>CAJRST010007779.1:6552728-6705077 GCA_907169785.1 Menidia menidia | reverse complement strand
GATAGATAGATAGATAGATAGATAGATAGATAGATAGATAGATAGATGTGATTTACAGTTGGGTATATGTATAAGCATGGTGTAGACTTTGGTATTCTCTCTGGTATTTTGGCATAAAACCCTTTAGGAAGTAAAACTTTTTTTTGTTTGCCACATTTATCTTTTAAATGTACCAACACCAAAAACGTTACATGTTCCGTCATTAATCTAAAAAGCTCATTTTGGATGATATTTAAGTTTATTATCACGGGTACTTTAATAAAATACAATTGAGCTGAGCTGGACTGTCAGTTTGCACATGCTGCTCTGCTTTGGCCTGTTGATACAGAGTCCCATGAGGGTCTTGTCACTCCAGCCAGCCTTGCCTCTTTTAACTTATCCTTACGAACCTTCTTCTCTCTGTCACTCACACACAGATCCAAACAACAGCTTCTTTTTGCTCCTCTTATCACACAGACTGACAGGGTCACCGGGTTAGAACCACACTGGGCATGCTCAGTCATTCACATATTGATATTGATTTTTTTTCTCTTCCTCGTTCTGATTTGGACAGTTTGTATGTGGGCAGGGAATAAAACGGGGGTCAAGATCGAGAGCAATAGATAGAATTCTGTCCGGTGATAGAGGATGGAGCCTTCCTCTGTCTCCATTCTCTGTTGCGAGCCGGAGTAAAGGAGCCCCACATCCCAGCGTTTCATTCTGGCTGCCATTCAGCCCCATCGATCTGACTCAGGGCCCGGCCGCCCCGAGGGAGACTGGGGCTCAGAGACACACACTGCCTCTTTTGTGGAGGGGATCCACCAGTTCAGACTGACAGCCGACAGCACTGATAAAAATACGTCCCCCGCCTTCCTGTATTGTCCACCACAGACATGCTGTTCAAGATGTGTAACCTTTAGAAAGCTGGCCAGACTCTAACCGTCATGCCGACGACTATAATCACCAGAAACTGGAATACTGCCCAAAGCGTCACACCCTTTGGCATTCTCTCATCTCTTCAGCCTATCTTACTGTATTATTTCCCACTGTGATAGTGAAGCCAGTTTTCCAGTGCTCTAATAATTTAGAAATGTCACCATACTCCACTGAGTCTCATAGGCCAATTACGGTAATGTTTCCCTTGTGTGTCTATAGTCTTGCTTTTGTACGTGACTTTGCCTCTAAATCACCGCCTCTAAATTATTTTGAAAGTTCTTTTAACCAAGGTGTGAAATAGCTCGTAGCGTGTCCTCCGTGTTTCACCCTGCTGACCTGCAGCGCCCTGTCATTTCTCTCCAGGGAGGAGAAGGAGCGCTGGATCCGGGCCAAGTACGAGCAGAAGCTGTTCCTGGTGGGGCTGCCCCAGTCAGACGTTCCTCTGGGTCAGCAGCTGCTGCGGGCAGTGGTGGAGGATGACCTGAGGCTGGTGGTGTTGCTGCTGGCCCACGGTACCAAGGAGGAGGTTAATGAGACCTACGGGGACGGAGACGGGCGCACCGCACTGCACCTCTCATGTGCCATGGCCAACGTGGTCATCACGCAGCTGCTGATCTGGGTGAGCGGGCTTCACTAAGTTTGAACGGGGTGATGATCCAGAATGGTTGTCATTTCTAAAGAATTTTCTATATTCTTTAAAAAAAATGTTTTCTAGTTTATAGATGTGTAGTGGAACTTTTTTTTCTAGGCTATTTGTGAGGCTGTGCTTGTACTGAAATACATTTTTAAACAACAACATGTCATTGGCAGTGTTGTCACATGGTCGTATACCATCACGGCACCATTGCGGCAGTACGTTCTTGCACCATTTCTTCTTTTCTGAAGGCAGAAGTAGCTTGCAAAAGCGTGTGCAAGGTGCACAAATGCGTTGGCACATTTAAGTCACAGACTGATATCATACATGGCTCTTTTCCTTGCAGCTAACTGCAGGTGGGCTCTGCAAAAACGTAGTTTTTTTTCTTCAGAAAAGTTACCACCGTCTCTGTCTGCAGAGTTCCACAGTGCAATGGCCACTTTTGGTACAAACACAGGAAAGCCATGTGTGGCTTGTTGGGTCTAACCTTAGTATTTGGATCCATTTCAAGAGGAGAGGAATCTTTTCCAGGGATTGTGGTCTTTTTCATGGAGTAATTTCCGTGGTACTGTTACACCTCAAGATTAAGGGGCTAGACAAGTTCCTGGGGAAGACATTTTGACACTCATTGGAAAGCTGTAATTTTAAGATCTAGAAGCTTTGAACCTTTGAGATGGGGCTGAAATGTCTTGTGTCAGTTGTCTCACATATAACATTCACAATAGATCTTAAAATCTGTTAATGCTAATGTGACAGGACTTCCATTTGGTGAGAGTATAGTGTAGAGTCAGTAAATAAAGATTAAATCATCAGTAAGCACCTTATATGTTGAAAAAGAGAATGGTAACAATTTAAAAGTATATTATGTGATTTGTAACATTTCAGAACCTCCCAACTTTTATGCACAAATACCTTACAAAAGGCAAATACATTTAATGTCTACCGTCAAGCAAAACAGTTTGTGAGCTGGTTTACATTAGCAGAAAAAGATTTAACTGAAGAAAAATGCAAATGTACTGCTGATTTTTACTGACAGGATGCTGAGATTATAGCACAAGATGAGCTAAAATCTCCATCAACAGAATGTTTTTAGCAGCAAATATGACCGTATTATAAACCTTTTGTGAGATATATCACCTTTGTCTCTTCCAGTATGGCGTTGACGTAAAAAGTCGAGATGCTCGCGGCCAGACACCGCTGTCCTACGCACGGCGAGCGGGGAGTCAGGAGTGCGCCGACATATTGCTTCAACACGGTTGTCCCAACGACTCCAACAGCCTGACCTCTGTTCCCACCCCCAACATGAGTCGCCGCAATCCCAACATCAACAACAACAACGCCCAGTGTGAGCTCAACCACAGCATCAGCATCATGTAGAAGCCATAAAGCAACTTCAGACAACAACACACAAAGCCACAAACACCCATTCCTAATACTTCCTCCTCTGTTTCTCACTGTGTAACCCAAGAATTAGTACCAATGGAAAGACATCAGGTGTATTGGACTCACTGTTTATAATCCACTGTGCTACAAGTTTGGGTTTTGGAAATTGTATATTGTTCATATCTCTCTCTCTCTCTCCCTCTCTCTCTCTCTCTCTCTCTCTCTCTCTCTCTCTCTCTCTCTCTATATATATATGTGTATATATATATATATATATATATATATATATATATATATATATATATAATGTTTTGTTCATTTTGTTTGTTTGATTTATTCAATCTTGGTCTAAAACGATCATGATCAGCTTTAAGCATTTTGTTTTTTAAGCATCAACCAAACAAATGGCTTACTTTGGCATTCATACCTACCCTACGAAAAGCATTTCCTTAATGCTTGAACATTTCCTTTTACGTCTTCCCCCTCTGCTATGTGAACTGAGTAGATAATGAGTGCGTCTGAGAAATTTCATTCCGATTGTAAAGCCTAACCATCACAACACAGAGCTGTATGGAATAGTTGTCCAAGTGACAAACACTGATGTGTGGAGAAAGAAGATCTTTCATAAATGTGATTGTTACAGCTTTCACAATGATGCATGTCTTACACCCGGCTATCAAACTCTTGACATACTATCTATATACAAAGGAAAAGCAATTATAGTTAAAGAGTCCAAATGATTTAGATACTTAATTCACAGGGAAATGGATTCAGATCATGATAAAGGAGTTGATTGCGCGATTCCTTTTGGGTGAAAGTGAGTCATTTCTTTTGCTACCCTTATCACAATTCTTCTTTAAAAGTGTCTGTGACCATAAACGAATTAAGGGGCACAATGTTTTTATTACCATTAAGCCACATGTCTTAGTAAGCGTGCCTCTTCAATCAGAAATCATTCAAAGGTTGATTGAAACTGTGAAATTCTACCATTATGATGTCTTTGTTGGAATAATTTCCCGATTGACTAGATTGCGTGGATAATTGTTTGATACAGATTCACATGCGTTCAGACCGTACACATCCTGGAATATTCCTTCATTTCCTGTGGTTGAAAGATGTAAAATTGGCACTGTAAAGATCATATCCTCTGTTTTTTGCTGTGAAATACATTTGCGGTACTGTGTGTGTGCGTGCACTAAACTGTACGATACTTTGATGCCTCCGTCTACGTCGGTGACCATGTGCTGCAGAGAGCACCTGGGCATTTCCAGTACTCCTCCTCATAAAGGACACTGGAAGACAAACAATTAAAGTATAGTTTGGGAACATGACTGTGTTTCAGTGTACAGATATCTGTAAAAAAAAAAAAAAAAAAAGTAGTCCTTGTTCCTTTGCCTTATTCCTGAATAGAAAACATAAGACTTTTAGAGTTGCTATAAAACAGTGTTTTCTGTTTTCTTGAACCTGCCCTGTCCAGATATCCCATCAGCCTGAAAGCAGGGAGATAGCAGGATGCATTTATGTGACTGAAGCGTGGGTGATATAAGGGATTCATATCTGCAAAGACGTTCATAGAGGGAAATATAATTAGTTTTCATTTATATAAGTGTACAGTATTCCACAGATATAAGTCAGTACCTTCATAGTAAATATTAATTTGGGTAACAGAGGACCCCTGTGTGTTATGCAAATGCCATTTGTGTTTTTAATTTTTTAAACATCTTGATTTTATGGGTTTACAAAGCCAGGATGTGTGTTTACAGAACAACTCATGACCTGGTACCTTTTCTGCATGGTTTTGTTCATTCTTTCTGTTTGCAACGCCAACTGAAAATTCAAATGTGGTCGAAAGAGGAGATTTGTGGATAGCAATATTGTTAATTAAGTAGTTTGATATTTTTGTAAATACTGTTTCCTCTTTTTGCTTAAACCTGGTGTAGGCAAAGAAAAGTTGAAAATCATGGTGACAGGTACATCCACCCTCACTCCTGTAGCTCTGTCCTGTGTCAGATGCACACGCTTCATTCATTACATTAACATAAGCTGCCAGACTTTGGCTAAATTGACAGTAAAATGCAATGTGGCCTCAACCTACTCTGTTTTCCACACAGTATACCTACATAGTCCATAAACCACTACAACCCAGTTAGACTATAGGAAAATGTTAGCAGTGAAGAACAGTAAGCTGTGAATTTAGTTTCCGTTAGCTATAACTCTGCTGACGTAATTCAGTGATGTAGTTCAGTAGTTTTTCTGAAGCCTGAAAACAAAGCAAGACCATGTTGCCAAAATCATACTGATTATTAGACTTTAGAAATAATGGATGAAAACTGGTAATGGAATGTTGGCCCAGTTTTGCCACACTCATACTGTCTACCCCAGGTTTAAAAATGAACAGTTTTGTGTCTGTATGTGCAGAGTTTGACCATTTTTACAGATCACGCAAACTCTTTATTTTTCACTGCAGAAATAATGAGGCCTTGAGTTTAATCCTTCCTCAATACTTTTCAAATGACCTCCATATCTACATTTACATTTACATTGATCTGTTTAGCAGACGTGTTCATCCAAAGCGACTCAAACGGATACAAGAAAAAGCATCTAAACCCTCCACAAGAAAGTGAATATTTTCAAAATGTTGGCTGATTATTTTTTAGAGGCCCATAAAAGTCATCAGTCATAATTTAGCCTTATTTTATTGTATTTTTTGTTTTCATACTGTACTGTGATACTGGCCTTATTTCTGATTTACTTGACCAACTTGTTTAGATGGGGTTCGATTTGTGTACAGTGATTACCCGAAACCTCATTTACATACTTTTGTTGACAAGAAAAGACAACAAAACTACAGACCTTTCTGCTCTACCGCTCACACAATACAAAGTGTAAATATTAGCTTAACTATTTAGCTTTTATCTGAAGTAAAGCTCCTCCCTGAGATACAAACTGAACTGATTCCTCTTGAACCATACACATATTTTGATAAGTTTATTTGTTTATCTTTATGCATATTTTTTAATGTATTTCTGTTTTGGTCTCAACATTAACCGACCATCTTTGGTACTTGTGTATAATGATGTACATTTGACATATTTATAATGCAGTATGTAAATATATTTTTTCTGTTTGTTTTGTTAATTTTCCTATTGTGTTTCCTTTTACGTTCAGAACGTGAAACAAAGCAAAAGCTAAAGAGTAACATGTTGTACGCTTGGATGCTCGGCTGACTGTTGACCTATTAATAAACACTCAAATAAAACAATGTAGCCTTCCCTGAATTTAGGGGAAATGACGCATTTGTCTTGTGTATGTATTGTTCACTCACCTCCCCCATCGTGCTCCCATTGTTCCTGGAAGTGTTGAGGCCTTGGAGACGAGGTGAGACTCTCTTTCAAAGTAAGTTTCATTATCACTTCAACAAGTGCTGTCATTTCATGTCCTCTTTTGCATGTTCCTTCATCACACTCCTCGTCGGAGGAAACTCAGCCAGGCCCGTCTCGAGGTAAGCAAAGCATCCTCTCCACTTCCTGCCCGCCGGACCCCCAACAGTCGCTGAAAGAGGATTAAGATAAAGAGCCGAGCTTAGTGTCAGGCAGCACAACACTGTGGGGAAAACCGAAAGATCCCAGTGTTCAGAGGAGTCAAGCCCTCACTAATCCACTTCTTATTTCCTGCTAATCTTGTCTCAGCATATCTTCATCCCCTTCCTTTCTCTGTTGGTCAGCTTTGTTTGCGCTTTATCACCTGGTCTGTCTTTAGTCGGCCTTTTTCTGCATCAGTGCAGGCTCAGAATGAAAGATCCAGAGTCACGCTTAGAGGCTCTGAAAACAAATTTCCTTAGTCAGCTTCCTCAGTGGAAATAAGGGAAGATTAGTTTGTGTATTTTCCTCTGTGGTGTCTGCATTCCTAGTTGGAAGGGTGCAGACTCGTTAATGTAAGATTAAGTAACATACAGTGTTTCCGCACAAATGACAATTTACAGCATTTGAAAAAAGATGTCTGGGTGCTGTAAACTAAATCAGATCAGTTTCACATGAATTTGGTCTTATGTCTGCATCCTCCTTAAAAACGGAACTTAGTTAGGGATGTGTAGTTTTGGACACAGGCTTTTTAGCTGACACTTTCTTTTCATTTTATCTTATTTTTCCATTTGCTAAAATATTTGGAATAAAATTGAAAAGATGAAGTTAGATTACAGTTCTGACAGTAAACTGAAACTGAGAAAACACAAGAAATATGTTTTTTTACATACAGCATGGACGAAATGAAAATAGATTAAATGAAAAAATACTTTATCTAAAAGTTTATTTGCATTCTTGAAGTAGTAAGTCATGAGCCAAAGATAGTTCATGTTTTGTCTCTCATCATTTTTTTTTCTAAATGTGTCCCTGATTACAGGCACACAGCACATTAAAAAAGGTTTTTACCACTTTGTACTGTTCTTTTTTTCAACCTGGATATTTTGGCATTAATATATGATTGGTTAATGATATTCAGAAATCAGATGCCCATACCAGTCCAGTGCCCATACACACTTCTCCCAAAGCCAAGCCTTTGCGAGCCTTAGAATATTCTATTATTGAAACAGACACAGATGTTTGTGGAAGAGTCTGCATACGTCGCTCTAAAATCTTAGGGAAATTTCTATGTTTTTGGAGCAATCGCAGAAATGTAAATAAGCTTCAGCCCCATACAGACAAATTTGGGATTTTGAAGTTGACGCTGATAACTGTGGATGTCGTGTTTATGCCTTTGATCCTCTGGGTGGTCTCTGGTTTGGAGTAAACCGACTTTATGTCTTCCATAAACGATCACGAGCACTTATTGTTCCAAGCACTTTGCAATAGTGTACTCTGAGCACATTTTTGTCAAAAAGAGGGGCAAAATAGTACCACAAGTATGTCTCCTGAGGTACCTTCTCAACTTATGTACCTTATATGGCTATTTCTGTATCTGATAACCCCAAGGCAAAAATAAAGGCAAGTACTTTTCGAGCCCCTGAAAAGTACATTTATGTTCCCAATAAGTAAATGGACAAACTACATGGGTCTAACAGCAGGATCTTTGAGGTAATAATGATAGCACTATTATTACTAGTAGTTTTTTTATTTTTTTATTTCACTTACTGTACTCTAACAGTGAGGAATGGATGTGTTGCTCTTCACTACTGAAATTGGGGGGGGGGGGGCAAGTTTTTTTTTCACAGCATTTTTCATGGGTTGCTGTGCTGGGTATCAGGTTTATAAACACATTCCTCAGGGTCGTACAAAGGTCTGAATTTGAAGGCCTTTCTCACCCTGAGCTTAGCTGCAGTTTTCTCAGTAAATTCCTCTCGAGAAATTCGACCAAAACTGAAAACAAAAAAAAAAAGAGGCATGATGAAAGCCATGTCCTCTCACTCATTACTGTGCCTGTCGTTCGTGCAGACCCCGGCCACTCGTGTTTGTTGTGGGGAGACTGGAGCACTTGCTTGCTCTGCTGTGTGTTTTGATATTTCATCAGGGCCTACTAAACAGTGAGGAGGGCTCTCCGCCGCCCACTTCTTCTCAGACAAATTGCCTCCAAGATTGCAGAGGTGGGTCTGAGGCTGATGGATGGGTACACAAAGACCTGACGAGACCATATTTGCAAACATTAAATCCATATTTCCATAACACCTCGGAGCTACTTTAACAGGGGCCACTTTAGCGGCGTGTTTAGCAGGCACTTAATAATGTGTCCAGTCCGGACTTGGATGTTGCATCAAGGTGGCCTTTAACAGTCATTTGTCCTACATGTTCATTACCGCCTGTCTCGATCTGGATATGTTAGCATTGCTCCATGCTTTTTCCCTCCTTTTTTTCACCCCTTTAACCTCTTTACCAATAATTATATCCACTCTGCTCTGCTTAGTCTCATGATCTCTCCTCCCTGGATTCCCTACAGATTCCCACATCCATTTATCAATTTCAGCTTTGTCATGTTTGAGCAGTGCTTCCATGTTGCTCTCTGCCCTCTCTGACTCCAAAGAACTTGTCTCAGTGATTATCGCTACATCGGCACACTCCGTTGCATATTTCCCTGCGTTTCTGCGTCTCCAGCGAACCTATTGGAGAATCATTGTATCTTCCTCATCACCCCCGTTCACTCCTTTGTCTTCTATAAATGTTCTCTTCCCATCACCTTCTCTCATTCTCCCTTTCTCATTTTTCCACTCTCTTTCCCTCCTCTTCCCTGTTGGCTTTTGCCTGCATTTTGCTGTTAATTTGCCTGAGAATGCATTAGCTGTAATGAAGGCTGAGGGCCGAGGGAATCCTCCAGGGTTCCATTAATCATCCCCCCTCAGACAGGCAACCTTGATTACAAGTGGCAAGAAATTCATTAGAGCCGGGCCTCTGACAACTCTTATCTCCGCCACTAGATCTGACTCATTAGGCAGCCAAATTAAAGCTATGATGGCCCTGATGAAACTCATCGCTTGTTTATCTTGTGCGATTTGATGCATCTGCCCATACATCACTGTAGCCACAACCGTCCGGACCCTCCCAAGAAGTCAGGCCTCCGGTCGGCGCTGGAACAGCCCGCACACTCACAATCGGCCCGTAATGAGGTTCCCTCGCTTTTCTCTCCCTCTCTCTATCTCTCTGCAGGTTGGAGAGAGAAAACAGTTACAAGCCTGGAAGGAACCTCTGATATTTCAATTTGAGATTGCATTGGGAGGATGTGACGCTATAAACGAAGGGGATATTCCAACGAGAAAATGTCAAATTTACAAGGGACTGTATAAAAAAAAACATTGTAATAGGTGTCCCTGTCAATTGAGACGAGCAACAAAAACTAATTCTAAAAAAAGGAAAAAACATTCTGGAGTGAAGTCAGTGGCTGAGCTGTGCTCCTCATCATCATCGCCTCCACTGTGCAGCTCATGGGGACTGAAATAGCAGTTGCACTGTGGCACAATGTTGTGGAATTGAGCCTCTATATTAAGTCAGCTCTTGTGCCATAATAAAACTTCCCACTGCTCCTTTCGCACGGCCATCACTCCTTGAATCCCCATCCAAGTGTCACAGTTTTGATGTATGAGGTGGAGGGTGAAATAAACTTTACTACTCATGGGCGCTCGGGTCATGGAAGGCCTGTTTATGCTCTGAGGTCAAACTGAGATTAAACGTGTTTTAGGATGTGTCCATGACGAGCCGGGTGGAAATGAAAAGCAAACGAATGCTATCCCATTGTGTTCAAATGCCCCATGTGGTGGCTGAAGACTTAACTCTGAATCGGATATCTGAAGTATCTGCCTCTCAGCACACTTCAGAGAAGGCTGCTGTGAAAGATTAAATGGGGTTTGAGCTCCGAGTCTCTTTTTTTTGGGAGGCAGGGAGACCAATCGCTTCCTTCCCTCTGAGGTGATGTGAAAATATTCCAGCATGAGACTTTTCTGGAAAGAGTTCAGAGAAACCAGAGCCAGAGGTGCTGCACACATGAAAGTTTTTATGTAAAAACACCATGGCCCACTTTTCTCCTTCCTGAAGGCGATCAGATATTATTCCAGCAGCAGGTTATTTAAATACTAATGTGTGTTACTTCACATTTCAGCTTCCACTTATCAAGCTTTCCCGTTTATGTGCTGCCAGGTGAAATTTTTCATTTGAAGAAACTAAAGAACTTCCAGTCTTTAATTGGGGGGTCTTTACATTACTCCAAATTTAATCAGGATTTTCAAAAATATAATATTAGACACATCAGACCAATAACCCACAAGTATTGATAATATTCCTGGAAATGTCAAAGGAAATCTCTAGATTGAAATATTCTGACTGGTTTATGCTTCAAAAGGGAAGGGGGGATGAGAAATTTAAATAAAGCTTAAGTCTTCTTTGAGATTTAATTGATATCATTCTCAATTTGAATTACCTAAATGGTTATTTTTCCATGAAGGTGTGTGGGGGGACGTTGGTCTTTGGGCCTGAGCTGACTGATGGAGAAGTTCATTACAGTGTGTTGAATGTGCTCAGTAATGAGCATCCCTCAGACCGCTTTAGACAACATGGCCTCCTAAAGAGAAATCAATCATTGCAGCTATTTAAAAAAAAAGGAGCCATCTACCTTTTCGGTCCTTACGTCTCTGAGAAAAGTGTCATTCGTAACAGTTTTCTCAAAAATACATAGTCCAAAGCGAACTTTTCAGCACAAGCGCTTTAAATTTCTTTAAAATAAAACAGGTCCGTTTTCTGGTAAACTATTTGAAAGATAAAGACAAGAAGGAATAAAAAGTATAAATGGTATATAAGTTAATTTGATATAATATTATCTTATTTGAAATATTCTTCAACCAGCCTCGTGACATTGTTTTCTTTAAAACAATTTTAGGTCACACAGTGGAGGCCATCATGAATTCATCAGGATAAAATAATCTAAAACATTTCAGTAACCATGGGCCACGTAATATTCGTCACGCCTTAAACCTGTTCTGTAAATAATAATGATTCAACTTGGATTCCAGCTTTTGTATAAAGCGATTTATTAGGTCAATTGTATTTTACAGTTGTCCCTTGTTGGTTCGTTATTTCCTTCACATATTTGTCCCCCACAAATAGCTCTCCAAGGTGCTTCCTACACCTGCCAAACAAAATGTAAAACATCTTCAATTACATGCAAACGTGGTCAACAAATCGTACGAAACATAAAATCAAGAATTTGTTCACCAAATGAGGACATGCACAGAAACAACAGAACGTTTTGGCCCTACATATAAATACTTAGAAAATATTTACAGTTACATCTCTTAGTGCCCATTTGTATCTTGTTTTTTTAAACCCAATATTTACATATCCACATGATAATAAATAACGATGACAACATATTGCCAAAGACTTGACTGTTTGTGAGCAAGTCCACAATCTCACCTCTCAGAAAGAAAGAAAGAAAAAAACTCAATCCTCCTTTTTGTGCTTCATGCGTTCGAGAAAAAAAAAATCTGTAGAAGAGTCACTATAAGTGTTTATATTATTCATATTTTCTGATTTTTTTTTCGTCTGAGTTCACGGTCTGGTCCCCTGCTCTATTTGTTGGTGCTGACTCCTCACGGCGAACCTGTTGACGTGCACCGGGATGGGAACCACGATTTTGGGATTCCTCACCGGTTCTCCCGACCGGTTGTTGACGTTGCCGGCTTTGATCCGTTTCCACTTGGCCCTGCGGTTCTGAAACCAGATCTTCACCTGCACCTCGCTCAGTTTGAGTGCGTGCGCGATCTGCGAGCGTTCGGTGAGGGAGAGGTATTTTTTACAGTGGAACTCCTTCTCCAGCTCCAGCAGCTGCTCGCTGGTGAAAGCCGTTCGTCTCCGCCGGCTCTTCCCCGCCGAGCTGCCGGTGGGCAGCGCCTCCTGAGAGCCCGTTTTCAGTTTGCTCTTCTGGGACAGGGAGCCGCAGTTGTTCCCGTCCGAGAAACTTTCGTTCTCGCTGTCCGCGGAGCTGTCCTCCCGGTCGCTGCAGACGGCGTCTGCGGATTTTAGGTCCAGCTTCTCGTCGTCCGAGCTGTACAGTTTGGTCTCACCTAAAAACGCGAGAAGGAGGAGAAGGCACTTAATGTCTGAGCTCAGTAAATATTTTTTATGCGCAACGTCCCCCAAAGGGTCTAAAAATCAATCTGACAGTCAAGAAAAATCCTCATAAAATTCTGGTGGAGACAAACAAACAAAAACAAACAAGTCATTTTAAGTCAAAGCGAGTCTGTATAAATGTTCAGACATTTGTTTTTTCTGTAAGTTTTCGTAAGAGTTTGCTACTTTTGGCAACTGCTAAGAAATATTTTAGTTTACATCGAAAGTATAACGTTTTTTTCTCCAGAGGGCCAATTCATCCAAAAGCTGCCATGGGGAGAAAAAATCTAATGAAAAGAATTAAACACCCATCCTTTGTCAAGTTTATTCCATAAGGTGTCAGAACACGATTGCCTACCAAATGTGACAGAACTGAACTTACAAAAAAAACTTACATGGACTAACGAGCTGTGCTTTTACGCATTTTACGCACACGTTGTGTGCAGCAGCTTGAGCTTTCAAACGGGACCGAAAAGCGCCAACCACAAAATCTGTCAAGCTTACCTGATATTGTTTGGAAAGTTTCTGAGAAGTTCAGCAGGTCGGAGCTCTTGTCCCGGCTGTGCAGTTCTTCAGAGTGCGGACTCTCCTGCCTCCTCGCCCCCGGGTCTGCGGCGCTTAGCCTGGGACCGGGCAGTTCCTGCGGTGGGTAGAAACTGTCCGGGGGATCCGAAAAACTCGGCATCGTGGTGGTGAGCGCGACCATGGAGGGCACTCCCTGCCCCAAACTTGCGCAGAACGTGTTGGTGAGCCTCCCCGCGAACGAAGCCAGCGGCGCCAGTGGAGGTATACCGGACGATAAAGGCGAGTGGGATAAAGCTTGCGGGATGACCAGAGGTCTGTACGGCATGAACATGGGGTAGCCCGTGTAGAGCAGGTGTCCCGGTCTGGGCTGAGGGGTCCCTATCAGGGAATCGATTGAGAACGCGGTCCCTTGACCGCCCGGTCTCTGCATTTTCGCAGGCAAAAAAAAACAAACTCTTGTGTTCGTCGAGAAGTTGACAGCAGACGTCCTCTCCTCTACCACCGGGCAAAAACTTTCAGGTTTAAACACACAGTGGGTTGAAAGTAGATCCTGTGGCGTGTTGTCATCCCTGGGAGTGGACTGCCTCTCCGGATCTGTGCACCCTACGCGTCAGTCAGTCAGCCGGGCGCTTTGTTGTGTGCCCAAGCGCTACCCTCTTTTTCCCTCTTATTTGTCACACACTGAGACATAAACACACGCTCTCTCTATCTATCCACCTCCCCTCTCCGCGACTCCTCCCTCCCTCCCCTGTCCGAGGCACGGTGTGGGCGCTCAGGAACAGGGCGAGAGCGCATTGGTTATCATCTGCCATACAAGGGGAATGAAAAGGGGGTGTTTCCCCGGGGGCTCATCCATCTTCCTCAAATTACGCTTCATTTCCTTATTCAGGCTCTGACTTTTTGGCCGTCTTGAGAGGCGGTAGTTTCCCAGTGGAGACCAAAAAGACTACTCCCCCCCCCCCCTCCCCTCTTTTGCCAGGTTCACCATTGACTGCGAAAACGGTCTGAGAGACTGCTCCAGCCCTTCCCCTTCTATAATCGTTGACCACACCAACCCAATCAGCTATTATTAATTTTGATTGATGATAAGTAATTACTCTGGATTCAAGGGGGACAGCGAAAAAAAACAACGGTGGCTTTTGTTGGAATATTGGGGCCGATGGGGCATCAGAGTCAGGAGGGAGGAGAGGCAGATGTTTCCCCGCGCGCTCTCCCATTCTTCCCGGCCCCCAAAAACAATGCGTTAGGCTTCAGAGAGAGGAGTGCTGCAACAATTGTTCCCTGGAGAGAGATACTCCGGGCGAAATTAGATACAGATAAAAAGACACTTAAGGGAGGTCATCTGCAGTGTGGAAACGGACACGCTGTGGCCAAAGTCAAATTGAGTGGCTTTCCACTTTCGTGGAGGGCGAGAAAAATGATTCGACCATCAGTGATAAAACTAAATTCCAAACCTTAAACAACTCTTGCTGTACATAGCTCAATATCCAAATTTATATATCCAAAACACAAATGTATCATCTTTATATATATATATATATATATATATATATATATATATATATATATGTATTTATTTATACAACCCAAATAATATATATATACACAATGCCATTGTATAGGATTTGTGTCTGATCGAAGATGCATGTGGAGAATAAAAATCACTCTGCTCTAAGAACTGGTTTAATCGCAGTTTCACCTTTTAAATGGCAATGGGAGCTGATGATGATTAGCCCTATTGAGTCCTGGGTGCCCATGCTCTCCAACTGGTCGTCTGATTGCACGAGGACATAAACATATCACCACCGACTCTGATTAGCTGTGGAGGACCAGGGCAGGCTAATTCTTATAATTGCAAGTGACTTCTGCAGCACCTCTCTTTGATCTATTGAAACCAGTCTTCGCCCTTTTCCCATTTTTTCGTCTGCTTGTAAATGGCTGCTCTTTGCCCTTTTTTACAACTGAATTTCAAGTTATTTTAATTTGATCTAAAAATGCACTAAGTAAAATTGAGAGTGAGACCAGTTTGTGTTCAAATGGATAAATTGTTTAAAATGTTTTATTGACTGATTAATTAATTTTGCGCTTAAATATTTTAAAACATTTATCAGTGGATAAATATATTTGTTTTTAAGGAGGGGGGATAAAACACTATCAACATTTCATAGAATTTCAATTTCCAGATGACTTCAAGGAAAAGGACCGTTTACATACTTATTATCTGCCACGTGAAACGTTGCCACAATCTCCAAAACTCAAATGTTTGACTCAAATCTTACGAATGATGTTTTTGATAAAAGTAGGAAACCAAAAGCGCTTACACAATTTATTTAAGGATTCTTTATTGTGATTGAAACAGGAAAACAACGGCACTGACACAAAACAGAAAAAAATATGGAAAGAGCAAACAATAAAAAAAGATTAAAAAATCAGATGAAGTGGTCTCAATGGTGTATTCTAATTTATACCAAGCGTAATTTTAAGAAAGTCTCTTAAATGTAATTGTCTCTGTGGGGAAAATATGTATTTATGCAAACAAGTCAAGTCTTTAAAGTACAACACATAATTATTGTGCGCATCACCATCAAACTATCGCAGTTATTGTGTATAAAAATACATTTCAAGCTGATTAACAGTTAGAAAATAAGTGAAAAATCATCTAAATCATATAAAACAGAAAACTGCAAATCCTCACTTGTAGTCTGTAGCGCCCTCTGGTGGTGCAGACTCACACTGTTGTGTAGTCAGAAGAATAAAGGTGACTGGATGTACGGCAAAATGTGCTGGCAATATATGTGTCATTAAAAGCTAAACACAATATAATTGGAAAAAACAACTCTTTCACATTTAGCAGCATAATTCCTCGCCAGACTAGACATCAAAGTGCTTTTAGTTCATATAACCTCTGTATTCTAGGAGCAGGTAGTTCTTGATGAAGGTAGGAAGGTCAAGTTTTGGGACAACTTTGATTATCCGGCCCTCCAGAAAACTTCTGAGCTTGCAGCGAGCCAAGTGCTGCAGAGAGCGAGGAGTCCTCCTCAAGGAGAAGATCGACTCGTAGAAGTCTTTGTGCTTCTGTTGGATTAAAAGAAAAACTGACATAAATCTATGAAACTGAAACACTTCATAATTTCATGATAGTTTCATCATCTAATATTTACTATTACAATTATGGGTTTGTGTGATCTTCTGTGATAAAAAATGAATTGATCGGAAAATACTTTATCTGCATGTGTTTAGTCTCAGATGCAAGAAAAAAATCATACAGTCTGATTGGGAATGGAAATACTGTAAATACCTTGCCTACATTTTGAATCAAAAAGAAAAAAGAAATACATTAATTTAATTTAACTTATAAATGAACGAGTTAAACGGATTACCTGAAAAGCACTTTCAGACACAGACTCAACCCAGGTATCTGTGATTTTCAGTTGACTGTAGGCGTTCAGGAGAACTTCGATGGTGCGTGGAGATTCTGAACAGCGCTTTAAAACCTGGAAAAGAAACACCACGAGTCAAAGCAAAGCAATCAGATTTGTACAATCTCCTTTGAGTGCACCAGCAAGCTGGTGACTGAATAGAACTGTAGAAATAAAGTAATTAAACACTTGTGAAATGAACAGATTGGTCTTCCCTCCAGGGGTTTAACTGGAAATTATGCAATTAGTGCTAATTAATCTCCTATTAACACTTGCCTAATTAGGAACCAAGCATTTTGTCTGGTGCACGTGGGTTCACTGATAGTTGTAGTCTGTTTCCCGCAGAGTGCAACACTTCATGTTGTGTCATAAGATGGTAATGATTTGAATGTTAACTTGCAAAGTCTGCATTGAACAGTGGAGGGTTTCAAGAATCTCAGTCAAGGTGTTACATGTGCAGCACTTGCTAATTACGGAAAATGAGCCACCTTGATGAATAATTGGTTCTGACTTGAAGCATGTTATTTTGCTTCCAAGCAATCTGCACATGCTTGAGCGCACATTTCTTTCCAGACAACTTTTCAGTGTTCTACCGTGGGGAGGGCTCCGGGCCACACGCGAATGGATCCGTGGTTGAGGAGGGCGCGCACGATCCTCTCGGGCTCATGGGCCACCTTGTAGCACACCACCTTCAGGACGTTGTGCATGGGGGCCTCGCCGCCGTAGTCCATCTCGTTCACCCAGGCGCCTCTGGCCAGCAGCAGGTCCACTATGTCCGGGTTCACGTTCTTGCAGGCCATGTGCAAGGGAGTGTGTTTGTCCTGGTCCGCGGTGTGGACGTCGGCCCCGGCCTCCAGCAGCGTGCGGCACACTCTGAAGTAGCGCCCCAGGTCGTGTAACTCCTGAGGTTGGGAACAGGCCGCGTTCAGGGCCGTCAGACCCTCGTTGTTCCGTTTGTCCAAAGCGGCCCCGTAGCGCAGGTACAGCTCCACGTGGTCTTGAAGGCCGTTCCTGGCCGCAACGTGTAAAGGAGTGTCGCCCTCGTCCACAGAGCCACCGCTGATCGCAGCGCCGTATTGGAGGAGATACTTAGCACATCTGGTCAAAGAATTACAAGAGATAAGATGAATTAGACCAATTGTTTTCCACACTTCCAAACGTCAGTTTTCCCACTCCGTCCAATTTTCAAAATTTACAAATTTTTAAACATTCAAGCCGCATGTCCTGCAGCATGGACTTTGTTTCCTCACATGACGGCTGAATAGGAAGACTGACTAAATCATTGAAGAATTTTTAAGCTTTAATCTGCCGTACTCACTCGAGGGATTCAGGACTTGTGCAAACGTGCAGAGGCATGAGGCCGTCCTCAGAAACGGCGTTGGCGTTGGCGCCGTGGACCAGCAGCAGCTTGGTGCACTCCGGCTGGCAGTTTTCGCAGGACTCGTGCAGGGCGGTGGTGCCCCCAGGTGCCAGGTCTACATTCGCCCCTCGTTGCAGCAGGAGTTTCAGACAGTTTGTGAAACCCCGACCAGCTGTGATGTGAAGCGGTGTTGTCAGCTCCTGCTCGTAAGTCAGTGACCACAGTCCTATAAGCACAACGAGCACGAGGTCATCTTAGGGTTTTAGCGTTAGCAAGGTCGTTAGTAAGCAGCAGACATGAGAAAAATATTAGTTTAGCTGACTAACAACTCAATATACTCAGTATATTGAATCTTTACATTTCAGCCCCTCTCCCTGAGGTCAGTTAGACATCATTGTTCTCACAACCTACTTAGGCATCTGTAGTTAAATCTGAAGTTCTTCCACTCCTCTAAATTGCTGGTGTCGTAAATGGCATGGACGAGGTAGTTGTACTCATCGTCGTCCACAATGCTGAGAATGGTCAGCTCATCCCCTACGAGCAGAGAGTTCCAGAACTGCAGGACGCAACCTGTGGCCTTGGCTGTGGCGATCACATCTTCTCGGTAGTTCTTCTGCTTGTGCCATCTTATTTTAGGTGCCATGTAAGCCATGTCCTAGGCAGTTTGTCTGTGTTTCATGTGAATAGGTTGGGAACTTTCGAGCGAAAGTATCCCTTGGGCAGGTTGTTTGCTCAGATGGGGCTATTTCTGGGAGGTGATACGTGATATTTTGGCTGACCCCGTGAACTTCGCCAGTTTGGTTACATATTGGCCAATAGCTGATGACTGCGAAATATTTGTATCCTGTTTTTAAAAAAATGTAAAGCCAAGGGTTAATGTAATTCTGGAATAAGATTCATTAGTGAGAGATTATTTTAAATAAACGCCAAATCATCAGCTTCAAACGCAATTTCATGATGGCATCAACATTTTTAACCTACTGTCCTAGAGATTCATATTGAGTAAATAACTGAGGCTGTAAGCAGAAACTGACAAAGAAACCTTCAAAAGCAGCTTCTTTATTCTTTTTTCATATTTGAGTATGAATTACAAATATCATGTAAAGAAACTAAAAACTAAGCATGACCCTGCAACGTTTTATGGTTTCTATTAATATTGCCACATGATCGGGTTCCATAGATATCGTATTACTGTTACTCTGAGCACTTGGGATGGGACACTTTCATATGCAGGCAAATTCTAGGCTATTCTACAGAAATATCACAACCTTCCAGTAATACCATGAGAAAATAATTGTTCAATAGATTCTTAATGAAGACAGATGCTGTCTCTTACCTTCTCCCCGGGCAACCCAGCGCATTTCCCCACCCTGGGGCTCAATGACAAAGTTAGCCGAAGATCCTCGTGGAAAAAGGCGCTGCATGGCCTCGTGGTCTCCTGTGTACAATGCGTTTTGAACAACCACATCTTGGCAGATAGCTGGTGGCCGGGCAGCACCGGGCCTCAGCAGCGTTCTGTCTGTGGCCTCTTTCTTGAGCATATAGCTACTGAGGTGATAGGAGCCGAGCTGTCTCTTGTACTTGTCCTTGTCTAGCATGTCCTTGTCTTTTTCAAGAGAACGCAGGGCCATGGGAGAGAAGACAAAGCTGTCTCGGGACATGCTGACAGGCTCACCTCTCCTGGAGAAAAAGTGTTTCTGTAAGATCTGTGTGAGTTAGTGAGATAGGCTGTCCAGAAGGGCCTGTCTCACTATTTCTGTTTTTGTTGTTGAACACTCTCTGGCGGCTGTCCACTTTGTGCCTGCAGGCTGTTCACAGGGTTGGTTCACAGAGTTGTTTTGATATTTGGTACGAGACCCTCCCTGCAGCGTGACAAGCAGGGTTATTTTTATGTCTCACATGCAGCCGCTCATAGCTCTCCTGTATGCCTTTAGCCAGCCTGTAAAGCCGTCTGTCTGGCCGCATGTAAGTGAGTTCAAGCTGTGTTATTTTTTAGATTGTAGGACAACGATTTATAATTTTCACATATTTCAGATTTCAAATCAACATGTAAAAGTTTACAACATTTTAGCAAATGGGAGTACTACTGCTGTGTATTTATTTTAGCGTAAAGTGTAAACATGAGCCCCCATGAAAAAGAAATCTGGGCTGTAATTAAAAAAGAAAATCCGCATCATGTAAACATTTAGGGCTTTTGGGTTCAAATTTTCTTGATATTTATGTTAGAGCCAGTGAGAATACTTTAATTGTAAGCCTCTACGAGTGGCTTTCAAAATGTCTTTTCCTGCTAAGTACTTTTCCCTATGAGCTTTAATGGATTTTCTGTATCCACATGGCTCTGCGTTAGAACATTAGGCTGAATGACTGGCAACCACTGTGTCACTCTGCCCCACGTGTAGCGTTGTGATGGCAGAGGGACGCCGCATAATTAAGCCTCTTAAGCCTACTCGCTAGGCATCTGATAAACATCTCTTTTGACTGATGAACGACCATTTTCCAGTCTTAGCAAAGCAGCCTCATGAACACGGAGGGTATGTTTTCGTGGCTGGAATTGATGACAAAATGACCTTTGAGTTTTTACAAAGCCAATCAACTCGTTTGGATATGACCATCTAAATGTTTGACACACAACACATCGTGGCACACATTCAAAGACCTGGTTATCCGCTTTTGCCACCAGGATCCCTCCAAGCTCTATAGAATGCAAGGTTCGAGCTACAGGTGGAGAAACACATGGGTTTTACCATATTTTGCATTTGGAAACTGAGAGGCGTAGTTGCGTGTCCTCTATACCTTAACGACTGTTCTGAAATCATGGCCATTCATTTCATGTTACAGTTTGGTAATAGATGCCACATTAAACAGAAAGCGAGTAAGAGTTTCAACTTTGAAAACACACATTACCAGAAGAGAGACTAGGAATATTGTTTTTGCGGCTGGAGTACATCCTTTTAAATGATATACATAATGAGTTTATAATATGCATCTGGGCTACCTCCTTTCTACTTTGATGTCTTCCAAATGGCCCGGGTGTCATCAGCAAAACATGTAGGCACTTTCCCGCCTCATTGACTCCCAAATGTATTTTAAATATCATTCCTGGTAACGCAATTATTTAAAACGCTGAACTAAACACTTACTAATGGGGAAAAAGACAGCCACTTCGATAAATTCATTTCTCAAATGGTGGGCATTCATGTTTAGTTTTTTTTTCTTTTTCCCCCCTCTGTGAAGCGGAGGCAACTCTGATGACAACAAAAAAGCATCAGCAGTCACAACACCCCCTGCCCTCACAGCCCCCCATTGACATATTAGATCTTTGGTTTCTTCACATTACCCACCAGTAGCTGTCTCTCCTTGGTTTTTCTGCATCGTGGTCAACCACCTTCCTTTCCCAGGGGCAGAGAGAGGCTGGACATCAGCAACAGCCCTGATGAGGATGAACCACTTCATTTGTGCAATCATAGGCAATTAGTTCCCTATGATTATGAGGCTCTTAATGCTATTTTGAGTACTGTGGCACACAGTAACACAGAAAGAGATTAAACTATAGCCCTCCCACCATACTGAGCAGCCATTCAAAATACTGAGAACATAATGAAATGTACACAGTAATTACAGTGATATTAAACGCTAATGCGTTTGCAATTGGATCTGTTGTTAGTTTAAGATGGAGTCAGTGCAACTAAAGCGAGTCTCAGTTTAGGGACTGTGTTATAATGGCAGCGGTGCCCTCAGTTTTACATCAGGTGTTTCTTCTTACATTGATTATCAGGAGTCACTGGATCGTTTCTGATATTCTGAATACTCTGTGCCTATAAGCAAGCAATTAGTAAGCAATTTCCACGTTTCAGCTCACGTCTGAAGGGAGCTGAGGAGCAATGGGGTCTGAAGTTCACTTTCCGGTGCAGGAACATCTCTTGGGTCACCATGGAAACATGATAAGAGATAATGAGGATGCTTAATTGGCTGATGACATTATGAGAAGCTTGTTGCTGCCTTTATGTGATTCGTCATCTGGTCCTGATCTGCTTCTACTCTTGCATTTAACTTTATGGACTTGCTCATGCAGGCAGATGCAGTCTGCTTTGAGAGTTTTTTTGTCTTCAGAGTGCCTCTGATAAACTCTAAATGCCTCTTAGGAGTCCACAACAGGATGCTGTATTTGTTGCTCCTACTTGGATCTCATCACAATGCTTGAGATGTTGGTGAGAAACCTAAATTAATTGATGGAGTCTTGAATAGAAAAGTAACTCCAAACTGTTCAGTGAAGGCTTGATTACTTTTTCTGTACTCTTCCAGCTCTGAGCCCACTACCTATAATGCATTGTATCGGCCTTTGCAGATTCCAATTGTCTCTCAATGCACTGATCACCACGCAAATAGCCTTCTGTTTCATCATGACAATTGAGAGGTTCATATTTCAACCTAATAGTCCTTCATAACTTTAACCATCTATCACAACCTCATTTCATTGCAGTTGCAGTTAATACGCGCTTCCCTGCCAAGTGGAACATTTTCTAATGATGCACTCTCACATGAAAACAAGGCAAGTCATCCCAGGCTCTGCATCACTCACTAATGCACCCATCCATAATGTGTTCATCGCACTCTGCCTAAAGCAGACAGCAATGACAACTACAAGACACGGGCACGAGAGGGGATATGGGGAAGGGTGCAAAATGCAAAACCTAAATGACCAGGATAATCATGAGCAAAGTAAGTGCCATCAAAGACTGTATCACCCTCATAATAACATCTGTAGATTTCGTATCATTACCAGAAAAACTGAGAAACATCTGAAATGGATATCTCAACAATAACAGTCAGTGGAGTCACACCCAAGTGCATTCTCACAGTCTGCGTGGCTTTGTGAGATGTTGATAAGAGACGTCTAATAGGTGTATGTAAAGGCTGATGTAAACAGCATCCTAATTAGAGAGACCTTTATCAGTTCCTCCATTTTATGCAGATTGAGCTGGCGCAAACGCTTGTGTCATTATGCCGTAATCAAGTTCCTTTCAGTGTCGTCTTTTAAAAACCTGATTAAAATGCAAAACAAGGATACAATGTTGCATTATACCCTCTGTCAGTTTATCCAGATATTTAATCTTTTTAAAGGATAGCTTAATAATGACCTTTTGCCAGTGTCTACATGAACATCATCAGGGGTGAAGCAATTCAAAAAGCAGAACACTGCTGTATTTTTGCATATAAGTAGTTGTGCACTTGTGTATAATTACACAGATAAATTATTCAAAGCAATTCAATAGATTTTCTCCATTTGAAAAATTGAGACTTAATATACTAATTTTATCTCTGACCCTTGATTTGGATTTTTGTAGATCGCAAAAAGACATACATCCAGCTGTAACAAATGCAATTTATTAGAGAATATAATATAAATTTTCCTTCAAAACTCGCAAAACAGAGATACCATGTAAGGCAAATTTCTGTGGTCCAACACACCAAAGCACAACTGTGACTGACATTTCACATGTGACATGAAAATATATCTTCAGGGGAATATTACAACACACAGCTTTTACAAATAGATTTTTAAATCCATGTGAAGAGTGCAGAAAAGAAACATCGGCAGTAGGGTAAGTCACTCATCTCTCACAGAAATCAGTGTTACAGAATCTTAGTTGAATTTATGTCTCAAGTTGTCTGTTGGATGCATTTGCCTGCATGCACAATCTCTAATTGGCAGAATATTTAACAAGCAGCCACCTGTTTAATTCCTCAGCTGTTAGCACTGCTGTGCACCCAGAGCACACTCAAACACAGGTGCTGCATTTGATCTTAGTTTGATCAGTGTGGATGATCATCCGCTCAGGTGGTGCTACTTTATGAATTAGAATCTAAATAATTTTAAAAATCAGAGAAAGCATTTCACAATAACCCACCCCATTACAATGGGGTGTACAATGTACGTTAAAGCATTCCGGCTGTAGTGGAGATTTATCAACCACACTAGTGTGTTAAATTGATCTGAGAAGTGATCTTAATTTGAAATTCAACTATAACCATCCACAAAAACTATATAGTGATTTGTACACTTGATTTAGCCTTAGCTTATGTCAGGGAAGCACAATTTTTCTTAAAATTGACTCACTCTTATGGTGTTGTTTTCTTTAAAATGTGGATAGTTACTCAGTATGAAACTGGGATGGAAAAAACAACTATGAATTGCAACTCGAGCCTTAGTTGAATGATTTTAACCAAGAAAAAAAGTCTTCATGCAAATCTTTTATTGTTGCAGCTCTTTCATTTGTGTCCCACAGAGGATTCATGAAGCACTGAGCACTCCACAAACGTACATGGTCACCATCTAGTGGTTGATGTGGGCTGTGAGGAATTTTTGACAAAAAAAAAAAAAAAGAAAAAGTCCAGGAAAGGAAATATTTATTCAAGTGAACGATAAGTGAATAATTAACAGTTGAAAAAAATAAATATATAGGCTACATTTATTTGGAGCTGGTGTACTTGGTAACGGCCTTGGTCCCCTCGGACACGGCGTGTTTGGCCAGCTCCCCGGGCAGCAGCAGCCTCACGGCGGTTTGCACCTCCCTGCTGGTGATGGTGGAGCGCTTGTTGTACTGAGCCAGCCGGGACGCTTCTGTGGCAATCCTCTCGAACAGATCGTTCACGAAGGAGTTCATGATGCTCATGGCTCTACTGGAAATCCCCGTATCCGGATGGACCTGGGGAACAGGCAAAACGACTGTTAGCACTTCTGGAGATGCGGACAAGCGGCGACCCGAGCTCGTCGTGCTGCCTTCGCCTGCCTGTTTCAAAACTTTATAGATGTACATCGCGTAAGTCTCTCTTCTCTTTGCTTTTCTTTTCGTCTTTTTCTCGGTCGAGCTTTTGCCCTTCTTCCTCGATAAATCGTTGCTCATTTTTTTTTTAACCGTCAAACCAGTAAAGGCACCGGGGTTTCCACGCGACACCAAGCTGTTTAAAAAGCGGCGCCCTAATTAGTGAGAAATTTAGTTCACCTGGTTTCTTTTTTTCCAGCTCTGGCCTCCGCACTAGGATTTATTAGTCACCAAAACTTTGAACAAAATTACTTTTAAGAGCGTTTTTTTTAATGAAAGAAGTATTTAAAATTTTCCACTATGTTCTGTATTGTTGAATTTGATCTCTGGTGTCTGTGGACATCGTTGCAAGCAACAAAAGGGTCCACTGGGTGGCACACTTCTACCATTTTTAAAAGGCGACTAAATGCTCAAACAGCAGCGACATTAAATCAAAATCCATTTCATTCTCACCACTAATGCATTCCATCTTCTGGTTGCTGGTAATGTAAACAGCTTGAACCCTAGTCTGCTTTATTTGATAACTCCATATACACCAACGTCTTCTGCTTTATTGAAGGCAAATACAACAATTACAACAAATCATAACAATAAAGTATATTGATTGATTAAATTAATGAATTAAGTTTTGCGCTTGAGGCTATATTCCAGTTATGTGATAATGATTTCCTCTGTAAAAATTCTCAATATGCTTTATTCAGACGCTGTCCATTCAGTTTGTAAATAACCTCACATTAGTATAAGTGCACACTGGTAGCAGCTGGTAATAGAGATGAGCTCACAGCAGGGGTTTTTCTGCCCTATTGGTGTTAAAAGCAGAACAAATTTCAGTCTAGATGGTGTTGGAGTTTTGCCTGTGGAAATGTGAGTGTTTGTAATAGCATGCCTACATATCAGGGGTCTTTATAACATCCTGATGAGAACCGATAAAGGAAAAAAAAAAGCCTTTCTAAAATAATATTAATTTTTTATACTGCATAAAACTGATGGGTCTTGCCAGTTGGCATTTTCCAGACCTGACACACAAACAGAACAAATGAAAACACTGAAAACAACGAACAACTTTTTTTGAAAAAGTCATTCCACCTTTCTAAAATGGGAATATTACTTTTACTTCTTCTGTTAATGTGTCCTCCATACTTTGCCCTCACTTATGAACAGACACTTATCTATGCTAGGTCATTTTCAGCTGATAGCTCACGTTTAATGTTTACCATGAGCTTTTTCTTTATTTTCTGCTTTCTGGGTTTTTGCAGTATTAACATTTAATTTATGTAGAGAAGAATAAAAGGCAAGTGACTGTGTCTACACATCTGTTGCTTCACTTTAACTCTCTCACAGAACACAGAGACACATTGACTGTTTTTTTTATCCCCTTCTTTCACATTAACATGTTACTTGAGGCTATAGGGGGTTCTGTTTATTTTATATCTGCAGTTTATCTTTTCTCTAATTTTAGAGAGAAAAGCCTCACTTGAGTTTCTGTTTTTATGTGCCCTATAGGAAGCAAATGCAAATGCCTCTTGCATGCAAGTTTGCATCAAACTGATTTGTGAAAATGAATTTTGCCCGTTATTGAAGTAGTTACTCAAACATGTCATGACATCCAGTCATCTTGGCAATAATGGATGGAATATATCCCAGAAAATTGGCCATGGAAATGCAGTAAATGCTGTCTGGGAAATATTGGGAAGCAGAGCCAGTAAGGGTGTGCACTGTAAGGAAGATTCTGGTTACCACACCATAACTATTGAAATTGGGTTAAACAAAAAAAAATGCATGCTGACTGTGTGAATTGGTAAATTAAAAAGCTTTTTAGTGTTATTGCCATGCATTTGTAGATCTGGCATTTTACTTGTGCATGTTTGAAAATTAACAATCTGCTGTCAATGCCTAATTTGAGTGAGTGCATGTTTTAGCCTTATTTTGTCAGACTGTCTGGCTGTTATGAATGCACTTTGTAAAGAGCATAAACTGAGGATACTGTGAAGATTTGTATGGTAAACTCAAAGGCTCCAAGAGATTAAGGGATTTTGCAAAGAAATCTTTTTGAATTTAGTGATTGTATAAGAATCTAATCAGAGGGAGTGGTGTGACGTAATTGAAGAGAGAAAGTCCAGTGTCCAGACTAATTTCTGTTTAATTTTTTAAGAGGCCCAATTAGTTGGGAAGCACTTCTTTTAAATGTGCTGATGTCCTAAAATAATATCTTAAAGGGGTTGGGGGGAGTTATCTAACAGAAGTCGTCTCGGTGATACATCCCAGGGTGCTCAAGCTTTATAATTCTGAAAGCCTTAAATTGAATCCACAATTGCCTTGTTGCTGAATCTACTTCATAGTAGTATTTTTTCACTCCTCACTGTAAGAGTAGTGTTAACACATTCAATTGTTTTTTTTTCTTTATTACTATTGAGACAAACATCATCTGCTGTAACTACCGTCATGTGTGTTTCTTGAGTTCAGAGTTAGTTTGTGAAGTTTGATATCTGGAACAGAACTATGTTTTTATTTATGAAAATTCCTCTTTCCTGTGTGCTTGTATTTTTCTAATGTCAGGTCTTCGTAATATTATTATGTGTACCCTTAAGCTGAAATAGAAAAGTGGAGAAACTGTCTTTTTTTGCTGTGTTTTTAGTCAGATGTTGAGGTGTTATGCACCATAAGTCACAGTCACAATGGGCTACACAAATTGCCACACAAGGCTTTTAAGGAAATTTTCTGCTTCGTTTCAGTCATAGACTAGTGTTTTGTTTGTTGATTCTAATGATTTAGATATTTGTATTAGCGTGTTTTAAACACTGCAAGAAAACCAAGGTCTTATATATCTTCTCAAATAGTTTAATCACTGCTTATGATTGTATAATTGTGTTTTAATGCACGTGCTACCCTATGCAGTGTAGTACAGTAGATCTGCAGGTCATGCTTTAAATTATGATATATGTGCTCTTAAATGTCAGCGGCCTTAATGCTGCATTCAGTTATTCATGGGGTAATACGTATTCTGGGGTACTTGCCAAATCAACATAACTTGGCCCTTACATAGAATGACTTATTGTAATTGCTCCATCTAGTGCTGCATCATATCACTGCAGTTTCCTTGTCATTGGAATTTCTTGCTGACCTGTTGTTATGATGGCACATTACTTAACACTTTACACCATTTAGAGCTGCATGGGGGAAACGGCTGCGACAGCAAGGCACTGTTTCGATGTTCATGTGCAAAATCCGCAGTGTTTAGCATGTTTCATGTTTCTGGATAAATTAAAATTATGATATAATACATTTCTATTTGTTTATTCTTTGAAACACCTCAGAGCCTGGCATCGGATTGCTCTCTCGCCGGGTGGGCTGTGGCCAGCGGCCCCTCTGCACGCATAGCTGAGCAGATCTGGGAAACCTGGGCTGCGGGTTTACACTCACCAACACACCTCCTCAAGCATCTGTATCATTATTGCAGTTTTGAGATGCTCAGTACTGTCCTTGCAGCCAGTGTTGTTGCTGCCGTTGGCTTTTGTTGCTTTTGTTTGTTGTGTCCATTTGAAGGTGCTCCTAAAGGTTCTCTGTCCGTATTGCCTTCAAGGAAATACAGGATGTTTTTGTTTCTTTTGTATACAGTAGACACAGCAGGTTTTGTTGTCTTTTTTTTTTCTTTCTGTCTCTGCCCAAAGGATCTCTGTCTTTTTTGGGTTTGCTTTTCTTTGCTCTTCTTTCTTCCCTGTCCCTCTGTCAGGTATTATTATTGAATATATGTACAATTTTGCAACAAAAATAGATAAATAAAGCAGCGTTGGATAATCAAGGGGGGCTTTTCACCAATTAAGCCTCCCTTTGCAAAGCAAATGTGTTCAGCATAGCACGGTACTTAGATTTCAGTTCTGCTGCCATAATGCTTAACAGGACAAGGTTAAAAACTAAAAGAAAAAAGAAACAAATATTGCTCTCCTGCCATTGTCAGCCCAATTTCAAGTGGAAATCGGCTGGAGAATTTCCTTTAGTCTAAATTTGTTAAACAATTTGTCATCAGGAATTCCCTTGCACTTAATGTTTTTCAAACCTGGTAAAAGGCTGACCTCTTTTTATGAATCCTCTGAAATATGATTTTATAGATATGTCTGCTACTTTAGATAGTTGGATAATTAGTCTAATGTTAGGAATTGTAACCACAGTGACAAGTACATTTAGTAACTGTATATCACTGCTGTGTTAGGTGTCAGTCATGACGCATAACACAGCCTACAGGTATCTGAGGTTTGAAAAATGTGCAGACCACGAGCTGATAAAAGCAATGTTGAACGCTCCTTTTAGGAGGATATGGCGCTATGCAGCGCCTCAAATGCTAACACCCCCCAACTTATTAATATTCACTGCATTATGCTGTGCATTCACCATCTACTTGAGAGCAAATTACTATTGAGAAGACTACAAAGTCCATCCTATAATTTGCAACAACAGGCAAGCCTCCTCGTGTAAATGTTGAATTTGCATTTGGTAACATTCACACAGGAAAATGTACGTGATGTAAAGAAAATGGAATTAATATTGCATGACAAATATTCGTATTACATTTCGACATGGCAATTTATGCAGAAATTATGCTGAAAGTCTTTGCAACCTAAATATTTACTGACACACATTTGTATTGTTTTCACTGAAGATGATTCAATTATCTATGAACGTCTATCTTAAGTGAAATAGGATGTAAATAAAAAATGGGCATTTAAATTTCAATTTATACTTAATCTTTGGAAGTATTGCAGATGTTTTTCATCTCAGTTTGATTAAAATCTATGGTCAAAAAGATACTTGACTGATATAAAAGAAGGCTTTTAAAATGCTCTTTTCAAGTGTTTGAATTGTAATTTTCTGTCCAATCCTTCATATGTTAATGTGAGTGTCTAGATATAAAAATTCATAGTCCAACAGGACACTAGGATGATAACCTTCGTTTCGTAATTTAGTAAGATTCGATTCCTCCAGCTAGACTGAAAAACAAGCAAGTTAAAAAATATATGTCATAGAAACTTGCTCTGTTCTTCATCTCTGTTCTCTTTGTCATCCAACCAAACTTTTTTTTTTTTACTATCATCATTTTAACTGAATTTAAAAGAACCGTTAAAAGTGTTAAGTCAAGTTCAGCTTTGAACTTTGCACATGCTAATTCTGCTTTTCTCTTTTCCCATAAACGCTTAAAGAAGACTCACTTCTACTGTTAAACCTAATTAAAATTGACCCTGGAAAAAAGAAACCAGCAAACATGTTGGCATGACAGTGAAGGGAAAAAAAGATTTTGTGTTAGTCAGACCAAAGCTGTGCAATTGAAATCCATAGATAAATTGTTCCTCTATGAAGCTGCAATAATTTTAATATTTTTCTTTCTTTTGAGAGAAGGCTCAATGCAGAAACTTTAAAGCAGCTTATAAAGATTGCATGTCAGGTATTTCCAAACTGTTTGATAGAATTATGAATTTATAACCACAACAAAGTCTGACACAACTATCATTCAGGTCATATAAATATAACTTCACAGAAGACTCTATGTACAAAAAAGAGGATTTCCCAAATAAAGTGTCTGATCATATGGTCTGTAGAGTGGCAGCTTTGGCCCTTCTTTGGCCCTTCATACATTAATTCCCATGAATGTATGCAGGGACAAAGGCATGGTCTAGTTAGATGGCTAGGTTTACCCAGGTGCTCAGCTCAGGTGTTCATTTAACCATGATGAGTGGGAGCTTTGGAGGTGCATAGGAAATCTGACAGCAGTGCCATATTTTCTTTCGTTCCATTTCGCTGTCAAACCTTTAGACGTCTCACCACCCCTTTTTCAGACTGTTATTCTCTCCGTTAATAGTATTTTAAGATATAGAAAAATAAGTTTCTTCCTTTTAAAGTTGTTGGCCCTGTAACTCCTGCCATAATCCTTTCTACCATCTGCTCCACCCTCGCTGTCGCTTCTATCTCCACCTTTCAGACCTTGTATAACAACATCTGTAATATAATGGACTTTCACTTAGATATGAAATTCATTTATCAACCATTGTACATGTTCAGTGAATATGCCACAGTCTGTCTGTTTTCCAAGGGTAACCTTACAGCATGCAACAGCTCAAGGACAAAGAGTGTGCTGCTAAAACATTTCTCAAGAATTTTTGTGACAGGAGTGTGTCAGCATGAATGGTGAAAATCTGACAATGTTTGGTTTGGAGGGACTTTTTCTAATGAATCAATATTGATGTGAAAACACTACTGAATTTATCCCATATTCCAACCAAGATGATCATAACTGTATGTTGATACTCTTACTAAGCGTTCATGCATTGTTGAGCTTTTTCATATTACCAACGATTGTTATTACAATAGTCCATATGAAATGAGAAAGCTAACATTAAAAGACGATTGTATAATTCTTATACAAAATAGCATTTCCTCCCACCCATAAATTTCTCCTGATACTGTTATCATCTTGGGCACATTAGGTCCGATTACAGTCACGCCCTAGTAAATCAACCAGTCAAAGCCTTCGAAATGAGTCTTTAATTGAGTGTTTTTCTCAGTGATGTCTGTCATACGCACATGTTCAAAGCTGATGGTGAATTAGCAGGAGCATTGAGACAAATCCATACTTGATTTCTGCTTCAGGCAGTGAAATGCCTCCTCACCCAGGGACATTTAGACTGTCTGTGTTTGTCAGCAGCAGGTATGTTTGGCACCGTTTGCTAAACGGGCAACGAATCATCCATCATTGTGCTTTCTTATATCATTATTCATTCTCAGTCATGACTGAATGCAAAAGAAGCAGAATCATTTACATTACAGCGGTATGGGGAGTAGAAAACCCTTGTGGTGGTAGTCGAAAAATAATCTCAGAATCAAACAGCTCACTTAGGCCAATGGCATTACAACATGTACGCTGTGGTAAAATGTGTTGAAGCATCAGGAATGATGTGACTAAAGTGTTAATCCCACTATGACTGTTGTGGGCAGCTTTTGCTGCATAGTCCTTTCAAATACCCCATCCACAATTATGGTAAATACTCTCGAGCCTCTGCAACTGCTATATTTTAGTAGTTAGATTGAAAACCCCTATAGTGTTTCAGGTCACACTTTACATATTTGAAAGTTCTAGCCTCCTTTCAATTGGATCGTATCCATTGTAATGAATTATATTTTTTGGTGCTGTCCGTTTGCAGATTGCATTTAAAAAAATCTTGTTTGATATGATGCTTGAGGCTCATGGTGCTTTTGTTAGGGGTTAATTAGGTCTGTATACTCAGTTACTGGGGAAAATATAAATTAGATCCTTAAAGGTGGTGGTCATATCCTTGGCAGTTCACTTGTTTTGATAATATGTCATTCCTGGTAGCCATGAGCAATAATATTGTTTGCTCCTTGGAGAAATTAAAGGGCTTCTCAGAACAACATGGGGAAACTTTTAACCCCAATAAAATCACTGCTTCCATTACTGGTCAAGCCTCTTATGTAGCCAGGACCCATACCTTCAGAGAGCTTAAGTCAGAGTGTGAAATTGTGTGGGTATTACATTTAGAAGTACAAAAATACAAATGAGAATGAAGGGAGAAATTGTCACCACACTGTCAAAAACAGACAAAATCTAAATGTTACAAATCAAGATATAATTTAGACAACATTTTTTTAATTATTTTGGTGGATTTGGATTATTAAGAAAACAACTGTTCTTGCATACACAATGCATGTTTTAGTATGTCAATGCAAAAAGAAAGCAACCTGTGGCTTTTACCAAAAGCAAACAAGCTGGCATCTGAGGGGCAGCTGGGTAAGATTAGAGAATAATACAAGGGTGAAAGTGGTGGCCAGATTGAGAGACTTCCCCTTTGAGTACAGACACACAAGCAAAGCAGCCATTCAGCAGTGGGATGGATCCTGACTACTAAAGAGGAAGAGGGAGAGAGAGGAAAGCTGAAAGAGACTGAGACTGAGCAAGAAATGGGGGAGTGGTGGGAGAGAGATAGGAGGCGAGAAAGAGAGTGAAAAGCTCCACACGGCAGAATATAAATCTGTATGTTAACAGGACTAAGGCACGGGGGTCTTGAGGCGGCTTTAGTGGTGATGCTGGTGGGGGGTGGTTATAAAGCATCAAGAGGTGGTCTCCCTTATTAACTGAGGATCTGTGCAAAGAAGGAAGTGGAACCCGTGGAATCTATGAACGCCGGTTGTCAAGCACAGTGGTGGGCTGGTCGGAGGTCTCTGACCCCCTCATTTTCAATTCTTGGAAGAAAAGAGAAGCGCTAAAGAGACACCAGAGAAAAAGGAAGGTGGCAGCGAGGGACCAGTGAGGCATTTCTCTCTTTATTACCTTCATTCACAAAACCATTGCACCCCATTATCACAGCGATGTAGAGGCATTCTCTCCGATTGGAGGAGGAAAGGTCCCATTGACTGCTGAGGCTCTCTCCAAACGCTAGCTCTTTTCATCGCAGCCCCCCTCTCATCTCTCGCTTCAATCCCTACATCTGCTGTTTTTCTCCGTTCTCCCTCTTGTTGTCCCCTTGTTGCCTTGTTCCTTTTCATACGAGCCACGTATCAGGAGGCATTGCGTTTTGGTAGAAGTGGGTGTTTCTGTCATTGTGTTTGGAGCCTCTACAAAGGACAGCTGAGCAGGGAGTGTGAGAGACAGCTTTGGAGATAATAAAACAGTAGCCTGAAAGAAGAGGAGGGGGACCTGGGACTCCAGGAACCGCTGACAACCATTGGCATGTGAACTGTGCTAAAAAGAAAACAGTAACAGACTGTCAGCCTCTATAAGGTATCTATTCATTGAGAACATTGAACCTTCTTATGGGGGAGGAAGAAGCAGTGTGACAAACCCTTACTGCTGGTTAGCTTCTGCTGTTCCTGTTGCTAAGCAAAGTCTCTAACCTGAACTTCTCGGGGATACACTCCTGAGTATCACTCCTCAACCATGAAAGGAAGCTCAGAAGAAAGCATTGAAAGCGTCCGACCCTCCAACCTGCAAGCTTTTGCCAATATATCCACCCTACATGGCATGAGCCACATATTTGCCTATGGGCACATGACATTCCGTCGATTTCTCTGGACTCTTTCATTCCTGGGTTCACTAGGCTTACTGATGCTGGTCTGCATGGATCGAGTGTCGTATTATCTAGAGTATCCTCATGTCACCAAGCTGGATGAAGTGGCAGCAACCAACCTCACCTTCCCAGCAGTTACATTTTGTAATCTTAACGAGTTCCGATTCTCCAAAATCACAAAGAATGACCTTTATCATGTGGGGGAGCTCCTTGCCCTCCTCAACAATAACTACCAAATAGCTAACCCGCACTTGGCTGAGCCTGAGATTCTGGCTATCCTAAAAGACAAGGCGAACTTCCAGAACTTCAAGCCCAAACTCTTCAACATGACTGATTTTTATAACCGAACAGGTCATGACATCGGCGACATGCTGCTACAGTGCACCTTCCGAGGAGAGGATTGCTACGCAGTGAATTTCACAACAGTGAGTAGCCAAGCTGTCATTTTTGGGTCTGCTGTTCTGTTCCCTGCCACATTTAAATGCAGTTTAATTTATGATCAGATGTGTTTCACTGTGAATTGTGCAGTTGATTTGAGATGGTTACCGGACATCAGTGGTTTTGCTGCTGCCGGATAAACCAATATACTGTGGTTATTTTATCCAAGATGGTCTTGAAGGGCTTGGTCATCAGTGCTGCCTTGTATTCTGAAACACGTTAAGTTTTTGATGTGAAATGCTGCCATTATTTGACAGTGATCTCTGATTACACACTGCCTTCCGGGAAGGCAGACAATCTTTTGTGAGAAGCAGTTTGTGTTATTGCATCTTTACCAAAGGGTTTGACTACAGTTAGATAGGCAAACGGTATGCACAGAAGTAATCCGACAGATACCTGAACATTTATATTTAAATTAGGACCGTTTGTTCCGTCTTTGTAGCATTGTAGAGTTTAATGGTGCAAATATTCCTCACCTCTACTCGATGTTAACAGTTTAACTAATTTAGAAGGGAACAGCCTTGACCGATGTTTAAAGTGCTCACTTGCAATCAAGAATCATGAAGGTGACCACTAAAAAGTTTGCTGTACCAAGGATGAACACTTTGGTTTTTAGCATATGGACCTTGGCAGATGATTTTGCTAATATTGTAGGCTGCAACATGGGATCTCACTGGATTGAATGTCTTCTGACAAATTCTCTGGATGCTTGATCTGATTGGGATTAGGGGATTTTGGTGCTGTATTAATGCTTTTAGGTCTTTGCTGTGTTCCACAAGTTTCTTATTGGCCTCAAATCTGGGCTTGGAGCATTGTCCTGTTGGGGTGAAGCAGGATTATTCAGGAGGCTATCTGTAACAGATTAGGCAGGGAGAACTTGTCAAATTGACATCCAATTATATGCATAGCATTTCCCTGCAGAACATGTCCCTCTAATGAGATGATCAATGTTCTACACTTAACCTCTCTTAGGTTCAGATGATGTGGTTGATTGGTGCTTGTTATTAGTAAATCCTTTTATTTAAAGTTGTGCAAAGAGAGCATGGGGAATTCATGATGATCCATAACTCAAAAGTAATTTCAAATCCAAAATATGACACAATCTCTGGACACTGACTCTGAGACACACATGTATGCATTTACATATATTGCATCAGACCTAAGCGGGTTAAGAGCAGAAGGACTCTAGTCAGGATGGATGATGTCAGATAATGTGTTTGGACAGTTTAAAACACACACATACGGCATTTGTGTCATGCAGTTATTGTTAATCTGGGTATTTTGAGGGTTGGGAGGCTTCATGCTGTAAGTCAGCAGTAATAACTACGACATAAACAAGTAGTTTGCTAAACTATTTTTCATTCTGATTGATCAAGATGTTTTAGGAAGTTTTACTATTGATCAACAAGTTTTTACAAATAAAATTACTTGTATTTTTTTATTCCTATTCCTAGTATTTTTGTGTTATCTAAAGCTATGATATGTTTTATTTCATTTCGCACCTTAAGGAACAAAAAGCAGATAATAAAGCTCTTCATCTGTTCTCCATAGCCTATTCTTTTATTTACTTTTTACCAGATACTTTAAATAATGTGTGTGTTGTCTACTGCTACTCTATCAATCTCTCCATGGATCATTTGGAAATAAGCACCATTCTCTAATTTTGCACATCATATTGGATCTCCCTCTGCTTATGCATCCAGGCTGATTCATTAGATGTGGACCACTAGTATAAACTAGCCAGTTGGCCACTCATGTCTTCCTCATGAGAGATGACTTCCCCCCAGCTGCAACCTACACAACTGGAATAGCATTTTTGAATGAATATTTCCAGTAATATTTTCATAATTCAATGAAAGTTGCCAGCATCAGTAATTAAACTGGCTAGTGGATTTCTTTAAGCATCCTTAACAAAAGTAGTATGAACATTTGTGGGTTTTTTACGTGTTAATTACATATTTTATCTAAACATGTTCCTGATTTGCGGATATCCTGAAATGATTTTAGTCATATTTGAATTTCCTTTCAGAATAACTGTAAGCATTGTATGGCAGTGCTCTACTGGAAAGACAAATGTAGAACAAATTCTAAGAAACAAAATCATGCCAGTAAAAATGGTTATCATCCCTCTCTTTTGAGTATAATATTTGTATGCATGTATTCAATTCATAGTCAGATTTATTTTATGGACAAACACAAGATACAATATATTTGCCATTAAATTGTACTCAATTTTTGCTGAAAAATAAGGTAGAATTGGTTGTGCATTAAATTAGAATGTGGCCATCAATTAACATTGAGAGTAAACACGTCTTTTTCAAGACAAGGACCTTTACATGCAGTTATTTATTGACTTGCTGTAATCATGGAGATCCTTGTCCAAGACTCTGTAAATTCCACCTGAGTTGATGATAGACTGCAGTGCGCAATCATAAGGTTGATTATTGTAATCAGTTGGTGTGGATGGGGATTCATTCTTAAGTCTTGACAGGTCATGACAAGTCCTTCTTGGCTTTATTTCTGTTCATTTCCACAGAGTTTAAAATCTGTATTCATCACCACATTTAGCTGAAACTCAGTCTTTAAGATGAGAATCATCTTTCATCTTATCATCCAAATGACAGCAGGGTTCTAGAGGGATAAGACACACTTACAGCTGAGACTGACACAGCGTGACTTGTAGACCTAAGCGTGGATGAAAATGTTTTTTAGGGATGGCTCTTTAACATTTAAAGGATATTTCTTCTTTCTGTAAAAGTTCCATGGAGTGTACTTCCTTGCTGTCTGGCTTGTCTGCTGTTTGAAATGACGCGTTACTAACTTTAAATGCACCCAAATATAAAAGGAAGTATTTGCATGTTTCCAGACTCCTGTTACATTTACAACTCAGAAACTTCCTTGTGACATAATTTCTACAACCTCTTCAATGACCTGTCACAGTGACTTTTAATGGTTGATTTTTCACGGCGGTGCATGGCTGGAGCAAAAGCATGCATTTTATTGAACACGATTTTCACGCTACATGGAGTGACCACTAATTCTTTTCAGAGCACAGCTTTTTGTCTTTCATGAAAAAGGACGTTTTTTTATGTTGTTTTGCTAGGCGACTAAAAGTGAAAGAAGACTTTGTTCTAACACTAAAGTGGCACATGTCTAAATCACAAGAGAATCTGTGTACTGGGAGTAGTGATAGTACAATGAGGGGTAAAGGCAGTTAAGCTGACAATTTTTTGTTTTTGTGAAGAGTCACCCTCCCAGAAAAGACTCTTCTTCATTTGAAACTAATTATGAACCTCTTGGAGTTAAGAGGTATGCAGAGCTATCCTAGAAGCTCCTAAATATTAAGAATTAGATTACTGAAATGATCATGTCATTCCCACATTTCTTAGAAATATATACTATTAACATAGAAGCTATTGTATGCTATTGTATGTTTTATATAGGCTTTTGGAATATAGCTCTCGAGAAGAAATTTCTCCTCTGTCAAGGAGTCTTTGTTGCTTCCATTGAGCTTGGTGTTTGTTGATAGCAGTTTGTGTGATCTGAGTTGGCAGAGTTAAATATCACAGTTCAGCAGATGGTGATGCAGAATCTGGTACTAATACCTAATAGCTATCTGCAAAAAACTGTAAAATGCATCTTTAAACACATTCACATGAATAACAAAAATATTTAAATCCTTCCTAAGTAAATATTCTCATCATTTCAATTATATTAGCAAACATCTGATAATTTCTTTATCATAATTTCATTACAAGACTTGTAGAGCATTAGTTTGTTTCACCAATTGATTCATGAAAGTCCGTGGTAGCTCAGATATCCAACAACTCAAACAAACCGATCGGGGATATTGCTGTTTTGTTCAGTTGGCTTGTGTAACAAAGCTACCCTCTGATTTTAGCTTCCTGGAGCAAATGGACTTTAAATCTGCATCCCAAACCCCATTGGGCTTAGTAAAATAAAACAATTATTGCAAGTAAACAGGCTAACAAAAAATAATACATCTAGAAAAATCCAGACTGAGATGTTCCACTGGCTGACATTTTAGTATCTCACTGAATCAAGTATTCCCGTGCTCTTTAATAGATGGTTTGGTGGCATTTTAAGTATGCACTGCCCATAGGAATATTTGAGTTGGTGCATTGCACAGGTGGTTACTTAAGAGGCAAGCAAACACGTTAAGCTATTACTTTTATGGTTAAACGTCCCACACAAGTTATTTATAGCAACATGGTCTGTAAAACATTGTCACTTGGGAAATATGTTGGCAGCAAACAGATATATTTTGTCAAACAAGTCACCTATCAGCTCACGTAGGGGCAGATTTATATTGACGGAGACTTAGTTAAAAGGATTTACATCCTTGAGTGTGCATACACATTACTCTGAAAATTATGTTGATGCAAACAAAGTAGCTGCACTGGGATCTATGGTCTGATAAGAGCTGTGTCACCACTGGGATGTTATTTAGAAGGTCAACGTGCCCGCAGAATCATCTATTTTGCCATCAGACCATGTGACCGTGCTGTTCACATTAAACCTCACTTATATTGTTTGGCCTTTGTAACTTATATGACAGAGTGAGAAAGATGCAGAAAATCAGTTGATGTATCAAGATCATTTCTAAAAAAGTGAATATATATATTTTTTAAAATTACCACACTGGAAAATGTGACTTGCAGTAAATTCACAGCAGGCAGCCATGTGATGGTGTTTATATGCAGGCATGAAGCTGAGCTGAGGGATTTACTGTTTACTAATCTAAAAACAGCCAATTAATCACTGTCCATCTTGTTGAGCAATGCTGCAAGCCATCGTCTTATTTTCATTGTTGTTTGTGGTGGTAACTGCTGATATTATTTGGTAATCTGAGTTTAGCCTTCAACACACAACCTGCTCCCGGTTATTATCGCAGGGATAAATGTTTTGATCATTAAGAGGCACAATCCTTGCTATCGCAATGGAGAAAAGAAGAACAAGTAGAACATAAAGACAGAGGGCGGCAGGTTGGTGTGGTGGTTAGCACCATCGCCTCACAGCAAGTGGGTTCTGGGTTCAAGTCTCCTGGGGAGCCGGGACTTTTCTGCATGTTCTTCCTGTGCTGAATGGGTTCTCTCCGGGTTCTGTGGCTTCCTCCCATCATCCAAAGACCTTCACGTTAGGTTGAGTGGACATTCCAAATTGCCCCTAAGGAGTGAGTGTGCGTGGTTGTTCGCTTTTGTGTGTCTATATATGTGGTCTGATACCATCTTTGTACCCTGCCTGCTGCCCATTGAATACTGGGATAGGCTCCAGTCCCCCCGCGACACCATTTGGGAATAAGCGGTTCAGAAAATGGATGGATGAATGGGTTACGCACTTACACAGCTAGAAATATCAATCCGTGACTAGAGCCATGGAACACATCGTTTCAACACTGAATGCAGGTGAATTACATCCATCAATGGACCTCTGACCCAAGGTTGACTCTTGAAAAGCAATGGATTGATGAAAAAACAAAAGCGCTGAAGTGAGTTTGGTGCAGTTGTCTTTCTCAGAACTGCTGAAGGCTTTGTTTGTTTTAACCTAACAAGTTAGCAAAATTTACCACTTCATCGTGAATTTAGGATGAGAACCAACAAGTCCATCTATTTAAAGGTACAATTTGTATTTGTATGTAAGACATTTAATTTCTGTCAAATAGATTTAACATATGCTCAATACACTACACTACTACAAATTAAAGGGATGAAACGCCACATTTCCGATACGTGATCTTTCAAAGGAATTGTGCTCTGCAGGAATCACAGGTTAGGATTGCAGGGACGAAAAACCACTGATATTGAACTTTTTCTGCAGCCTGCATTTGTATTTGTGAAAACATACTGCAGAACAACACTTGTAGCTGACATCTTCTAATTTGAGCTGCTGGTAAAATTTTTATGTAGATCTATTCATGGTAATCTTTCAAAAGAGACACAAAAAAACCCTGCTTACCACATCTCCATTGCAGAGGTAATACATTTTACCCTAGAGAGTCACAAAGTGTGTACCATTACCTCCATTGATATAGATTTTTCTGCAATGGCCAGTTATTCATTTCACCTTTGTTTGTGTGAGTGTGTGTGTGTTGTAATCAGGAATGAATCATTGGTTTCTGACATGTCCAAGCATAATATCACATAAAACAGTTAAATATTTATTTCACAACACAATTCTGCCCTTAATTTTCTTAGCTCGGAACATATCTTGGCGAGGAAGAGTCATACAAATGTATGCAGTTTGCATTTTGACCAGAATGTAGATGCATATTCTTCATTGATTTGTATTTCATTACAAAGCATTGACTCAAAGACTGACTTACTTTATCAGTGTTCCATCTCACAGGGAAAAACAGCATTACAGGCATGACCGTTTATAACCTAATGTCAAATGCCTTTCGCATAACAATGCAAGCATGTAGAAACTAACATGTTACTAGCACGACTGCCCTCTTCGGAGGGGGTTACATCCCTCCCGGCTTGCATCCCCTTACCCCTCTCCCCTCTTGCTCCAGAACATAGAACATACTCACACAAGTAGGGTTTCGGGGACTATGGGGGAATTTCGGAGTGCATCTAAGGGTACCACCTAGGTCCTAGGTGGTCCCCTTTTTCTGCGCCCCACAGCGCCCGAACCCCCATGTTTTAACAGCACTTTAAACACTTCTACCCCTTTACCCACACATATATACACGTTAGGCCCAGGGGGGTGGGAGTGCTGAGTGGTGTCAGGTGAGCGGGGCCCCTCAGGTGGACCGGACTGCTTGAGGGGCCTTGCTCTAGGGCTTTGCAAGGCCGCCCACCCTGCTGTTTTAAATACTAGCAAACAGCAAACATGGAGGACCTCTGGCTACACACGATTGAGTTGTCCTCAACTCACTTCCATCATGGAGCAGGAGGGGTGAGGGGAGGGGTCTTCCTGCTCCCCTGTTACCTGGGGGCTGCCTGGATCCTGGGGGTCCTGTAGTGCGTCTGCTGGTCCCGGGTCTGCGGCGGTGGGGTGTTAATGACCCTGGAGGAAGCTATACCCAGGGGACAATTTTTTTTAATTCTCATTTATTTGTGTTTTTTTGTGATTTATCATTTTCTTTAATTTATTTATTATCATTATTATTATTTAAATGTATTTATTTTCTTTGTATTTCTTTATATATTTTGACTTTCCCCCACTGCTGCGCCAACCAATGGGCACACCATGGCACTGGGTCAGTGGCATTGCTAGTATTCCTGGTCTTTGGATGCTGGGGGGGGCTTCTGCGACAGCACACCTGCCCCCACCAGTGTAAAACCCTGTAAACACACACCTCCTGTACAGTACAGTTACTGGACAGGTCTGATATGCTCACCATGTCCCTGCTACCAGTGTTGTTGCTGCCGCTGGCTTTTGTTGTTTGTTTGTTTTGTTTTTTTGCCTTCCCTGTGTACATTTGAAGGAGCTCCTATAGGTTCTCCATCCAGATTGTCCAAAAGAAACAGTTTCTTTTGTACAGACATAGCAGCTGGTTGTATGGTTTTGTTGGCTTTTCACCAATTACGCCTCCCTTGGCAAAGCAAATGTGTTCAGCATAGCGCGGTACTCAGATTTCAGTTCTGCTGCTGTAATGCTGAACAGGACAAGTAAAAAAAATAAAAAACTAATTATGTTGAATAAAACTTTTTGTCAATAATTGGAATATTGGAAAAGAATCCTGATAGATTTAAGACTATCAATAAAAGATCCAAGAGCAAAGTGATCTGGAAAATGGTTTATTCCATTTGCATGCAGCAACACAATGAGGCAGGACATTGATGTTTACTTTCTCTGTTGCTCATTAGATGTCTGTAAATGATTATGAAAATGAGATTTTCACTGGAGATGGTCTTTGAAAATACCTAATTGTGGCAAACATCAACTCAACAAAAAACATGTCCATAGTCTGAATTCTTTTGAGATGGAAAAAAAAACAATTCCCAGATTAATTGACATGAAAATACAGTATACATTTCGATTTTAGTGTTTTCCAATGAAACAAACTATTGTACAATAGCATCCATGCTAATTGAAGCTGTCAATGGAGAATTGAAATTTCAATGTTCCAGATTAGTGAGAACACCACTGTCTTGAGGGTATGTGTTGCTCTAATATATTTGCAGATAGGAGAGAGTGCATGTTTGCTGACAATTTTAAAATCTTTAAATTTATGCTCTGTGTGACCAAGGGTGAAATCCCATCGCTGAATTAAATACTTGCTACAACCATCTTTTATCATGGTGTGGCAGACAGTGTTCAGTCTCTAAACAAAGGGACGTCTCATTTGAATCATATCCATGCCATGTCGGTGCAGGAGAAACAACCGAAAGAAGGTGATACTGATCTTGTGTTGCATGCACACAATGAGCATTTTACACCTTGTGTCTGCATGAGTGCTTTTTCCATTAACATGAAGCAACACAATGAGGCAGGACAAATGAATATGTCTCTGCTTGAATTGATTGTGCTCTCTTCAAAATGTGAATGATCATTAAGTCCGACCAGATGTTGCCCAGAGGTTTAAAACAGGCAACTCCCTAACATGTCAGTTCATGAAGCCACTAATCACACAGAAAGAATTGTTCTAGAAATCATTACTGCTGTCATTACCTTAATTGTGACCTGTGCCATAAATAGGGCTGCCGGGCCTTTCCCATTCCCATTCCCAGGCTGTTGTGGTGTGTGGTCTATGAGGCTGGGTTACTAAGGCCTTAATTGTCAACATTTCTTTATAAACTGAGCTTTCTGGAAAATGAAATATTCCACTGACAAAGGTTTTTCCAATTTCCCAAATGAAATGAACCTAATTAGCTTTTGTTATATATATATTTATACATACCTGTTGCCATACAATTTGGCTTTGCATCAGCTGAACAGCAATGGAAAATGTTTCAAAATTCTCAAATTTATAGTTTGTTGTACATTTATCCTCTTGTCAGGGTTTTACACTGGTGCACTATTTTTATTACCACAGCATACTGCACTACAGTTAACTTTAGACTAAGTCAGCTAAAGTGTGTTAGGTAATGCGCGATAGGTCAGTAGCCTTTCAACACAACATTGTTTGTGAAGAACCAATCTTACTCCGCCACGGCCAGAAATAGAGACATCATCACAAACAGGCTTTGCTTCGAGTTTATTTCAATACTCAGATACAGGCTGTGCTCGGAGAACAGGATGCAGTCACAGATACAAAGCTGTTACATTATATGAAAGCTTACTGTCAACAGCCAGACAGAAGGTCACACCTCTGCTGTGGGAGTAATAGCCGACTCCAGCATTCCGTAGCCTTGTTTCTCTTCATGCAACCATCTGACATCTGAACTATGCAGTTTTTGTGCGCGTCTGACCTGTGCCCGAATATGTTTCATATTGCCCCATTTGTCCTGTGAAAACAGCTTGCTCACTCTCTAAAGATACATAGCTAAAACCATAGATTAGACAAGATAGAAATAGTCACTCCCTCTCACAAGTGAAGCCTATTCCAGCTGACATTGGTTGAGAGGCGGGGTAGAGCCTCTCTAGTCCATCTAGGGGCTACACAGATACAAACAACCACACACACACGCATTCACTCCTAGGGGGAATTTAGGTTGTTCAGTTGACCTAACAGGCATGTCTTTGGACGACTGGATGTCGCCAGAGTACCTGGAAGGAACCCACCTAGACACAGGAAGAACATCTACCCAGATAGGTCCCTGGGGGATTTGAATCAGGAACTCTCTTGCTGTGAGGCGACGGTGCTAACCACCACACCACCATGCTGCCACATGCCAGCAAATATGAATGTTGTCATGCATATGTCATAATCATCATTTCAACTTCGAAAAGATTCCAAATGAACAGTTGAATGTCAGGACTTTGAATTGAGCAACCATTATCTAAAATGTATTCTGTCATTATCAAACAAAGCTTCCAGACTTTTTTCTGTGTGTGTGTGTGTGCATGTGTGTGTATCTTGGTCAGTTAAAGATTTCAAAGGATGTTGCCAAAGGGGAACATCTTTTACACTGACAGAGGAGTACAGTGGCTGCTCTTTGAAAAATCCTGTATTCTTAAGTAGTTTTGACTTCATGTTCTGGCCAGCCAAGGTCTCATTAGACAAGTTCCGTGATTTTTGCTCATCGTCATCCTCTTTCATTTATATGGGCGTGTATCTATTGTCTAAGGTTTACATTGCTCTGTCGAAGACTGCCAACGTGCAAATCACCACTTGTTTGGTAGATTCTTATTGCGTATAACGGACACAAACGGATAATAATTATGACAATGTTTCGCATTCTCTTCCTCAAATGACTAATTCTATCAGACGTCTTGTTCTGGTCCACCCACATGGATAAAAAAAACAATATGATTTTTCTTTTTTTATGAGAGCCATATTTGTTGGACCATAAATCTTTGGTAATTAGCTACTTATATTAATCATACCTGGATACATCAGCTCATGATAAATGCTTTTTCTCATCTCAGTGTCACTGAGAAACAATCAAGCACTTTGCTACCCTGGGCCAGCCGTTGCCATGGCACTCCTCTGTGATGCATTACCCTGTGCTGCATTACTCTACATTCAGCTAATTGGAGGCTCATCTAACTACCCTTTCAGGTGTAACAGCATTCTTCGTACAGTGGAGTGTGATGTAGATTCACCCAAATGTCTTCTATATTTTCTTGTGCCTCCAACCTAACACCACTTAAAAGATCCAGTTGATAACAACCAGCTAGCAGAGAGGAAACTATTTATGTGTCCACGTAGCCTGGAAGATCCAGCTCTTCCTTTTCTTGTACTATATAACTTGTGGCTATGTAGCTATGTTTGATTAAATGCAAACAAGTCACACGTTGATCCTCAATTATTTAAAATTTATATGATAAGCAATTTCAGCTCCATTGAATAGTCACAAGAGGTTGCAATAAAAGAAAATCTGTTCCTATGGCGATCATCTATAGAATTACAGCAGTAAGTAGCAAGTTCCTGTTTAGCAGTCTCGTCACTCTAATTATGACTGTGGAACTGGAGGAAATAAAATAATTGTCTCTCTTGGGACATGGTTGTAACCGACAGTATTTTTTGGGGAAAAATAAAAGCCTTACTGTTTAATTTTGTTAAGGGGTTTGATTGCCTCTGCATGGACATTGAAATGCCAAGTGTAAATTTGAGAGTCACCCCCTCAGAGGAGCCAATTTAACTGTTGTCATGGATATTCTAATGTGACTCCTTCTGACTTCATAATGACTGAATTCAGAATTAAAATGGCTTTTTTTCAACTCCAGGTTTAATTGGTAGCCTTCATGCCTACTGCAGTTCTTAATGGAGGGCAGTCAAGGGTTGGCATTTTGTCACAATGTACAGTAATACACCTAGAGGTTCAATTGAATACTTTTGAAACTTTCTCAGGATGAACTTCTGCTAGTAATAAAAAAACAAAACCTCTAACAGGTGATGTCCATAGCAACATAAACCTAGATTGTATGTTTGCAGCGGTTTAACAATAGTTCTAAATGAGGATCAACACTCCCACCATGGGAGTAGGAGGGGTTACGGAAGGGATTTTGAACAAACCGCAAACATACAAAAGATTCTGAAATAAAGTCTGACAGTTAGCACAGCGCTGAATCCTGGCAATGTGTTGTTATCTGTAATTGCAATGACCTTACCTGGAATGTGTTGTTCTGATGTGTGTGAGGAGGAGTGGTGACTCATCTGGTTTGCATTCTCTGTAACTGTGCTTATCTCAAAGTGTCTCTGCTCCACAGCACAGTTCGTACCTTGCTGTCTCCTGCCTTTGCCAGTGAATCTCTGGATGAGCAAACCTGTGCTACTGCAGTATCACACGTTAACCAGTACAATAGAGTAAATTACTCTATTTTCAACAGAAAATACTGCAATATTTGATCACGATATGTATATTTCTGTCTAGAGTATCCAGATATTTTAAAATGTTTTAGACTTCGGACTTAGACCATAGACTTAGAATATCTGCTGTGTTTGTTATATCAACACTAACTTCAGTTGACTCTCCACATCTATTTGATCGGAAATGCATGTGGATTAAAAAGCATTGTTTACAACATTTATTTGAATAAAACAGAAGAGTTATATGAGTAAATTACTGAGGTACTGTCAATAAAGTAGCCATGTGCCTGTAACATAATATTTACATTTAATAAAACAACAGTGAGTATGTACTTTACTAACTTAGAAAAAGCGCTGCTGATCTCTGTTATTTCTTTCTTTTTCCATCTTAATCTTCCTCAGTCTCTCAAAGCTGCCGATAAACCCTGTCAGGGGTCTCTGTATGTGTGCCACGGGGGGGCGGTTCTTTTTGAAGACACTTAACTCTCAGTACTTAAAAAAGTAATTGTTATTAAGAAACGGCTGGTGTGGTAGATGCACCAGCTCTCCCTCATGGCCAGTTTGAATTTGTATGTTCCCCAGATCCACTTTCCTGATGATGCAGCCGCTGTGAAGATTCTTTCATCTCTGTTTTATGGTTTGCACACTGATGCCATACGGAAACCGTGAGGACAGGTCAAGATTAAGATGATACGACTTTGCTTACAACCATTAGAGTCTTCGTATGTTTAGAGATGTTTTTCTCTTCAGTGGATGGTGGGAAGACTCTCTGCAGACGAGTCAATGTCTTGCGAACTCTGCTTAGTCAGGCCAAACACACCCGAGGCAGATCTCACTCTGCCTGCATATAAATTAAAGCAGATAGCCTTGTCCATGCTTTATTATCTGCACTGCTGCTGAGTGCTGTCTCAAACTCTTCACTGAGAGGTGGTGCTGATTTCACAGAGGCAAACGACAAGAGCGTCAACCTCTTTAGCCTGCCTCAAGCTGAGGAGGAATAATGGCCACTGTTGTGAATTTATGGGGAACGCTGCAAATGAGCGATTAGTGATTCATCGCCATTGTGTTTTTATCAAGTTTTCATAGCACTTCTAAAGCAACACCTTTGTTTACGGTCAGTACATAAGGGACTACATGTGTGTGTCTCCGTTTGAATAGACAAAACACAACGTGAATCATACAGCTTCTTGGATGTCGCCAAAGGCTTTTTTTTCCAAGCAAGGTTTCTTTTTGTTTTTATATATATAATTATCGCTCAGGGCAGGACGGCAGGCTTAGTCATATTGTAATTCCTATTTAAAAAAGTAATCTGTGGACAGTATAGCCTCTATGGATTCAGATGATGACATGTTTGTAGGTGTTTTGTTTCAGTATAATGATTTTTTAAAAATAAACCCATACGTCTAACTGGACCTTATATTCATTCTGTTCACATTCTATTCTGCATGTCACCGCCACAGCTGTGACTCCTGGTCCTTGACTCACCAGTTTTCCATCTTTCCAGATTGCGTCCTGTGTGGAAATACCTGGTCCTTTCTTATATTCCTCACTTTAAGTGTTCAGTGATATCTCTGGTGATATTTGGCTGATTATTCCACGCCTTGACTCCTGCCTGTATTTTGTACCCTTTTCCCACCTTAAACACTAACCAGCTTTACTTGTTATCATTTTACCTTTGAAATAACAATTTTGAGATGGGTTTGTGTGCAGCTAACTGACTAACCTGGTGGTCAAAATGAGGTGGTGACTGTAGTGGGGCTTAAAAAGACTGCATCAAAATCTGATTTTGCCATTTCAAACAAGCTTAAATCGGTGTCTGACCCGGTCATGAAAAACTATTTCTTGAAGGTAATTTATACTGATGTGTTATTATCTGTTATATTCCTTTTTACATATTTATTTTTTAAAGTGACCCTTTCCATCATGCAAGTGTGAAATTGATAAATAATTTGATGTAAGAAACAATTTATGACTTTTTTTTACAGCAACAGTTTTACAGTTTCACTTATTTCTTGTTTAAAATAAAAATTATAGTCTATGCTGACCATGCAAATTTAAAATTAGCTGCCAAAAGGACATCGAATGAATTATATCTCCTTTGGGAGAGATAAGCGTGACGGATAACACGTCAGAAGTTCTTAAAATAGAATTGTGTCGGGGGTCATGCATCTCATTAGAGTTCATCCTTTCAGGGTGAAATAGTCTCATCACAGTTGTGGTTTCCAGCTGGTGCAACAAGGCACAGAGTGATGGCAGCATCTGACTGTAACCAGCTCTCTTCATCAAGAGAGCTACCTGTCATGTTGCGTGGTGATGCGCACACCAGCAAAAGATATATTAAACTTCTGGCCTAAATGCATTACTCCAGGACCATCACACACTACATTAAGTCAGCTCTGAGCATCCCTGTTTCAAGTCAAAAACGCTTTGGAGCTCCATCTGTCTTTACCCTGAATAGATCGTTAACTCACTTGCATAATCTCAGACACACTAGCTGCTCACTAGGTCTTCAATTGTGTCTCACTATGTTGCTCAGTCACTGCTGTCTGCTTATATGATCTAATGCAAGGGACTGCAGGGACACCTCTCCCAGCCACATTTTTAAAAAATCTCACATGCACGTTATTTTTCCTTTGATTTCCTGCTAACTTTGGAATGTGATGATGTTAAGAGTGATACAGCTAGAATTGGGGCACACCATGTAATAACTTTTCTAGAAGGTTTCAGCTTCCATTCATTTGAAGTAGTTGGCAAACTGTCTTGGACCAGAGCTCCAGCACAACAAATGTGTCACACTTTAAACAGACTTTTGGATCATTTCCCCCCTTCCTCTGTGTTTACGGTTCAAGTGCCTTATGGACTCTGTGTGTTCTACAAGAACAGTGTCTTATGTGTTCATTGCACTTGTGTGTGTGTGTGTGTGTGTGTGTGTTTTGGGCTGCTAATCTGAAATGCTTGTGAAGGAGTGAAAGCAAAGGTTTAAAATGCAGAACAGAAAATAAGCCTTGGCTGTTTCATTATCTTAATGAACTCATTATGGGTCTGATAATTGTCCTCAGTTGGCACGACTGATTGGATGCTGCTGGCAAGAGATATTTCACCATGGGTACATTTTAAGTTTCAGTTTAAGCACAAGAAGGACTGTAGCGTTCTGTGGCTGCACAGCTTTCCTTATCGGGGGTGTATTGCTGGGAATCCACTTTCTCCCCTTCTCTACTGTACTGGAATTTTCCAGAGATGGTTCAAATAGGCAAATAAGAATGCTCTGCATTGCTTTTGGTAGTAAATTAATTTAAACGGGAGTAAAAGAAATAGACTAGTTAAGTTCCTATTTTTCTTGGAGACAAGAGTTGCAGGTACATAAAACTTTAATGGATTTTTGTCTAAAGCACTACTCACTGTGGCGCATCTCATCTGAGAACCATCTTTATATCTTTACCTACTTTCAGGTGTATGTCTGAACAGGGCTAAAGCTCAATCGGTCATGCCAAGACCAGGACATCCCTAATTCAGTCTTGTCACAGGATGTCCTTGAAAAGAGAATTTCACTCAAACCTATTCCTTTCCCCCAGACTGAACACCCAGATTTAATTTACAGAAACAGCGTATTCTCTTCACTGCAAACCAAAAGCCATTAAAAAGGTAATTCCCAGCTTGTGTTGGAAAGTGGGAAACATCATAAGTACCCAATTTGACAATGAACAAAACAACGTGGTAATCAAAAACTAAACAAGTGCTAATTGGGAACCAAAGACGAACACAAAACTCTCAGCACTCCACCCAACAGATGATGTAACGCAGTGTGAAAATGTCAAAACTAAAACAGAGTTAAATACAAGAACAGACTAAAAGATCCAGGGCCACAGCACTAGTTTTCAGCAGCCCACAGAGGCGGGTCCTGGTCTCCTGGCTCCTTCAATCCTCCATGTGGTTCCCCCCGATTGGCGGGATGCTGACTCACCGGCACCGCTCCCTTCTCCATCTCAGGCGGAGAGCATCAGATGCTTAGACATTAGAATACAAATACCCCTGCTGCAACAGAGGGGAGGTCACATCCCCCGTCCCCGTTTGAGACCAAAATAACACCATAAACTCAAATCAGGCAAAAATAAAACAACAATTTCTCTGAGGATAATATGCATATTTAGGTGTTACATATGAAACCATCTGAGTTGTGTTTTTGTATTTATTTAATGTGATGTTTATAATTTATCTCTGAAACTGTCTAACGTGTTTCTGCAAACTTCTTATGTCAAAGTGTTCCTTCGGTTGACAGTTAGAAATGTGCTAATTCCCATGAATAAAGATTTTGTCATATAGCAGAAATCAATGAGTCTTCAGTGGAATGTGGTAGTACATCTTCTCTCTCCCAGACTTGGTAAGATTCCGACATGCTACAGGCATGTTCTGGCAGAATGGGTTTTGGCTTATAGCAGTAATTGAGAAACAGCTCCCTCAGCCAGCAGGATAACATTCTCCTCCCCTCCAGTCTCACAGAAAAGCCTCCTGCCAAGAGTCCCCTACTGCACTGCCACCTGGTCTTATGTTGTAAGTCTAATCCCAATCAGAGACCCATCCGAAAGCAGCCAGGCTTCCTTATGAAGCCGTTGTCAGACCTCAGCGAGGACCCTGGCACCAACCTGTATGAATAAACAAGCATCAGTGCCAAGAGTTTAGCTAATCTCCTTTGCTTAGGTGTGATTAAATTATGGGATTGAATGAGCAACAAATATCTTCTTAACTTTAATGTCATCCTCTTTTTTTACTCTGCAGGGTGTCACAGATGGGGAACATTGCTCTCAGAAAATAAGAAAAAGATCTGTCTCACTTAAGATCAGTTTGAATGCAAGAATTACAAAATAGAAAGAGACTTTCTCTGCAGTTACATTAATCATCTATGCTCTTCAGAAATGGATGTTTTTCTTAAACAAAGACAAGATCATTTAATAGAGAACGACAGAGCCACACAGACCCTCTCATTTAGTTACTCAGTATGAGCAGGGTTGAGGCTGACCTTTTTAAATGGAATTTTCCCTAAGAGCAGAAGCCAGGGACCAAATTCAAGTCTTCAATCTTGTAGATGTAAACTCTGACATTCAGAGCCCTTATGTTTATCTCATTGATTCAGCAAACGTCAAAAGTCCCTGCTCTAATCCCCCTCTGCTCGGCCTGCCATCCCTTTGTCTCGCTTCATGGGTGCACGGCTACTGAATGCGAATTTTCGCGTGATATTTAAACAGCCACAACATTTGCTTCAATCAAACGGTCACTGCCCAAAGGATGTTGCCCTCATCAGTAGCATGCTAAATTCATCATCTGATTAGTGTTTTCTAATTTACCTGCTGTGTTTGTTGAGAATGCATCTTATTTACTGCATGAGATGATGTGGCGGCTGTTGGGCGCTCCAGAACAACTCCCATCCAGCTGATTATTTACAATCAATTTACTAACAGAGAATCTAAATTAAATCTAAATTAGCACTTAAAATAGTTTGAAAAGGAACAATTGAAAAGAGTTATTAATTATTTTATTGAAATGGCCCAGGGTTATGACCAATAGAGTACATCATGGTTTCCAACTTAAATTAGAAAATAATATGAGAAAAATATAATTACAGATCTTTGGTGACAACCTTATGCATTGTGAAAGCAACTAATTTTAGAGTTGAACTTGTTTTGCAGTTTGTCCTGTTCACTATGCAACTGTTATTTTACCAGTGTCTTAACTGGAAATTAGGCTAATCATTGGTAATAGGTATTTCTTTATGATCCAGTTTACTTTTCCTGGTTAAGTCTTAAAAACAAAAAGCTCTTTTCCAAAAATGATGAAAGGCAAAGAGCACTTTTTGTGTTTTTTTTCATCATTTGTTTGTAAAATAACTTTGTACATTCAATTAGATTAGTTTATAACGGTGTGTGTACTTTCTATATCTTGTATCATTATAACAAGGGTAACATTGTGCGTTTTTATTTAAGTAATCATTACATTTTTCAACAACTGAACAAACGTTAGGAAAGTGGAGGGACCCATTCATTATTGAATTTATTTTTGCAGTCAAAATAAGCATCTGGATGCTTTAAAAAAAATGAATCACATTTTCTCAGTTAGGGATGTAACAATTTGAAATCCCATGCAAGCATTTTTATGTAAAAATGGCAGTGCTTTGAGCTTATGCACAAAAGTGCTGTTGTATGTACTTATGTGCATCTCTGCACTTTGTAGAAAGCCATTAACTCAAAAGTAAGATAGCTGCATGTAAAAAGAGTGCCATTGCTTTCACAGCCTAATTTAAAAAATGTATCTCTTGACTTCAATGGCAGATACGGAAATCATGAAAACTCTATGAGAGCATTCCATGTGTCTGTTTGTCTACTGCTAAATATCCTTGAAATAAGGACTAATGAGTCATGCACACCTCTCTTTCTGGCCCAGGTTGGTGGGAGAATGTACAGATTAATGGTAAGGCAGAAAAATGTGGGGAAAATAGTTAATTTCTCTTAGTTTTTGTGCCACCGGGGATGGCCTTGCCTGGGGATCACTGCTTCTTCCTCTGGGACTGCAGCATGCACACTATCCATCACATAGACACTATGATCAGCTTTACAGCACCAGCCCAACTGGATCAAAGCACCGAAGGCACACCACATTGATTAATGGAGTGGCTTTTTGTCTAATGAAGGTCTTTATGTGCCCAAATCACAACAATTTAGAGTCTTTAGGGACAGAAATTCTGTTATATTTTAATTTCTTAATTATTCATTTTTGGCTCTGGTCAATGAATGAATGATTTCTGTTACCACACACAGAGCCAGCTCAATATCTCTCTATTGAGCCCCAATTATTCTTTTAATAATGGTACTGTTTTTGACTCTCCCATCTTAAATCACAAGCACAATTGCATTGTTGCAGAAATCAATATTCAGCTGAATTTGCTGTGCCTCTGCCAAGCCCATGGCTTCATGAGTGAGAAAATGTCAGTGCACCTTGGCGGATGTGCACGCAGTCATAGCTCCCAAACATCGCTTGACAGAGAGCAACATGAGTGAGCAAATGACCAGGCAGCTGCACCGTTCCTTTGTCCGTTCATAAATCACAAACGGCACACGGAGAGGCTGGAGCGTTTGCTGTGGCTCTCATGTCGTATTGCAGTGTGGTCTGGTGCTGAACATCTGTGATAACATGAGCCCCTGTTGGTGATACGGAAGATGAAAGGGAATATAAGAGGAAGAAAAAAAACAAGAGTCTCTGATTTAGAAACACAGCACCACATTTTTTCCATGAGTCATGCATAATTAGTGTTCATATCAGTAATGAGAAAGCTTAAACAATGCAGTTTACATGAGTTAGTGCAGTTTATGTGAACAGTTTTCAGTTCAGTGGAGATAATTGTGTGGAACTGTGATAGACCGAAATGAGGTAAAAAGGCTGCATTCATTTTGTCTTTTGTCTTTTTATCTTGTCTTTTTGTCTTACCTAAAGGTTTACTCTGTTAACAGAGCACAGATATGTCAGTAGCCTGACTGTATCAGAAGGTTCTTTGTTTTGATTTCAGGCCAGTTTCCCTGGTCCTGCACAGTTCAAACCGTTCTTTGTTAGAGGGAGAAACAATTTCATGGGCATTTGCTCGCTCCCTTCGATTGTTGTCAACTATGGACAGATTTTTTTATTAATATCTGAACGTGGTAGAGCCCGTAAACATCAATCCTGGGTAAAAACTCGATGTTTGTTTGCATCTCAAGTGTTTTTATATTGAATCTCATATCTGCTCCATTTCCACAGATACAGTAATCGCATTAATGCTGTTGATTCGAGCATTGCATTCCCTAAGGTGAGAGTTGCTGCTGTCTCAGTCGTTGATGGATGAGCGAGGAGATTTAGTTTCCCATAAGCCTTTTTATCAACAGAACTTGTATCTGTATGACTACAATTTCCATCTCCACAGAGTCAGTCACAGACATAAGATGAAGTCAAGTCCCCTGCACAGGCACAGAGTATAATAAAAGAGCAGTTGACTTCTTCTATTGGCTCAGTCCTTCATCAAATAATTGCTTCTAGTTACTTTCTTAGTTCAGGTGTTTGGAGTTGGCTTTATAAAAAGGGTAAAAGGACTATCCCTGGCTAACCCTGATAAGCTTTCAAGTTTTTAATCTCCTGCTTCTCTGTCAGATGCTCTGCAGTGCGTTATGAGTATAGTCGTTTCAATTCTGAGGCTGAGACGGCAGATTTTTAATCTTTAAAGACATTAAATACCAGCATATAGTGCAGATCTTCTATCATTTGTCAACATATTTGTTGTTCCTTGGTATTATCAGCCTAATATTCTGCCAAAAAGTTAATCTTAAGCAGGCTATGTATAAGCTGTTTGCTTTTTGCAAACCTAAAATACTTTGTGTTTTTATACATGCAGAACAATAATGTATGGAAATTCTCCTTAAGAGTTACTCTTGTGTTCAATAATAATTCATTTTCCTGACTATAAGAAGAGAGAACAATGTACAAGCTTAAAGTTGTGACATTTTAGCTGATTTACAAGAGGAGACTGCAATGCATGAACACACAGTAGTGGGATAGTTTGCTGCTGCTGTCAAAAGCAGATGGATGGAGAAACAGAGCTATACAGTAAACAAAATGAGGCAAAGAGACAAGCAGAGACACATGCACAAATGCCCTGTTCCCCAGAAGATAGTACACACAAAACACTCACAATTCACATACAATGTTGGCATAATTGTAAGTTCACATGGGTGATAAAGCAACATAATATAATGATCCAGTATATTTGAGGTAATAGATTTCTTTGAGAGGCAATGTACATTCTAACTGTGGTTATTGCTTTGTGAGTTAGTATTTTCCTTGCTTTCTGTGCACAGTACTTTTGTGCAATTCTGGTTTTAATAGTTAAAATATCACATGATCCATCCTCTATTACATTGTGCAGTGTTTGCAAAATGTAGCAAATGTCAAGACCTCATGCTGTAGAACAAAGAGGTTGCTTTCACTACTTAAACAAGTTGGCACAGGGGTGTATAATTTCGATCACTTGTCGACATGTATGCAAATGACTGAATTATGAATAAATACACAATTAGTTGAAGTAGTGTATGAGTAGTTTAGTCATAAAAGGTCATGCAGTCATCAAATGTTCACTACTTCTTTTTGCTTCATCTCAGTTGTGAAATTACAAAAGGGGTTGTTCTTGTGTTAAAGCTTCACCTGCTTTCCATTTCGAGACATTTTGTTATATGACTAAATCAAGATAACTCATAAGATAGAGAAGAAGATCCGCACTTCATGACTTATAAAGACTAAACATGTTTTTAATTCCAATTCTACTACAATGCATTCAGAGGCAAACAAGCCATATGTCAGTCTTAAGAAAAAGCCTCTCTTTAGCTAATTCTTCTCAGGTGTGTTCTCAGTATTATTGTATTGCTGATGGTTTGCAACACTCCAGAAAATTGGCATCTCTTGTGGCAGGCAATTTCACAGCCACGCGTATCTTACTCTACTTCAGTCTTCAGGACAGAACTGTCTCTTGCTTTTATTTGCAATTTGCTGAACAAATAGTTTTCGGATTTTGGTTTTCAATGGTGCGACAAAGTTAAAATCAGCAGACCAACAGAGTATCTGCAGAGAAAAACTGTGTTGACCTGCTTCAAGCAAATACATCACGTATATATATATATATGTATATATATAACGTGTGTGTGTTTGTGGTCTGTGTAGTGCAAGGGTTTTTCTAGCCTGACTGCCCTAGAATTTTGATTTTGTCCATATTGCGTTGACTCTAATTGCATGCTTTTATCAGATAAAGTAGAACTATTTATCAGCGTTCGACTTTAAGGAGGTATAGATTAAACACTGTTTGATAATGTATGCAGGTTTCTCTGGAGTTTTTTGGGAAAATGTTGCCTCCTTCCACGGTTTTGCTGCACAATGTGCTTGCAAGACTTAGTGATGCTTTAATATGGATATATAATGACAAATATTTGCTTATTTGTCTTTTTTTTCTCAGTCAGTGGAAGTAATTTTTCCCTTTAAGTAGTGATATCTCTGCCAAGGCCCCTGCCAAGATGTTTAAGCCAGTACACTTAACATTAACACATCAATGTAAGCAACCTAATCAAGGTTTGTCCTGTTGATCAAAGGCAAATGTTCATATTAAGAAGTAATGGCGGCTATCAACTCTGTAAACTCAGAGCAGGAGCCTGACAGATGGAGGAGAGTCAGGAAGATACCAGCCAGCTGAACAACACACAACAGTTACAAGCGAATGCAGCTATTTATAGCACAAAATGAAATAAAAAGAGATCTTATAAGATTTGTTGCATACTCAGTTATGTGGAATGCAGTTTATGAATGTTAAATTGCACAAACTCATGTAAGTTATGTGTGTGTGTTTGTATATTTTTGTGTGTGCGTGTGTATGAGCAAGCACTTATAATGGTAAGAAATTCATGGTGTGTAAAATTGGTTGTTGTACTAAATCCCCCCTTTCCTTGCGTAACATTTCACCTTGTCAGACTTGACTTGGGTCTAGAAAGACATGTGAATGCATGGTGTGATGTAATATATAAGGTAGGCACATTTTTTCTGAATATTTTCTTATGTTATTAATGTTTGGGAGAAAAGTAAATATGCATGATTAGTGTATTCATACATTCATCCTTTGATTCATTCTAATATCCAAAAAAGCAATTCAAAGGGTTGAAAGCAATTCAGAGCAAAGTGTCAGACACATCCAAAATGAAAGCAGAAACAAGTAAAACACAAATAGATACATAAATAAATAATTCATTCTTTGAATATTTGCTATATGAGGCAAAATTACAAAATACTTGTTTATATGCAGTAATAAAAGATTTGAAACACAGTTTAACCCCAAAAGACATAACACTGGAAACACCAATAGATTTAATTTAAGATAAAGAATGTGCTTATTCCATTAGACAACCTGCACTTGCATGGTACACAGTCACAAGCAGAGTCTCTTTTTTGGCAGAAGTTTGAAGTTAGTTAATTAGTTATCACTGGATTAATTATACCATATGATAATTATACTTCTGGTGATACTGCAAAGTTTGCAGCAAAGAATCTTCATAGTGCATAAGGTCAAGCAATTATGTTTAAAGGCAGAGATGGCCCAGAGTTAAACACAGGGGAGCCAAAGAGGGGAAACGAGATAATGGATCTCTGTCACATTTTTTTGGGATTCTTTTCCTCATTGGCGCTTTAGACGATGTTGAAAGGTCAAATTCAGCCGGTGTACATTCAAGGCAAAACCTGAGAGACCAAATAACTGTTTACACTCAGACACAGACGCAGAGAAACACATTCCCATGCCTGCACTTATCCACCCACACATTTGTGTACACAAGGAGGCACACAAATACACAACGTAGCCTCCCACACACATATGCACACGGCATTGGAATCATCTCACACAAACACACGCCATGAAATAACGTCACATCCCCAGCATTCATATTAAAATCCCCTTTTAAGTCAGCATCATAGAGCACTTTGGATCCGTCGCTCTTTCTCCCTTTGGGTTTGAAAGGAAGCGTGACTGGTCATAGCAAAAGAAGGGAATGATTCAGCATTCAAGCCTTGACTGCCATCATTTCCTCCAACTATTTCCTGAGCCCCGTGTTATTTTGTGTGCATGCGTGTAGAGAATTTGTTTGCGTTGCATGTTTAAGTTGTTTGAATACGAGCTCAGGAAGCAAAGTGAGACGTGTTAGTAATTCTGTTGAGAAGAGAACCACAACTGCCACTATGTTTAAAACGGCTTTTTTTAAATTTCCCTGCTCATGAACAATATAGCCAATTCAACAACTTGCTTATTAAGCTACACAAATAATTTAATTGGGTATGGGGTGCTCACGCAGTAATAGTTCCCAGATGAATATGAAACAACTGACATCTCACTCTGAATAGCCTTCAGCTGTCATGTCCCGCTCCTTCCAGAGTACATGTTTTGACAATAAATGGGTGTGAATGAACAATCCATGCTTTTCTCATGTGATAAATGCTGGGGTTTAAATTACTAGGGAAATCAGTGAATATATATATGTGCACATTTAATGCAATTGTCATACGTAATGTTTCATGGGTAGAACTGTTGCAGAGGTGGGTGACTGTCACAGCCAATCCTGTGCAAGAAGCGAGGTTCAGCTTAGACAGGTTTCATTACAGTGCTAACACAAAGAAACAGGCGGGCATGCTGGCTCACACACAGGTCCAATTTACACTTAACCTGCCACACATGTGTTTGTGATTGTGGGAGGATATTAGAACAGTCAAATAAAGATGCGCATGAAAGTAAGTTTGAGCTCAGAACTTTCTTATTCAGAAAAAACCTGCCCCACCACTCTGAACCACTCACCTGACCTCTGAATATCTGGCAGTGAAAAGGTCTTTTGAGATATTTTTCCTTACTTTTTCTTGCATGCATTTTCTGCCTATGAGGCAGATTGAGTTTCCCTTCTAAAAGATGTTTGTGTTGACATCAAAGATCAAAGCAAATCCACATGGCTTTCGTCCGTGTAGGACAAACTATTCCAGAATGGTTGATTTTCTTTTTTTTTCTTTTATGATCCTTTAGGATTTACTGTTTCTTACTGACTCACCTGCAGTATCATTCTGGGTTAAAAAAGAAAACAACAACAAACAAACTAGGCCTTAACCACCCCAAGTTATGTCCCAGAAGGTCTTTTATATCCAGCATATCAAAATGCTGTGAATGTGCAAAATCTTTAGACTTAGTGATAAACATTCTACTGAGGATTCAGACTTTAAAAAATATCAGTATGAAAGAAACAGGATATAGTTGTTTTGCCTTAGAGTAATGCTGACTGCAACATGGGAGAGTGGGAGAAAAACAAACACTGAGTGAAAAAAGAGGACACATCTGTACATCTTGATAGACAGCTGTCAGCAGTGCATCACAAAACTTTTGTGACCTTTGAACAACTGAAGTTCTCAGTTGTCAGTCAGCAGATTTAGGACACCAAACAGTGTTTCAGTACTAGACCGTGTACCAACAAGCGTGTCCAATAATTAGAACTAATGGTATAGAAGGACACTAAATACTACACAATCACACATAGGGTGAGTCATTTTCAGTCTGCCAAACGTCAGAACCAAAGAACCACCCGAAAATGACCCAGATCATGAAGAAATATTTTAAAAAATAGCACTTGATTTAAACAGGTGTGCATAGTATTGGCTTGATGAAGTTATGAGTCTTTATGAAGCTCAGTGATGTTTTTAATGCTACAGTGTTGTTGGCTGGTTTTCATAATGGAAATAAAGTAAACCAAGGAACATGGAAGACATTTCAAATGTTGAAGTTTAGACATTTCCTCTCTTCCTTATCCCCAGTCTGGGGTCTGAGGAGACCTGCTGCTAAATGTTATGGGGGAATATTCCATTTTTGTTTGATAGAGGGCTTGAACTACTAAACTGCTCTGGATATTTTGTGGGTTTCATCTTGTGTCAGATAGTTGCAATTCCAGCGCCCAGACTCTTCTATTGTGTAGCGCTGCTGTTGTAAGTGATGCCGTATACAGTGTCGCATAGTCTCAGTGAAATGTACTCTGCTTTCCCTAAGATCTGGATGGGAAAACCTGTATATACATTTTAGGACTGATACTGTCTTTCAAAATGTGAAGCTTGCCTGTTTGTATGTAGACATTATTATTGTGCCTTTTATAATGGGGTGGCTAGTTTGTAAATTATTTTGCATGTATACAGAGATAGCTTCACTCTAAAAGGTAAGTAGTTTAATGGGTCTCCCTTAATTGAACTGGATTAGACAGAATAAACTTTAATGACCCCCAAGGGCACTTAAATGTGATTAGTAGCCACAATCAGTGAAAAAAACATTCTAATCGCATAAAAGCTGATATAATAAAGGGACACAATTCTAAATTAAATTATATATTACACATATTACACACGTTGCTGATAGTATTTCCCTGTGAAATATTTGATCTTAATATTATTGGTCTTTACTTTTGGTAACATCAAGGAGATCAGGGGACAGAAGCTGGGGGAGAACGTTTTCCTAAAGAAGTGTTAACATCACAAAAGACAAAGCCTCCTTGCTTAATTTTACCCTCCACATTTGACACGTGGCCCTCTTGTCTTTATGTCTTTTTCTGCCTCGCATCAATGCTCAGCAGCTGCTGTGATCTGCTTTGTTTTCAAACTGTGTTTAAACTCAGGATGGAGAGTCAGGTTTTTATTTCCTGCCGTATGCTTTATACCAAGTGCTTTGACATGAAGATCTTATTAAACTCTGCTGTTATGTTAAAACGTCAGGTTCAAGGATATTTAGATGTGCGTAGATTTTCTTTTTGTTTCTTGTAGAGTTCACCAAGTTGTTGGGAAGAAAGTTTACCCGGCGGAATCAGCAGGAAGTCGGAAGATTGTGCTTTGTATACCTCTGCACTCCAAATGTACTTTAGCCAAACATTCATTTGTTGATACCCTGATGCATTTTGGTGCTGTCTCTCTGAAATGTTCCCCAAGGGCTGAGAGCTCCAGTTCCCTGTGGTGGGGTTTTTGATTGATGCAGTTCCTCTTCCTCTTCACAATGTGTTCACCGATGCGGCTGTGATGGAGTGAAACACCCCTGCTGAAGCCCATCTAGTGAGCAGCTGGCCTCTGTTTCCCACTCTCACTGTGCCTTCACAGTTGTTTCCTATCATATTTTGTCTGCTCATTATCACTCGTGGGGCTTGTTTTGGTGATTTGGCTGTAGGAAATTGCTGGGATTCACTAAGACATTTTTCTCTTCAGGTTTATCTCATTTAAGTTAGCCTAGTAGGTTTTACACTCACATTTAAACGACTCATAGTGGCTGAGTGAATAGAATGAAGCCGTTTATATCCACAGGTATAGCTGCGCACCTGGATAAAATTGAAATTCAGCAGGTTGTATTTTTAATTTAATTAATGTCAACCAGTATAGAAATAGCTCTTTAGCTTATGTTTGATGAGTGAATTTTTATCATTATTGTTTTTTTATCCATATTATTTGTTATTGTTGTTCTGTTACCACATTAATTCATCTTACTATGTAATTTTGTCTGCAGTATCAAACACCCAATGCATTAGGAATATATTGCATTTTAACAGTTTCCCAATTTAATTCAACCCCACTTTAATTTACAATTAAAATCTTGGCACCGTTTACAGCTTCTCACATGAGCTCATCTCAGGCTTTTTGTCTTGTTCACACATAAAACTAGTTTCAAGTTAACAGAAACAAACTTGACCACAAGCTTTTTCATGTAATGATTTTACAGTAATTTCTTGAGTTGATACTGTTGTTATTATTATCATTATACATATAGAGAGAGAGATATAGATATAGATATACACATACAAAATACAGTTTGAGCTGAATATGCCTCTCCATATTCCATGATAACAATAAGATGAAGGCAATCAAAGAAATGAATAAGATTTGTCCATTGGCACAGGAATCCCTTTTTGCCACAGACACATTTCCATTTTGCTAGTTGCCATGGTTACACGGTAACACCTCACATTACATGAAATGTTGTTAATTTGTGGTTGTATTTAGGAAAATAGGGTCACGTGATTAGGGTTAGGATTGTTTGAACTTACTATTTGGATAAGCTTGGAAAATTATGTTTTTTTAGCTAAAATTAAATGCAGTGTGACCCAAATGAAAAAAGTTGGCCTCTCAGCCAGTAGGATCTCAGCAGATGGTATTGGCTGACATTTTCCAGATGTGTGAAGGCTGTGCTGCATTCATTTAGCTGTGATTGGTAGTATAGATAAATAAAAACAAAGTTTGCTCATGCTGGTAAGCACTGAAAAAGTTATGTCGCAAGTAATTTGACAGTTCAAACATCCTTTAAAATAACTATATGGACAGAAAAAAAACATCTGTTAATAAGATGTACTTCATTAAAGAGATTGAGGGCTAACATAGTTTGGAATAGTAGTCTCTCGTAGAGCACATTTCATGGTTTCCATAGCTTTAAAAGAAAAAATCAAATAGAAAAGGTGTCATCCATATCGATATTTTTCTGAAGACACATTTCTGGACATTTCTTTGATCTTGTAATTAAGTTGTTTTATATTTTCCCAAGAGAGGAATATAAATCTCTTTTACAAGCCGTGAACAAAGATACAAACAAATTTATTTATTATTTTCTTAATTTGTCTTTGGAAATGCACCCTGTGTTTGGGCTAATATATGTTGTTATGTATTTTTCAAATAGATTCATATCTCATGTCCCTGTTTCTGAGAGTGTGATACTTGTTTGACAGTCGTAAACATGATACCAGCTTGATGTGTAGGGTAGTGCAGCCCAGCTGTCTCAGTGCCACTAGGAGGAAGCCCGTGTTGTGCAGCTACCTGCTGGAGAGACGCCTCCGCAGGGACGGCTCATTTCATGCCTTACTGACGTTAGTGCATCTCCTCGCTTTAAGAAAGAAAAAACAGAAAAACAGTCGCCCTGATCTAATCTGCCTGAACCGCTGTATCACTGTATATACAATTAGCCCTTTACAGAAGGGTCGTCTCCAATTGGAATGCTGCTTTTAACCCGATATATTTAAAATGATTGATCCCCTTTGACTGGGGGTTTTTACAAGGGTTGAAGCAAGTTTACCATTTTTTCCTTTCAGTGGTATGTTCTTTAAAATAAATCTGCTCTCCTGCCAGCTGATTTTGAAAAGGGTGGATCAAATTATAAATGACCAGTAGAAGTATGTTATTTTTCATATTATTATTATTATATTATTATTATTATTTATAGTAATTTATAATTGATTCTTTTTTGGAAGACAAGTGTGCAACTAAGGGTTTATTTAGTGATGATAAATCCAAGCCAAACCTATGACAGTTCAGTGAGACTGGTTAAATAACACTGTCGCCTTTTGTGTAAAGTGGAACTGCTGCTTTGGCATAAAATGCTTTGGCCCTGGTTTTGAAGACTTGGCCAGCGTTTGTTTGAATTTACATACTAGCTTTGCCAAGTGAGCAATGTGTCATGAAAAACTATCTGCCTCTAACCAGGGAAAGTTCCCAGAACACCACTAGCTCATCCCGCTGACTGTTAGACCACCTTGTCTGTGTGTTTACACTGCCGCACAGCTGCTCGGCATTTCATTCAAGCGTGAATGTCAATGAAACTAGTGGAGATACCTCAGTTCTAACGCTGAGAAACAGCCCAGTTATACATAAATGAGATGGATGATCAGGATTATACGATTGAATCAAATTTGATTCACTGAAATTTATATTTTTGAAAGCAAAGCAATGGAGCATGGATTTGAATCTCTATACATGATGTCTCTCATTTTAAAAGTAAATGCATAATGGTCTTGTAACAGAAATAGCTGGATATATACTAGTTACATTTATTTTAGGCCAGATGGAACACACTTGAATAGATGAAAGACTGTTTTTGGCCTCTGATGTGAGGAGGATGAGTTTATGGTTTGGCTGGCTGGTTCTGAATTTTTTTCTTACATTTAATTTCTATTTGGCTTGCTAATGCCTTAACATAACTTCAACAAGCCAAATAGAAACTTCCAATGATCGCAACACATTTGAACTCATCATTAGTAGTCAGATGCAGTTTTCCTACCAATTAGAAGGCAGTTGTTGAAGAGTTCTTTGGTATGGGTGCATGTGGCATGTAGTGTAAAAGTGCTTTGAGTGGTCAGGTAAACTAAAAAAGATCTTTTTGTCATCATATTTCATTTTAGTTTGAATGTTGAAGTTATTTTTTCCCTGATATGGCCTTTTTGTAGCTGCATTGAAATTTCCCAACACAAAGAAGAAAGAAATACTCATAACAGGATGGACATTTGATGTTTTTCTGTATCCTGAACCTACTGGTGGATTCATTTCTCTTTGAAGTGGCAAGACAAGGGCATGTCCTATAATTTGTCAATCAAGATGAAGAAGACAGAAAAATTGAAGAATGAAATTGGGAACAAATAAGTGCCAATGTTTACTAAAGGTTTTACTTTCCTGAAGTCGATAACAAACATTTTTCTTTGCCTGAAATCAAATGTCTTAATGCAGCTCTTGAAAACATTAAGATGGAATTTCTTCTGATGAGCTGATGCTTTGTCTGTAGTATCCCCAAGCTTTTATGATATACACTTATTTAAGTCATATTCATCAAAAATCTCTCCGGAAAACAGTGCTCCATTTAATAAAGTTAGTGTGGACCCTGGACATTATGGAATTGTCCATTACTACCAAACCTGATGGACTTCACTTAAGCTGGTTATATAGTCATGGGCATTGCGTCTTTTAATCCTGCCCATCTTGTTATTATGGCCACACTGTGGGCCAGAAATGGAGGAGCTGGAGCCTTTGTCTGATTGTAATATAAGAAGCAAAGACATTTTACTGGTTTTCTGAAAGGGTGGAGAACCCATGACATCACAATCTTAATTTATAGTGATTCTGAATGCTCATAATTGATCTTCATTTGCATGACATCTGTATTTTTGCCGCGGCCTCATTTCCCTGCGAGGTGCGTTGAGTCATCCTCCTCCTCACTGATATATTTTCCCTCAGCATAATTTAAGTCAAACACCTTATCAGGAGACTTCTGCTCGACAGCTTTAGAGACTATCTTGTACACAGCATATGATTCAGCACTCATCAGCTCGGATAGCAAGTGGCTCTGCTCTCTGTGGGTAGCTTCTTGAAAGAGCTGGTTAGTCACATCCTGCTGTGCTATGACAAGTGAGTTTTCTTATTTTGGCCAGCTGAAAATCTTCCCTCTGGAGTTGATTGAAGCGCACGTTACATACATAGCCTGATTATATTATGTGGCAGAACCGAAGGCTCCGGAATATGATGGATGTCTTCCATGACTATGAATGGTTTCCCTTTTTTTGTGTTGAGTTTAATTATCAGAGACTTACATCACTGTGACACAACCGTCATTGTGCATATTCTGTGAGCCTGCAACATATAGCCACACGTACACTTCGAACAGCTGGCAATTAAGAACTCATCATGCATGGTTGCACCGTATCAGTGTTTGTTCTCATGGTCCTTTGGTTTTGGTAACACTCTAAGTTTGCTTAAAACTTACTAGGAAAAAAAATGTATGTAGATAAGCTGTGCTGTAGATCGAATTTCATCAAATTTCATCTGATTCCCAGCAAAATTGAGACTTTAAGATGTTAAAGCAATATTAAAAAAATTGTATTTTAATGTCTCCATGCAAAACATTTTAAATTTTGTCGTACAGTTTTTTATAACATGATTAGATAACATAGAAGCTTTGTGGTTTGGGCAGTCAAAGTTAATTCCAGTTATCCAATAAAATCTTATTTTCCTTACTGAAGCATGACTATTGTTTCTTGCAGAAAATTTAAACCTCACCTCAGTTGAAGCCACAGGGAGAACAATTGAAACTCTCCTCTTTTTTGGCATAAATGAATTAGTTATACCTTACCATTTAACTATATGAGAGCTAATTAGACCACTGCCTTCACCTGAATACAACCGAACATATGGTTGCACCAGATACAGTTATATCAGAAAATGTGCTTGCCATTACAGTGGAAAGGACGTAATGAAACCAAGAAAGTTAATTAGATGGGGTCCAAAAAGAATTTCACCGGTGGAGCTTGAATGTCTGTAATGAGTTTGAAATAATAGAAGATTTATAATATCTTATAAAATTGTATATTAATGATTTTACGCACATATATAATATGCATCTTTCTTTTTATTAGCTCCAGCGGGGTTCATTCTTACGTGAAAACTTTAGTGTTTATCACATCTTATAGAAGCATTTCTTGGCTTTTGCATGAAAATTGCATTAAAATTTACAGATTGATAAAGCCAGACAATGTAAGAGCAGGCAAGTGACGTACAGTTACTTTGCTAAAATAGCATGAAGCAAAATGCAATATACTCCAGGAATCAGTGTTATATGGTGGCAATATTGCAGACCTTCCAAAACACATTAACGTTAGCATCATAAAAAAGCATAAAGTGATAAGGGGAAGAGGAAGGAAAGCAGAAGAATGTTGCTGCATCGAGAGCCTGATTGAACCATTCACATATGCTGATGCTATCCTAGTACAACGGCAAAAATGGACACATAATTGCTGGTTAATGGACATGACTAGATAACTGATTGAAATCCAAGCTCTTACGATAATCCATGATACCCCAGTATGTGTGGTACTGCATTAGGTATTATTAGCCTGCAGAAAAAACAAGAAAATTCCAAATGTTAGATGGAAAAGTAGTTTTAAAAATCATCTGTATTCAAGGAAATCCATTTTGAAAAATTGGCTAACATGCACATACTCTCTTCACAAACAGATGATGTCAACTCTAGCTTTTAATCACAAATCAAGTCAGTATATGAACGCTGAGAGTGGCCGTAGTGATATTTGTAGATACACAAGAAGGCAAATTATTAAAGGAGAGCAAAAAGCAGGATATATTACTTTTCATCAATACCCTGCGGTACATTGCGCTCTACCTAATGTACTCAGCAAGAAAAATATCCTGTTTAAGCCTTTCAACTCTATTGTGAGCTCGCTTTCTCTTACAGTCTGGAAAAGACTGCAGGTCGTGATATTTGATACGATAACTTTAATGTTTTCAAAGACTTTGGCAGTAAGTAGTATTAAATGTTTGCCTTGAAGAAATATTCTTTTTTAAATTAATCTTTAAGATTTTTTGTGACAAACATAAACGTGATTGAATTTTGATCAATTAAATAAAGTCAGATCTGAATAAATGTCGATTGCTACTTTTGCCTAATTTGCGTGAAACTCATCACTTGTGTGTTTCATGACACTTGAAGGAACTTTTAGAATCTAAAAGTACCTTCCCCTTCTTAATTGCTCATCTAATGGCCATTAAGCAATTATCACTTAATTTCAGGCTGTCATAATGTATGATGAGATTTCCCCATAAACTTGATGAGTAACACAAATGGTAAGGCAACTATCGTTCAATTTATTATCAGACAAAGTGTAATGAAGTCAAATGAATGAATCATGAATTTGGCATAATCTCTAAGTGATGTCATGCTATCAGTAAGGTGCGATGTTCCTCTTTATAAATACAAAATTATTCCTATTTAGAAAATATTATTGATTTATAGAGATCAACTTGTCAGCTAATATCTGCAAAGAGTTTCACTGTACCGCAGGATGATATGTGTGAAAATATTTATCATATCATAAGCAACATCCTCAGCCCTGCTGGGCTTAACCCCTGGCAGCATAGGTGTCGTATCTTGTATTATCTATCTAATTAAGAAATTATGTATCCATGCTCAGGCTCCATTATCTCTTATCAATTGTATCCTCTTTGTGCTCATCAGAGTAAAACACAATAGAAGATTATAATTTATCCACTTATTTCTTAAAATATCATTCCCCGCAATCACCATTCTAATTTCTGTCTAATACGACTGACACAGGATAATTCATTGTTTCCACCTTGTTAGAAACAACTGTAAACCTCACTATGCTGCCTCATACCACAAACCTGCCCGTGGACATGTTTCTATAAATATCCTGCTGGGTTTTATAACAGAGAGTTTGCACTGATGGCAGGATGGCAGAACTACACAATATGAGCACATACAGCCCTTACATTTAATAATAAGCACTGCCTCACCACCCTTTACAAGATATAGGTACACGGTGGAGCTCAGTCATGCACTAATATCAGCCTCATTTAGTGACTACCAGATATATGAAAAACACAGTGCAGCGAAACCTAAATATTCACATTCAGAATTTCTCAGTGGGTGCACAAGTTGTTGTGTCTGTAATGCAACTCATGGTGTTCCATATGTGTGATGATCAGGAAGATTCATTTGGTGAAAATGTATAAACTACACAAAATGAGCCTGAAAACCTTATATGTCGGAATATTTACAGATCAAAACATAGAAATTCAATTGAAACATTTTCATTCTTGTCATTTATTTGTCCCTGTCAGAATCTTTTGAAGTTTGCAGTAGGTGATGAAGGTAAAAGAAAACAAAAAAAGTAAAATATCGGGTATGCTGTGATTACATTTAGTCTCCTGGGGCAATATATGAAGACATGTGTTTTCAGTGGAATGAGTGCTTTGCCTCAGGCACATGATTGTATTGTTTCCTTCCTATTGATTTTTTTGGGGAAGGGGCAAATCAGAAGGTACCATTTAAGTGGGTTGCTGCCGCAGAGCGTTTATTCTTCAGAATGCAGGAGGTATAGGGAGAATAATTATTTTTCTGCGTGTGACCACAGTAAAGAACACATTTTAGTGGGAGAACTATGTATTGATTTGTGTGTTTGAGCGCATTTTTAAAAAAATTTCTTCATCAGTGGATCTTATCGAATAACTAAACATAATTCTCATAATTCTTGATGATGCCACTTCTGAAACTGCAGAGTATCTGCGTTACGGTAATTTTTGTTGTAAATTTGTCATATAATAGAGAATAACCTGGCCATAAAACCAAAAATCTGCACTGCAGTCGCGTTCCATCAGACTCTGTTGTGTAGACTAATTGCATATATTATTCTTCCGTGTATACAGCAGTAAGTGAGACCCCAGCCTGGCACACTATGCCCACACACACACTATGCAGTGTGTGTAGGAGTGAGATAGGATGACAAGTCCAGGATATACAGTGCTTTACTTAAGCTCACTTGGTATTCCTATGTATATCAAAAGCCATATAATTCACAGAGAATGTCAGTTTTCATGCCCCGACCCACCATATTCAGCAGTGAAGTTCCACATTGCATCATAATGCATGAATAATGTCCTGTTCTAGCAAGCTGTAACAGTTACAACAGCAACTAGGTGGATGAAGAGGTATCTTTTGTGCTATGTCTATTTGATTCCCCATCCCCCAGAGCTACAAGCGAGAGCCTTCTACAGCTAATGATCCTTCACAAATTAAAAAAGCTACAGCCCCGAAACCAAAGCCATCCCCGTTTATCCATCAGAATGCACCAGGTCTTATGCTTATGGAAACAGACCCAATGAACACAAATGGTGTAATCAGTCTGTGACAAAGAAATATAGAAAAACCATGGATCACTAACATGAACAGTTTTTCTGCAGTTCTAATTTAGTTTAGCATCGGGTTTATTTAGAAAGGTATTTTAATGCTGTGTTAATATTTATGATTATGTACACAACAGACTTTATTCACTACACCAATAGGGGTCTGGATTTTAGGTATTTTATAGACATAGTATTCTCTTTTCCCCTCCCATTCTGTTCACACGTTTTGACCCAGGGAAAATGTGTCTTCTTAAATTATAGTTTTAAGGACTTTTTGCCCTAGGGGAGTTTATCGTGGTTGGAGAAACTTGTTTGTTTCCAGTATGCATTTGGTCATGGCAGCTTGACAGTTATTGGCGGAAAGCCAAGTACTCTTCCACCGCCCTTTACCAGGGCCCTCAGCAACACTCTCACTCACTGTAATCTTGCATGTGAGTGAACTTAAATTGAAATCCGCAGGCATCATAAATGTATAAGCACCCTGTTGCAACCTCTCATGTATGTACTTGTAGACTCTTACACTATGTTTTGCACATAAGCACGACTATAGCTAATATAGTCATAAATCCTCTTTCACTGAAACGTCACAATAAACCTTCAAGTTGAAAAATGAAAGCCATCATTTATTGGAGTTCAACTGAGCTTCCATATGCAATTTGTTTTGGTTTGGAGATGGTGGCATGAATCATTCTAGATAAAAGCAACTGAACGTGACATTGTTTTAAGAAGACAAGAACATGTCTTTTGAAGACTGTGGACTTTGCAGGTATTCATAAAGACGTAATCTGGCGGCTCACCACTGGTGAAGGAAACAAATCTAGACAGGGCAAGATGAATACATTGTTTGTTTACACTAAGAAAATGATTAGTAGAATGTTTTTTATTTTTTCTAAACTGGGGTACACTCAGGTTGTCTTTGTGTGTGTGGGTGCATTGGTTCAAAATTTTCTTTTAGTATTTCCGACTACAATAATCACCTGAGATGGACTGCTGGCATGTTCATTTATATCTGCTATGATAGGCCTCAGCACCCTACCACCCGACCCTCCTATGAATATGCAATATAAACAATGGATGGATGGATAGACAATGATCACAACTTGTGTCTCCTAAACTTAAGATGAAAACCTTTAAAACATGGCCATTTAAACTATTCAGATATAATAATGTGGAGAAAATGAGGGGATTGTACTAAAAGAAATCAATATTTTGTTGGATGGCTAATGGGAAAAAACTCTCTAAAGATAAAACGGGCCATCTATATTTTCAATAGCAGCCAGTCTTTGTGATGATTGCTTTTTGCCTTGCTTATTTGCACGGTCAGCATTCATGCAGAACATTTCAGAGAAATTTTAGAGCATCATATGCTGCCTGAAACTCAACTTTTTTCGAAGGATACATCCATTTTTCACTGAGAAAAAAACTCATCCTGCAAACATTACAAAGCATGGACGTGAAAGAAGATGGTTCCGATATTGGACTGACCTGCGTGCAGTCCTGGCCAGTCAAAGATTAATTTGTGTCGTCAGATTATTGTGTTGACGTTCTGCCTGCTTTAGTCACAATCTGTTAATAACATATTCATTAAGGACCACAATCATGTTTCATATGCAACATAGTCTGTGTAGTGTCCTTGACTAAATAAACATTGCCACCTGCTGCCAGCCTCTAATATGTGAAACAGGGCACAAAAAAGATTCTGATCTCATTTTAGTTTGTCTTGCTCTGCCACTGCATGGACCGACGTTTAATTCTGTCATTACAGCCAAACAAATCAATTCACTAATAGGCTGGTAAAATGTTAAAGCAGAACGAACTTTCGACGCCTCTTCAGTAATGGCAGCACTCATTTAGCTCCATTAGACTCTGCCGCTGTTTGAATGTTAAAAACACTATTTCAGCTGAAGCAGTAAGGAGGCCTTGACGACTGCACAACCCAGGGGGTAAAAAACGGCTCGCAGTGACTGTGTCGATAGTGAGCTGTTGGTGGATGATCGGTGTAGGTGCGCCGTGGATAGCTCTGAGGCACACAGGAGAGCTTGTTAAGGAGGCAGCTGAGAGGAATAATGAAAGATTGTGACTGTTGTCTATTGAAAAGCCAAGACGAAGGGAAAAACAAAAAAAAACTAAATCTGTCAGGAAGCTGTGATTGCCCATCGTGTCGTCCCTCTGAGAGAAAATGTTTGCTATCAAATAAAAGAGAGCAGAAAATGCTGTTAAAATGTTCAAATTGATAGAGCAGGTCGGATGGAAGCATTTTTCATTAGATTGTTATAACTCCTCTGTACCACGTTTGCCTCCTGCTTGGTTAACCATCAGAAAGACTGACTTGACTTATCCCAGTGGAGTAAAGGAAGAAGGGCTCAGTGCAGTCTTCCCATGGATTAATGTCATGCAGGTTATAGCTGAGCAAATGTTTATTTGCCCTGTTTAATTGAATTCCTCATGCTCTATACACAACTATTACAGGTCAAAGTCTGAGTAATTACTTAAAGCTTGCGGTCTGTTGACAGTTCTCCTTCAAACCAAATGATCAGGAGGAGATTCTTGCAAGCAGAAACACTCAGCTCAACATGCATCTGATTCCGGCGGACCTGTGTCCTAATTTATTTTGTCTCGATTAATAGGCTCCTGCCTGTCTTCAGAGAAGGTCATTTGTTTTAATGTGTTAATCATTGCAATGTGTCCCTGTTGTAGCACCGCTCGTAAGAGGAAACTACACATCTGTTTTTGAAGGCCTATCGAGTAAAGATAAAGATTATTTCTAATCTGTTTACCAGTGACTTCAGTTATACTATAAATGGATGAGCACTACAATACTTTTTGCATTTTGCATTTGATGCAGAATTATTATCTTTAAGTCTTTCCCTTTAAGTGAAAGAATCATTTCCTTTGCCTCTCATTAACAAGATACTTTTTGTTTATTTCGGTGCAATGTACAAGATAAACAGATGTCTGCCCTAACCCAAATACACCAGCAAACCAAATGCCATGGGAGGCAATGAGTGACTGACTGCCTCCATCAGCTTATGAAGTTGAGGATCCAGACAGCACAGGTGTCTGCCTTCTCTCTGATGGACATCCTGCCAGTGTCCCTCAGGGAGATAGTAGCAGACAGAAAAAGGCAGCATTGCATGACTGTAGCACTCATCAGAGTTCTTCTGTCTAGCGTTTTTTGGGCACTATCAAAATCAGTCCAGCTCTCTCCAGTCTATGCTAATTAGTTTGAAGAAATATCGCCACCATAATTGAATGTTGCCACCACTCTCTATACAAACTTTAGATCCATGGATACATTTAATAAGGGAATTTTTTTTTTCTCACGACATGTCCAATTTCTCATTTTCGCTGACATTTCTAAACTAACTTAATAAAGGAAAGAAAAGTCATGAGAGCACACTACACTTTAGAGCCCCTCAAAGTCTGTTTACTTGTATCAGCATACACTCAGCATATCATACAGACTAAATGGATTAAACTACTTAGATGTAATGATTTGTAATGGATTCCATCAACAAATGTCAAACAAAACACTTAATGAATTCGCCATGATTTACAGCCTGGTTGATGTTACGCTGCCTAATGTAAAATTTTACCTGATCATCAGGACCTCATAGTCCACTCTCACCGCGGCCAGTTTCACTGAGGGCCAGCAAAAATATCCAGGAAAGCTTAGACATGCATATTGAGTCAGCTTTGAGTGCAGATAATTTTATCAAATTATTATTTACATAATAATTGACACGTCTGAACTTGTTCCGAACGTTCACGTCTTTATTTTAACCAAGGCATCACTGTAATCGATTCAGATTTCTTCATTTATCATTTGTAAATGTATTTAGAAGTCAAATATTAAGACTTGATCAAACTGTATTGAACATTCTATCTCTGTTTCATTTGTAAAGTGTAACGTTAACTGCACCTGAAATAAAAGACCCTTGCCACCAAGTCAAAGAAGCCAAAGCTCCAGAGCCATTTGACGGGACGCAGAGGGCACGTTGGATGAGTCACCAGATCATTACAGGGCCACACGAACATAAATCACAATGTCACTTACACTCCCCTCTACTGTCTAGATTAAAATAAATAACTAACCTAACATGCATGCTTTTCAAAGATAGGAAGAAGCGGGAACCAAGAGGGAACCCACACATGCATGGGAGAACATGCAGACTTCACAGATAGGCCCCAAGGATTCAAACCAAGAACTTATTTACTGTTGGGCAGTGCTTAGTGGTGCTTAGTTAAGTCCAAACGGAGTCATAGATCCTAGATGGCAGTTATATGAATATGACAGTCTTACATAATCACAAAAACAGTTTGTTTAATTGAGAAAAAGCTGCAGCTTTTTTGCTCTTACTGCCATGCAAAGGCCCTCATTGTCATCACTTTTGGTTTTCTATTCTCAATTTCACAGTCTGGATTTTTACTAAACGACCTGCTATGGACTGTTGCTGTGTGACACCATCTTCATAGCTGTGGTCATTCTTTGAAAAATAAAGCGTGTCATGGTCATGGGGCCTTCATTCGGTGTGATGGCCATTCGGCTCTATTGTTTGCAAGCAACTGCTGCACATGGTGCTATAATAAAGCAAGTCTGTCCTCTTATTGGATGTGTAACCTTGGATAACTTCGCCAAGATTGCTGTGCTATATTTAGAAACATCTTTTCAGATGTGGAAACAACACAAAGGCTCTTATCTGGGACTTGACCAATCAGAGTGTTCAGTAAACTCCTCAGAGAACTTGTAGATGTTGTGGCTGTTCTATGACTCCGGTCGATGACACTGTCATTTCCTGGAAAATGAGCTTGGGGTCAGAGTGCAGAACTAGTTTGGAAGCAAATGTTTCAACAAAACCAAGAATGATAGAACTCACCAAGTTATAAAATCTGAATATTAATTTTAGGAGAAAGGAATTACACACAAGGGAAAAAACTAAACTTTGGCATATTTAAGAAGTCATTTCTGTTTTGTTATCTGAAGTAAATTGCCCACCGAGGAGAGGAGCCTAACATTCATAACACATTTGTCTCACTACAGCTCATAATTCAACCAGGGCGGGTTTTTTTTATTTTTGACTAAATTGACTGATATTCAGATTTAGAATATTTGCTCATTTACAGAGCAGATGCTTCAGCAATCCCCATGACAGGTATAGACAAAACTTTAAAGGTAGTTTTGTCATTTTTTCAAAAAAAACCTATGGCTCTCTTAAGAGGCCTGGGTAATGTAGCCTGTGAGAGAAGATGTGCACGTCATTTTCAGATTTTTGACTGCAAAAAGCTCTCTTAAATGGATGGGAAAAAGTCACCTCTTATTTCCCCTAACTGTACTTACAGCTAATTGCTGTCTTAGAAAGACAGAAATTAATTTTTGAAAGGTCTTTGAAGTGCTCACGTTGAAGCCTTTCTGCCTTTTATGCTCAGTGCAATTACTTTGGCAGCTGTGTGAAGCCCATTGGTTGTGGCTGTTGAAAAAGTGTCAGCATTGAATTAGGTATTAAATCAAACTGTGAAGGAATTCTGTCATTACTGTGAAGCACAAAGGTATATATTTTTCTTTTAGCCATGCTTATGGTTAGGCAAATCCACAACATTCAGAACTGTTGTGCAAACATGAGCTACATTTGTCTCCTTTCCTGTTATGATAACCTTTTCATTGCTAATTCTTATGTAATGGGGTCAATGCGCAATATCATATTTCCTTGTCGGTTGTTGCCCCTTTCCTGCTTGCTGTAAAAGAAACCAACTGCGAGGTCCCACTCACTGATTACTGACATTTAGAAACCTGTTTTATGGAAGGTAAAAATGAACCAGAATGCCAGAATCTACCGTCAGCTGATCTGTGATATTCAGTGATATTTCACTCTGAATTATAGATTTAAAGAATTTAAATCCCTTTTTTTTTAATCAAACATCATGTTTGTTGTGATGCTTTTTGGACTTAGCTCTGAGAAGTTTGCAGATTCAAAATCTAACATAGTTTGAAAGGAATTCATGAAGCTCTGTTTCAGTGCTCCGGAATTTTATGGATCTTATTTGCATGCTTGCTCATCATTATCTTTGCCACTTCATTGATACGTCAGCTCAGCACTTTCACACTTGGCTCCTACTGTATATATTTGATTTTGGAAAGACTTTAAGACACTTTTTTTTCCTTTGAGTTTTTAAAGACTTTGAGGCAGTGGGAGAGTTACTGCACACAGTTTTGTCCCAGCTGCAGACACTGATCTATTTGTGACCTCTGCTCTTACTCTGCGGGGGCCAAGATGCTTTTGTCATTGTAACAAGAACTGGAAATCGGTTTGACTGAAAGAACTTTTACTTCTTGTGAACCTGATTATACAGGATTTGGGGTCATTAAAGACTGATGAATAGAAATTACGAAAAAAATAATTATATTTATGATACCATGAATATTAGTCTGATGGACTTTTCCACTCAGTTAAGATACGAAGAGGCTTCTGAGAACAAGTATTTAGTCGTCAGCATCAGTAATCCTGACACGTTTAAGTGCACCTTCAGCCTCTTCACACTGTAGAGCTTTCTCGTCCACAGAGAAGCCTGATGTACTGTGCTTCTGATTTATTTTGGCAGCGCATTAAACAGAGCACCTAACTTAAAGCATCTGGAGAAACTCCACGGTGTATTGACTGAGTTGTTGCTCACACTTAACAGCAGCGTAGACTATCCATATACAGGAAATACAGCCGTTTGTTAGGTCGAGGAAAGATAACTCTATATTCACTACGGGCAACAGAACAGAGGAGGTAATCGCTTAACAACAGTGCTCTATTTATGGGAAGAGAATTTTAAATACATCACGATTAAAGCTTGCTCTTGTAGTTGCACCGTCTGAACTGAACGCACTGAACAAAACATAATCAAAGATTTCAACAGAATCTGCTAAATTACATTTGGACTTAAACTGGACAGAAAATGATTGTTTTACATGTAGGCTCAGGGATATATTTAACATTGTGGGGTATTGCATTCTGAAAATAGGGGATTTGGAAAGTATGGACAGGATGTTTTATGTGCAGTGGAATTTTCTGGCAGACAAAATGAGATTCATATAAATTGGGTATGAGACAGAGAACCGAGCAAATATCTGAAAACTCTAGGGATAAGTGATGATCCCCTGAGATGAGTGTAAGATGTAAGTTAAATGTTAAACAACAGAGTGAGAGCAGCATCAGTGCTTGGTGCAGACCCACAGTGACACCCCTTATAGACCTGTTCAGGCTGAACCAATCAATATTTAAGTGAAAGAGGTTGCTTCAAGGAATGAAACTGCAGCAATAGTTTTCACGCACCTATAAGCAGCGTTTAGGTGTCTTTGACTTTCTAGTTTTGAATTTATGACGTAAAACTTTCCTGTTTTTGTATTTTTTTAGTTGATACTCACTATACTCATCTGCAAGCTCTTTTTTTAAATCAAATTGTAGTTAAGTTCAGTGCAAGCAGAGTAACACACTACCACCTGAATACTGTACTGTGGACCATAAAACAGCTAAAGATGTATTTAAAGGTTTGTACTTGTACAGATTGCAAAACACTGGCAAAGCAATGATATGATGAGATTATAGAAAGATGAATTTTGATGATTCATGTGGAGGCAAAGGTGGCAAAAGGAGATCAGTATGTCACAAAACAAGATAAAAGGGAAGGAGTATACAAGCCACTTATAGTGTAACTCAACCATAACAAGTCAGGAGTGGTGTGGCTGAGGTCCCAACAACAGTTCACTTACAATATTAACTCTGCCTTAAGTGAATACTTCTCGAAGCTAATCAATTTAATCTGAGACAGATCCTTAGCAGGATGGACTGAAATAGCCTCAGGTCTGCATTCTGCAAATATTCGCCCCTGTCCATGAGTTGGAATGTATTCAGGAGCAGAGATTAATAATTGATGCTGTTATAAAATACATGATAGGGAGGCTGCTGCAGCAAGACAGAGGATGATGTTTGCTGCAAACGTAAGAGATTGTTATTAACAGGATCTTAATTTGTTTTTCCCAGTGTCCTGTCAGTAAGGTTGGCATTAAAAGGCAGTCAGCTTTGAACCTGGCAGCTTTTGGTATTTACAGTCATGAACAGAAATCTATAAGTAATGACGGCTACAACTTAGTGTCCATCAGTGACTACATTTGTCCGTCTCCTGTCAGCAGCTGTGATAAGTGTCATTTTCTGTCATTCAACATCAGTTAAAGTATTTGTTCAGAAAACACTAAAGCTTTTTCAGGGGCCAGCACCAGATCAGCTGTGGTGTGATACTGTACTTAAATCCAATGCTAATGATTGGATTGCTGACATTTTTGCCTTTACAAAATGTCATCTTTCCAAAATCCCTGTTATAAAATTTCTCAACCACTCATTTGCTCTCTGTTAAAAGGCTTGCTGTCACAGGGTTCTGTTACCCATTACATTGCATTTGATCCTCCTCTTATTGATTAGTACAAGATACTTTTTTGAAGTAGTAAGCCATTAATCGCATAACAGCAGTGTCCAGACATTTCTCCTAAAGAAAAGAAGAGAAAAAAATAGTGTGAAAGAAAAAAAGGTGTTTCAGTTCCAAGGTGAATTGAAGGCGGAATTTGCATCACCTTTCATCTTTGTAACCCTGCTGCATCCCTCTGGGACCCATCCACAACTGCCTCCTGTTGGATCAGTTCTTACTTCCCAAATGAAACTGGATCTCTAGAATTGAAAGTGCCCTCTAACATCTCACAGAGGATGGGTTGATATCACAGTCCACTGTTACCGCCCAGCTCCAGATACCCAAACCACTCCCATCCCATGAGTGGAAAAGGGGAAACGAGACCCCGTCTTACCCAGCCTGTTTTGTTCATTTAGCTTCAGTAAAGCATCCGCCCCTCAGTATTCCAAGGGTCACAACTCCTGCGGATGCACATCTAGCCAACTCGCAGTCAAGCTTCAAAACTTTTCTCGGAAAACATGGGAGCCCCTGAGGAAGAGGCACCACGTCCGCCGTCGGACATCACCGTGTTCGGGGCCAACTGCACCCTTCACGGCCTGAGCCACATTTTCCTGCCCGGTGGAGTGACTTTTCGCCGCTTGCTTTGGGCCGCCGCATTCAGCGCCTCGCTCTCTATCTTCCTCCTACAAGTTGCTGACCGTGTGATTGAGTATTACCAGTACCCCCATGTCACCATCCTGGATGAAATGGACAGTCCCGTCATGTATTTCCCCGCCATCACCCTCTGCAACTACAACAGCTTTCGCAAGTCCCAGATCACAAGGAATGACATCTTCTGGATGGCCGGCCTGCTGGGTGTGGAACAGAGTGACTTTGATGATTTCATGGCCGCTTTGGGGCAGCCCACAGACAACAGCAAGTTTTTCCCCAGCAAGACCTTCAACATGCTGGAGTTTGTGCAGAGGACAAGCCACAACATAGACGAAATGTTGCTGGACTGCAAATATAGAGGCAAGGACTGCGGACCAGAGAATTTCACTACGGTAAGTATGGGCCCTTCTGTTGGTTAAGCTCGGCTGCAGTCAGAGCAAGATGTGTCTTTGTAATCATCATAAAATAAAATAAAGTCTTCAAAAATGATTAATTTAATGTCAGTATGGATGGGGATCAATTTAATATTAGACTAATGTTCGTTGATTTTTGTTCATTTTAAACAGTTTTTCTTCAAAAATGTAATTATCTGAAGTTCACTTGAAAGTTTAAAATCAGTATTTGTACATTTAAGAGTAACACCAACTGTGTGGCGTTTAACAGTAATTATAACATTACAGCTTGAATGCATCAGTCTGCCCACGTTAAAATTAAAAACGCCTCTGTTTATATTTCTGAACACCGCAAGGCATTGCAGCAGAGATCTGCTGTAGGAAGCCTGCTTCTCGGAATAAAACTAGCATTGTCATGATGAACATTCATATCAGTTGTCAGGGTAAGAGACGTCACATTAATTTAAATTATATTGTCACTTCCTAATTGTTGTCTTTTTTTTAACGCAATCCTCCTTTTTTAAGGTGATTAATGGCATATTTGTGATAAGAATAAGTAGCTTCGAGGAGATGGAGAGAAATGAAGGTGTAAGACAGGGAAAGTTTCTGAGAAATATTAATAACGTCGCATTTTATCTCTGCTTACAAGAGCTTATGCCAGGAGCCACAAAATATTGAATGGGTCCGCATGCCGATGCCTGTGTTTAATATTATGTCCAATCCTTCATTCGGTGTCTGTTGTTAAAAGTAGTTTTTACCGTTGGAGAAACAAGAGTCATCTATTCGAAGGAGTCCACAGAAACATGAGGTGCCATATGGCTCAACAAATCTCTACTGACATCGTGCATCATGCATTATGAAGCAAACATATGTTGTTTTCAGGACCAGTGGAGTTTTCAACATATTACTGTTTTTCTTTTTAAATACCCTAGAAGAAATTCATCTTTGCTGTAGAAATGGAACATAATGCGCAAATGTTTGGCTTCATCATGAAAGATGATGCTTTTCTGAACTTTAACACTTTCTTTTTGGGAAACCAGTCATCTTTCAGATCTTTACCAAAGAAATTAAATCATGTCAGCAAAATTTGAGCTGAACTTAATCATTCTGCTGCAGAGACAGGGGAATGATTGCATTTCAATAAAATGGGTCATTGCTTTGAGTGATTAAAGCCTGGCACAACGATGTTTTTGTCAGGCAGTTCACTTTCTCTGAGAACCAGATCTGAAGCAGAGGCAAAGGATTTTCACTAATTACTTTGTGGTTCTATAGTGTCATTTGTGTTGATTATGCAAGACAATGGGTAAAACTGAGAGATGAGGTTTGGCTGTTAGGCTCTCACAAAGCCTACCATGAAAAGAGCTTCGGACTTGCCCATAGGAAAGAGTCATCGCTCTAAATACCAAAAACAGCAGATTTTGATACGGCTGTGGTCAGTGAAGTGACCTTGACTTTTTCACATCCACACATTTAAAGGGCAAATTTCCGATAAATGTCAGAAACTGGAGATGCGCTGAGGGCCTAAGTATAGAGGGGACTAATTAAAGATTCATGGAGCTGAATTCCACCTCGCCAACTCCCCCAGCCCGCTGATCTTACTGTGGGAGACTCACACTGGAGCGGGCTGAGATTACACCCATGTACTTCGGTAACAATATCAGTCATACCACGTTTAGAAAGCTTTTGACATGCAGTCACGAAACCATACAAATCACACAGCTTATGCTGGATTTTACTCTTGAGTGTCACATATTTGGGTGTGACACGTAAACCCCATGCGATTCACATAGATAGACTGGTGCTGCTTTCAATTTAAGCCCCTTCTATCAAAGCTGACTTACAATATACCATATCAGGTATTAGTAGACTATATATATATATATATATATATATACAGATAGAGAGAGAGAGAGAGAGAGAGAGAGAGAGAGAGAGAGAGAGAGAGAGAGAGAGAGAGCGAGAGAGAAAAGTTTTTGGACTAATTGGGGAATGTAAATAAGTTTGTATAATTTCCCGATGAGTTATCAAAAAGATCAGCATATTAACGTAGTTTTGTAAATGACCAAAAATGAATACATTTGTATGCATACAAAGTTTGAGTTCTGTCTAGATGGGTCTGTTTTGTAACTGTTTTTTTTTATCTGGCAACAAGCTATTTTCATTATTTTTCGTTCTTCTACAATAATTCATGTCTAACCTGGTATATGACCCCATGTCATAGAGAAGACATCTTCTCAGGTTCCTGTACAACAACACAGCTTCCACGAAATGGGCTCTATGTTTTTATTAAATCTATCTTATATGTCCATCTTGGTGCCTCATATGCTGTCTGTGAAATAGTGTCTGATTGATTACCTTATTAATCCTGTAAAGTGTGAGCACCCCAGAGAAACCCAAACCATTGCTGTGGACTAAACCTGCAACACTCTCTCTCTCTAAATAAATCATCTCTCAGCTCTTATATGTAGGGTGCTCAACGAAGTCGCTCTAATATCATTTCAATTGATCAACAACTCCACGCTTAAGCCTGCTTGTGGCATCGCAGAAACACACTTACACATTTATCCTGTTACTGTTGATCTGCCCTATTCTGACTGGACTTCCATTAGATTGTGTTGAAACATTGTTTTAAACTTTTTTTTAATTACCTTTAGACTCGTCTTCTGTCTTGCCTTGCCTTGCCTGCAGATTTTTAGGGTTTGCCAGGTCCGGCCCAGGATACAGAGTTTGAGTTGATTTACTGCAGCATAGTTTGGGCACTGAAGTTGACTCCAGAGGTCAGAGAAAACTAGAAAGGTGAATGGAGAAAAAAAAAAAGCGGGATCGAGTGTCAGACATGTTCAAAAACCTGTCTGGCTGCAGACAGAGGCAGAAAATAGGAGATGTAGGAAGAAAACAGAAGAGGAGGCTGTGCGGTTGAGCGTTGTGGTTGGAATGAGGTAAGACTGGGACGGAATTCATGACCGTGATTGTGATTCAACCTTTGTTGGAGCCGAGCCAGTGCCATGATGCACAACTGGCAGCATTTGAGGAGATGAAGGGAGGAAGTGTGTGAAGGAGCAAAAAAATGACAGTGCTACTAAAAGATAAACGGGCAGAGAGGAGATAAAAATAACGCTTCTACGTGTAAACAATTAAATAAACAAATCTGAGGCAGCAAGTGCGGATGACAGGCCAGAAAACAAATTCCTAATGTGTTTGTTCCATTACTCAGTGTCAGTAAAAGCCAGTGTGGGAGTCACTGTTACTGTAAGTGCAGCAACGGCAGCGCGATCAATGGCGCAGGGCAGGAATACTGAAGGAATTCATTGCAGGGATGCTGTGTGAGGATGCTTTCTGCTGACTTGCACATCAGGCAGCAGATACTACCAGAGGCAAACGTAAAAGGCGCAAGTTGACAGAGCCTCTTAAGCTAATTAGTTTTTTAGATGTAGGCACCCACCACAAATGTGGCTCTGTCTAAAACCAACAGAGCTTTTATGTCATGATAGAGCTTACCCGTCGACAGTCATTGTGATGTCCAGACCACAGCATTTGTTATAATGACAGTGTGTGGTAAGAATTCTCATGGTTTCATGGGTCCATATACTTTAGATTATGAGGATTTCTATATTTAGCTTTAGTTGCCACTAATTGCCTCGATGGTCTACTCCCTGCTCCTGTGACAAAGTCATATGGTTTGCAGCTTCCAATCCCTGCCTGATTTCAGATAAGATGAAATTCCTGTCAGTAACACGTATTTCTGAAGTAGTTTTAATGATTGCAGTAATGTAATGAGATTTCAAGTGTGGAAATGTGGCCTCGAATAGATCCTATAGGAAGAATCACATAATGCTTTTGCAGTGCTGCATTTTTGGGCTTCATCCCTCCCCCCTTAACATAATTTCTGGATATGCAGAGAGAAGGGGTTTACAAATGGATATCAAATCCCCTCCAGCTAGCAAATAAGATGGGGACATGCTGGAAAAAAGGTGCCACAGGCAAAAGAAAAGTAGAAGTGAGAACATTTTAGGAGTTAGTTTATCAGTATGTGACTGTAGACTGCATACTGAAAGCTTGAGTGACAGCACAAGCTTTTCCCGGAATGGAAGAAGGAGGAAAGACAGCAGGTAAAGCCAGCTGCATCTGGTTTTTATTGATATAAATTGCACCTCCTCTCCACCTGGTCTGCCCAGGAGGATACAGAGTGCTTCTGCTGTGTCAGTGATGCTTACACTTACTCCAGATTTGAAGTTTTTCCTTTCCTTTACTAAAAATTAAAAAATGTTCCCCGGCCCCATCAGAATGCAGCATTTTAAAAAGATGAAAATGCAGATTTTGCTATGAATATTAAAATGAAACGTGAACACACACTCCTTTAGAGCTTTCGGTTTCATATTAATTTTTTTTGACAAAGTCCATGGTACTATCTTTTCCTTTTGATTCATGTTTTATGAGGTATTTCACAGTATTAGCCTCTCTTTGCAAAAAATCAATTTTGGCTTCCTTTGCAATACTTGTGCTGCATACTGAGTGATTGTGTTTTGTTTTGGAGCAGGAAAGGTTAGTTCATTTAGAGGCAGGCCACAAGGTGTCTCCCTCTGCTAAAGAAGTTGTCCATCCCCCAGACTGCTGTGCATACGATATTTTTGTTCTGCTCATAATCAGAGCACCTCACATTGGTGTGTAATGGTCGTTTTGAAGAGGTCCAGTTTCTCAAGATGTCATGCATGATGTCAACTAACCCTGTTCTTTAATATGATGTTCAGATAGAAATAAGAATAATTGTGCTGAGAACAGTAACTACACACCGTCACATTAATGCAAATATAAAAAAAGGACTCAGATTCCCAAAGGTATTTGCAAATAACTGAGAAAAAATATTGATAATTCAGAAAATTGCTTTATTTAAGAAAATAAAAAAAAATCAACCCATCTTATAAAATAGCAAGCTGTCTGTTGTCTTTTTACTTTTACAATGGTCATTACCAGCCATACATTACAAAAATATGCTATCATGGGTAATTCAAATTTTGGGCTGTGTTGATCAAAGGGGATAAAAATAAATACTTTTATAGTGAGTGTTGGTATTTGTTAGCTTCAGGTTTACTTATGGAAGCAAAGCATCATACATCTTGTTATATTCTCAGTGACATCCCCTGCCAGTATGTTGCCCTGTTAGTTAGTAACCGTCCATCAACCCTCCACCTTTACAGTAACTGGATGTTAATGTTAGCTATTTCACTTTCATCACTGTTCTATCTGTGCTCTGTGTATTTGTGATGTGCATATAATTGCTGTCAAGATTTCTTTTGGTTTGGAACATTCTCTCTGGCCCTTGAAAGAGTCCACCCCTTAACTCAGATTCAAAACTCTGCTCCTCCTCTAATGAGACCTCTGGGGTTCAGCTTGGCTTTGACACAAAGGAGGATGATTACTGTCACTCCCTGACAGCAGGAGAGATCAGCAAGTCATTTTTAAATTGGCAATAAATGTGAGAAATAAAGCCGTTTAATGGTTTTCCTTTAAGAGGCAATTAACTGCTCTTTTGAATTGTACCGATTTTATAGCACTACGACCCTATAATTGAATGCTTGAACACTGAGATGAAGATAAAATGTGTTTTTATCCCAAGAAATATAACAATAGCAATGTGTAAGCAACCGGAATTCATTCTCAGAAAAGGGGATGGCCATTTCACAGGGGGAAATAATCATTAAATTAGTTCCCAGAATTCCTTAATAATTTAAATTACTACAGTCGATTTTTAGGGAGACATATTTCCATTAGATTAGTGATTTAGCTCAACTATTTGAATAAATAAAGACAACTGTATGCATTTAGTAAAGAAATCTCTGTTCTGTGATGCCAGATTGTAACACCAGATTTGTGAGCTTTGTTGTAAATATACTTGTTGTTCAGAATGCCAACCAGCTAAATGACTGGACTGGAAGACGATGAGAAAGAAGCTGGAAAGTTATTGTAATATTTTACTGAGTTATTTAAAAGGCTTATATATTATGGAAATGCCAACTGAACAGAAATGTTGAAATGTGAAAGAGCAAACGTGTCAGGGGAAGTACATTTCAACACAAAGATGAAGAGTTTTCATTAAAAGGTCAAAGGTCATATGAATCACTAGACTATTTATCTTAAATGTTTGTATGTAACATAATAAATGTAAACAAGTCAGACAGAAGAATGGAGGAAAGAAGGGATCATAAAACAGCTTAAAATTTTATTGTGTGAAGAAAACAAGAGGTTGAGTGAGTAAATGGGAAATTGTCAAGCAGGAGAGCTGATTCATGTAAATATTACACTTTTTTCTCAAATATTCCCTTACTTTTAGTTACAAATCCTTCTCTCTCCATTTTTTATTTTATTTTTATTTTTTTTTACAAATTTTGATGTTTCATTGTTCTGATAACGGGAATTTGAAGACTTTTCTGAATCGTGAGATGTGCAGCACAGCTAGAGTGTTCCTCTTCTCTCTAATCTCAGAGAATGTTGAAGGAGGAATAATGTAACTTTCATATTTTAAAAATGGCTGAAGGGACAAGTCAGTTGGTTAAAGCCCAATCTCTTGACACCCGCTTAAAAGTTGAATGGTATTTCAAGCTGATACTATGCTGAAGTAGTAAGAGCTGAAAGAGGTCAAACCTTTTGAAATATTTGAAGGCTTTCCTTTTCACTTGAATGAGACCTGAAAATCACAAATATTTAAAAATGTGAAAAGATATCAATAACACAAGTCATAGCTGTAATGTCCCGACAAAGCTGAAAGATTTGACATCTTGCTTCTTGAACAAGTTGAAGTATGGTGAAGGAGTTCACACAAAAACTTACAGTAAGACATGAAAACTATAGTGATAATGCATGTCTCAAAATGAAGAAAACATGCCTTAAACAATTCAGACAAGAAGAATTTCTTCAAGCAATTCTTCTCCTCCAGTTTGATTGATTTTTCACTATAGTTTTGTCATTTGCAAATAGATTATAGAAATAAGCCCAAAGACAGAATCGGCATCAGTCAACTGAAAGCATGTTTAAGAATATTTTGCAAATGTAAAGTGTGAAAGAAATAATCTGTTTGTGCGCCATGCAACATATTTGAGAATATACTGTACTTTAGGCATTGGCTTCCTCGGAGGAAGAGTTGCTGTCAAACAAGAAGAGCCCATATCTAAAAGCCTGATGATGATTGCCATGCTTTGCTCTGTGTAGCCTCTGGAGCACAGAGTAATGAAATGGCATTTTCCTCAAACTGCTGAGGAGGGATAATTATGACACCGTTAAATAGGCCCTGCGTCACACCTCCACCGAGCCTGAATAAAGATAGGTTCATGCAATTAACCCTCTCGTAAATGTCCCGCGTATTTATTGACACATGTCCAAAGAAAGTGAGAATGGAGGAGATCCATGCAGCTGGTCAATAAGCGATGAAGCCAGGCAGTGGTCTGTAACTCTTTTATGGGTTGAGTTATTACTTGACTTCAGAGAGGGCTGTATATTTGTCTTGCTTTGTTGGTGGGTCAGAGACTGAAATAGGTGCAATATCTCTGCTGAAATAGAAAAGGTTAGTTATTTGTGTTTTTTATATCCCATAGATTTTTTTTTCCCGCAACAAAAATAGTATTTGGTTGTGGATTTAAGAAAACAGGGAGAAAGGTCATCTTGCAGCCTCAATGCATATGCATGTTCTCATAAAAGCCTGCCAGAAAATCTAGGTATCTGTCTTGCCTGAAGGGAAGAGAATAGGTGTGGCATTGACATGATACACAGTAGCGGGTGGAGGAGCAGGTTTAGATAAATGAATTCAGTTGGGTTGTTTTGTTGCAAGAGAGCTCCAAAAAAACATATAGAAAACAAAACTTACAACAGCCCGTTATCAATTCAGACTTTTGGCTCAAATTATATTATTGATTTGATATAGTCTTTGTATTAATTATGAAAAACCTTTCAATATTGTAGCCATACTTATTGTGTATGACCCTATCCCAGTTTCCACCTGATGAAAAGTAAGGTACACCATGACCAGGCTGCAGGTCCATCAGACGATCGCTTTGCTCATTGTGTTGAAGTGATCAAATATGATCACTTGCCCTGTAAATGAGGGTGGCTAGCATCCTACAAATCGACACCATGTTGAGAGATTTTTGTTGTACTGCAATGTTCAAGAAGATTAATGTTGCAATTCAGCTTAAGTATCTGAAATCTTAAATGTACAGCTCATTAGTTTTTATTAAACTCAGAGAGCAGTGAAATGCTGAACATGGAGTGAGATCCTGACAGATAATTCATAACTGTAATCTGTGTTTTTTATGCAAAGTAAAATTGCCTCATGCTAAATTGCCTCGTACTAAATTGCCTCATACTGACACTTCTTGGCAGCAATTATCCCTTTGGAAAAACAACAATACCTACCTCATTTCTCTTTATCTGCTGTTGCTGATTTCCATTAGACTGTATCTTTTATGATACAGTAATACAGGTAAAACAATTCTCCATATAGCAGTCGGATGGGTTCAAATTGCTGGATCAGGTCACTCACCGCATCCAGTAAATAGTCACATTCCACAATATCTATGAACCATTGCCACCCTATAGGTTAATTGCAGGGATTAGAAACATGTGTTTGTAATGTGAGGATAGAAGTGACATTTACTCCTCAAAGTAAAGAAAGGGATGAAACTTTTTTTCTTATCATAATAATCACGGTTTTATGACCCTATATCATCACAGCTGTGATTGAGTTACTGGTGCCGTAATTTTGTTACAGCCTGAAAGATTGTAGCTAACATATTTAGATAAGAGGAAATAAGTAAGAAGCTCACGTCCCTGCCAAGCAGAATTCTGGCAGTCTTACATAAATGGAACAAAGCGATTTTTTTTTATATCATCCACAGTCACATGCGTATGCAGCAGAATGACAGACCTCATTTGTGATTTATAAGATTACATTCCAAATTGTTCGTAAAATAACTAGTTGAAGCGGTATTATCAGATATCTCAAACACATTTTAAAGGAGGTTTGCTTTTTTTCTACGACTCGCTGCCTAAGCACATTTATCAATTATATAAATGTATCGATCTACAAGTGAGCTGCAGCTGCTTTATCATTAACAAATTTCAAACTCCCATCTTTTTCTTGACAAATTTTTTTTATCATAGTTATTCCCACTTTGATCAATACCACCGCTCTCCGCCTCTCTGTTCCATTGGAGGTCTACTTCATCACTAGAGGAAAACAATTTCATCCACTGGCTCCACCTCATTCTCCCTTCGACTGTGGAGAGTGTGGAGTGTGTGTCTGACTAGGGGGGCAACAAGCTTTATTTTCCTTTCTGCAGGCTTCTAGTCAACAGGCTAGAAAGCATCTCTTCAATCTGTGGAAAGCGGGAGGAGTTAGTTTCTGGGTAAAGACTGCACGAAGACAGAAACCACCGAAATCTGTAAGTATTGTCTGGAAGGAGATGGAGGAGTGAAAGATCTGAGCAACAGGGGTAAGCCTCTCCGGATTTTCAAAGTGATTACCTCTGGGAGTGAAGCCGTCGCTTCTATCTGCAATTATCACGCCTTTTTAACCGCTGATTAAAGACCGGTGACAGTCCTGATATATTTTTGTCACTGGAGGGACTTCAGCTGGTTTTATCATCAAGGGATCATTATGTAAATGAAATGTTCTTTCCCAAAAGCATGCTCGCCTTTTGTTTTCAGTCTTAAGAGTGAGGCTGCCGAACATTTGGATTCCAATAACCGATAACTGGAATTTTTTCATAAACACACCTGGAAATGGTCATAAAAGCTTCTGTAAGTACACTGTAGTGTACCCTTGGCTCCTTTTTGAAATTTCACTTGATAACGTAGCACTTGCTTTGCCTTGCAATAATGGTTAAAGCCTCCACGTCTGAATCAATTGCTCTGGGGACCCGGAAGCCCAATGATGCCCAAGAGACCTCTGACCAACAAACAGAGTCCACTTTACTGAAAACATCACTTAAAGAAATCACTGTGGATTTTATAAGAAGGACCAAGATCCATGGTTTGAAGTTTATCTTCTCTCCAGACAAGTCGAAACCACAGCAGGTCATTTGGATCCTGGCCTTTTTCCTTTGTTTCAGTCTGCTGTGTACATGGTCCCGGAACCGAATCCTCTATCTGATGTCCTACCCTGCTGTTACCAAGATCTACATGGTTTGGGCTCACAACATGTCCTTCCCAGCCGTTACCTTCTGCAATAAAAATGTGTTCCGTGCATCCACTCTGACCAAGGATGACTTGTATCACAGCGGTTACTGGATGGACCTCATGTACTCAAATCACACGGTGATAAAGAGGAGCCTGTCCATCCTCAAAGACAGCCATAAGCCAGGGATCCTGAGTCTGCTGGACTTTCGCAACTACACCCCGGCCCCCGATTACCGCGTCAACACCACAGAGATGATGGGTCGCCTCGGTCACCAGCTGGAGGACATGCTGCTGGAGTGCCGGTATCGAGGGGAGACCTGTACCCCGAAAAACTTCAGCACTGTATGTATAGACAGATGGACGATGTTTCCCAGGTGTGGATGTGAGGGCTATTTACAAGGGGGATAAATTGTTAGTCTGACTGGGGCTGTTTCTTGTAAGTGTTCTCACTGCTTTAAATTGTTTTAAACTGCTCTGTTTCTGGCTCTAACAGCTTTACCCTCTGTTACTCTGGCATCCTCTTGAGTCTCTCAAGGATCTATACACAGTGTTATCAATGCATCATCAATGCTTTGTCTACTGTAAATTCTTACGCATTTTTATTTAGTGTCGGTATAATCACTGAGTCCTTGCAGTGTAATAATGCTTTCCTTGCAACAGCATTAAAGAGAGAAAAATGTAATGATTGGTATTTCAGCATAACTTAGCTTGTCTAATTAAACATCTGCAGGGCACAAGAAGGATGCATCTCAGAAGGTCCAATTAAAGCACCAGAGATATTTCAGATATTAATTTTTGAGCAACTGAATTGTGAAAGTGGATAACATTGCTTGAGCTTTGTTCCATTCTTTCACATGCAAATATTTCTAAAAAGTATTTCGGTAACTGCAGATTCGTTTTTAATAAAAAAATATTCACAGGTTGAGGCAAGTAAAAATATACATTCAGCATGTGGCCTCCCTGTTTTTTTTACGCCAATGAAGAACCACTCCAACGTTGAGAATGGGCTGTCATGTGCTGATGGATGGTCAGAGATGGTCGTGTGTGGGATCTGAGCTGTGCCTGAATCTCAAATTACTCATTCTGCCGCTGAGGTTTGACTGGCTGTCACTCTCGTGTTCTCTAAACTCCGGTCTAAACCTTTAAAAGCAGTCACCAGTTGGATAGTTTCGAGGCACTTTGCAGAGCTCATTATATAGCCGGCAGGGGGAAAGGCACAGGGATCTGCTGAACGGTGTCTGTCTAAGCTGCATGTAAGTCTGTCTGAGTGTGGACATGGAACACTGATTCTGATCTCTGGAGATTGGCTTTACCATGCTTGTCAATTCCTGCCTTCTCATCCTTTAACACAACCTCATCAGAGCGGATGCTTGTAAAAACTAACCAAAGGATGAAGTATCTGCCAAGGTGATGTATGACGTTGAATTCAGTTTTGTTATGGTGTTGTATGTTGTGTAGGAAGACAGCTGTGATCATTAAAGCAGGAAGTATGACTCGGTGTAGATAATTATGACTTAACTTTTATGGTACACAGGAAGCACTGATGCTATAAAAATCATTTTTATGATTTACATCAATTTATATAGCCCACACAGTTTATACCCCAATATACCGATGTTAATTTGTAGTGTTTTTTTAAACTTATACATATAAATGTTGGGATCTAATAAAGAGCATCACATTTTTGTATTTTCAATAAATAAGTCTGAGCAAGTGTTTTAATCTCTTAACAAAATAAACCTTCCAAAATACTTATGCCTTTTATGTTACAAATTCATATAAATGCTTCTGATGATAAAATGTGTAAGTGCATTAGTGAAAAGCTTTTTGATTGCAAGTTTCCAAAATTTGGTTTGCATCTGATTCAAACCTTTCCTGCATGAGAAGCAGCACACAAGTGTGTTGAGCAGTCTTGATTCAATCACTTCATATTTGATTGTTTGCTATGAACACAAACAGTAAAAACCAACATAAAATCATCAAGAAACGATATGGAAACACTTTCTAGGAATGTTTCAGACCGCTGCTTCTTTCCCTGCTGCATATTCAATCAGTTCTGTTTTCCAATCCTATCTCAAACTGGTCAATGTCAGCATACAGAGCACCTTCAAATTTGTTAACGTTTTAAGATTCTGTCTTAATCCACCACAGAACATGCAGGTATACAGATTTTAATTTCACTTTAAACAGGCAAATTATAAGAAAAATGCTTAAAACTGTAAAAGAAGTAATCTTGGGGAAATTTCAGTTGTTTGGTGCTGAATCGTGTTCTGTCTATTTGTGACAGAGCATCATGAAGGCCGGCCAAGCTTTACTGGCGTTTGTTCAGATCCGTCAAATGTCTCTCACTTTTTAATGACAACAGAATATCACATACTCTATAAATCATTTGGGGGAAATTTTGGAGAGAAATTGGATAAAGATTGATATCTGCTGCTGCTGGGAAGTTGCTATTAGTTCCTCATATCAGAGCCAGGTGCCTGTTCAGAGCCCATGCTGCTTTCTCTGTTAATCACAAAACAATTACCCTTTCCGCACAATTACATGCTGACATGCAATACATCTTCCACTGGTAAACAACTTGGCACTACATAATAGAAGTGTTTTCACCTTCCTTTTTGTTTCTGTGCTCTTTCCACAGATTTACACGCGCTATGGAAAATGCTACACGTTCAACTCGGGATTAGACGGCAACCCTTTGTTGACCACATTGAAAGGTGGCACAGGAAATGGTTTGGAAATCATGCTGGACATTCAGCAGGATGAATACCTGCCTGTGTGGGGAGAGACAGGTCAGTGCAACTTGAAGCACTATCCTTATATTCAGCATGACGGTTTAACTTGCAGGACTATTTTATGGAAAAATTAATCTTGTTTACATTTTGTAGCACATGGATGTATTTCTACCTAGGGGAATAAAAAGGTGATGTAACAATAGTTTGTCCTGTGTTTCACCAGGTCCACAGCCAACATCAGATCCCATAAACTACATTGACATTTTTTCTCATTTACAGTAAACATCACCAGTGGATCACATATTCAGGATCTAAACGACATTCAATGAATCTTTTGGTTGTTAACGTGTTTAGTACCCACCGGCACAGAAGCATTTTCCTTCCATTAGCTTCCTGCATGAGTTTAAAAGTACCTGATTTCTCAACATGTTCTGGCGTGCTGTATCCACAGATGAGACCTCCTACGAAGCAGGCATCAAGGTTCAGATCCACAGCCAGGATGAGCCACCTTTTATTGACCAGCTGGGATTTGGTGTGGCCCCTGGTTTTCAAACTTTTGTGTCATGTCAGCAGCAACTGGTACTAATGATCAGCCTCCGATCTCGACCTCTCGCTCTGCCTCATTCAGTGTTTGTCCCAAAATATTCGCCAGGCATTGTCATTATCTGTGTCTCACAGAGTGTGGAGCAAAATCGAATCAAAGATTGAGCTTGTGTGGGATAACTGCAGTTAAAGTGTTAATGAAGCGTTGAGTTAATCTGGTATTCAGTGGGTACAGTAAATTGAAGTAAAGACCATGAGAAGCCAAGGAACACTTAGAGCTCAGGGCCAAATAATGACTGGATGAAAGTATAAGGGCATACTGTGTCTCCGAGAGCCAAAAGCACTTTGGACTGCACAGCATGCAAAAATATATGACTGCTCACATAGAGAAAAAAAACTAAACATGGCTTCTGACTGCTTTGAAAATTGTCTGCACAGGTGCAATCTAAGAGAAATCGCACATTGTTGGTCAGCATTCTTAAATCATCAGCATATTAACTCTGATTAATTAACAAATGAGTGTTGCTTGATTTGCAACTCTTACTGAAAAAATTACTTAAAATTAATTTAAGTGAGCCCACATGGATTTCTCTTTCAAATCTCAAGGGATTGCTAGCATGTTGTCAAGAGAGCAAGTCTAGGTTGTGTCTTTTGTCTAATCTATAATAACAAGTAAATGGAAATCCTCTAAAACAAAAACACACCTTGAGGTCAGCTTTATTTTTTTAGTGTGCTGCACATTTATCAATATTTCTATGTCAAAATCAGTCATTGGGACATTATGAATACTTATTCAATTCTTTGCAAACTAATTGGAACATGAATTCAGTGATTTTGCTCCAAAAATAATCAGCTTGGTTGCTTTGCCAGCATGAAATAAACTATTCAAATCTGTCTTGTTTCAGCAGAATAGCATGGGATAATTGAGGCATATTTCTGGTTTCATGAAACAGACATTTGGACACCACAAAGATGACAGATTTTATTTTGGGAAATGATGCTTTCATTCTCTCTTTCTTTTCAAAAACATTGTTCTTCAAGGGAATCATCACTCAGCCATTTTCTAGCAGTGAATCTGATCTATTGATCAAAAGTTCCTCCTCAGTGAAAAGGTGCACAAAAAAGTCACAAATAATCGTGACGCAAACATTCAGAAAAGTGACAGCTAAGACACGTTTATGACCTGATAGAGGTTCTTAATGAATTAGACTGTTATTAACATGTTGCCCGTGTATATACAACAATGGAACGAAGTAGGATGAAGAATTTGAGATTTAAAAACCTCTCTTTATCTTTTTTCTTTTTTTCCTTTTTTTTGGTCATAATTGGGAGACTTTGACTTGAATTTGGTAACATATAAAAGCAAAAAGTATATTAACAACCCATGTTGTCATACGCTGCAGGTAGCCACAGCATTTTTACAGTCACACTGATGAAAGAATATCTGAAGGAGTTGACTACTTCCGGTCCCTTTCCTGTTGCTCCTCTTTGTCTTTTACCATTGATGTGGGCTGTGTTCCCTCATCTTCACCCTAGATGAGACTTCCTATGAAGCTGGCATAAAGGTGCAGCTTCACACTCAGACAGAGCCGCCTTTCCTCCACGAGCTGGGCTTTGGGGTCGCCCCCGGCTTCCAAACATTTGTTTCCAGCCAAGAGCAGAGGGTAGCGTATAACTGAGTGGGCTTGCTGCATGCTGGAAAGTTACTGTCGGTTTGCTGAACACTCATTCAGTTCAACACTTTCACTTGCTGGTACCCCCACCCTCCTAAGAAAAGACCCCTGTGTGTGGCTGTAGCAACATCATGTAACAGCATCTGCACTGTGTAATTGTTGCCATTGTCTTCTCTTTTTGGACCATTTTTGTAACAAGAAAATATTGCATTTCTTTCCTTTAAACCTTTCATCTGAGTCTGTGTCTTTAGAAATTGGTTGTTTACTTTTACCCTTTTGCTTTAAACACTTTTTTGTATTCCACTTTAATGGGGGACTACTGCATTGTATCTCATGGCAGGACACACAACACTATTCGTTAGGCTTTATCAACTATAATGACTGTGTGTGGGCTCAAAATGGAATTCAGTAATGTTTAGTCATTTTTGCCGGCTCTGATCCGATCACTTACCAAATTGCTTTCCCTCACTTTCCATTCGCAAAATGACAGTTTTACTGTCAGAGTTCACCTGGTTGGCAGCAATGGAGGGCATTCAGTGAGTCTTAATGTGACGAAAACAACACAGGCCTCACAGGGTTGCATTTAAAATGGCTTTACTCTGTCATGAAATGAGTCGTAGCGAATCATTTTCATAAAAAGCTGTAAAAAAAATTGGAACTGGAAGTCCTGTTGGTGGTTAAAGGTCAGTTCTCTCAGTGAACAATACAAAATGCTCTGTACAGATCATATAAACGAGCAGATGCACACATGAGGCATATTGTTGCAGTTCAAAAGTCGAATCCCCAAGTCTTGAAAATTCAGCTGTCATAATTACGATTTGATATAGAATTGTCTGTATTATTCATAATCATTAACCTAATATATAATTATATTCATAAGGTTATAGAGGGTGATTTAGACGTTAATTAATGGGAGTCGAATAAGAAATCTATGAAAATCGATCAACGGTATAAACTTCTGTAATAAGCTTCCGGTAAATTAATGCCATGCGCTTTTTGTGGATCCAGTTCAATTAGATAATATTCTACATTTCAGAACAATCCTTTTCTGTGGTTGTTCGTACTCTCGTGAGGGTTGTAAAATTTGTCCATTGATTGTGGTGTCCTGTCTGAATCTGCACACTGAGTTCCTATTTCTGAGCCTGTTTTTAGTCCCATGGTACTCTGCTTTTAACCTTATATTAGACCTGCATTTATGATGTTCTGCATGATGTCTGCTTGCTGTTATACATAAAGAATAATGTTGTCGTGACAGAAATTGTTGTGCGACCTTTTTCCCAGAGCACATTTTCATTTTAATGCATTTGTTGTTTTCCTTCAGTTTTTTGGGTTGTTTTTCTGACGTTTCAGGCATTTGTATTTGTTTTTGTCAGCTTGTTGTCATCTTTTGCACTTGAGCTGCACTGGGTTTGCATTTTGCTATTTGCTGTAATCCTGTGAGCTGATATGCTGAGGGAAAACATGTGCTGTTTACTCTTTCAGCTTCAGTACCTCCCACCGCCTTGGGGAGATTGCAAGTCCACTCCAATAGACTCTGAATTCTTCTCCACGTACAGCATCACCGCATGCCGCATTGACTGTGAAACCCGGTACCTGCTGGAGAACTGCAACTGCAGGATGGTTCACATGCCGGGTAGGGACTCAGACACGGCTCGGCTTGTGAAAAAACATCGTATCTAACTTATATTAATCACGTTTTTCACATCAATATTGTCTCAAACAGGGACATCTACTGTTTGCACACCTGAGCAGTATAAAGACTGCGCTGACCCGGCTTTAGGTGAGCCTGTTTGCTTTGCATTCAGACCACAGTGTGAGTGTGGTGTTGCTGAACTAATGCATGAATTGGAGCGCAGCAGTGCCACTAGCCTGTTCCAAGATTTGGATAACACAAATATAGCTTCAACTTAAAACTCCTTTTATGTCAGATGGCGTTGAAGCAGAAATAATGAAATTGCCTCAAGTTCCCATTATTAAGATTTGTGACGTGACTATGCCTTACTGACATCAAATAAATTCTGCTAGTTTTTTTTTTCTCTTCCGTCCTCTTCTCTACAGTATAATGGCTTCCGTCATTATTTGCTTTCATGGAAAGTGAACGATGGTAGCGAGTGTATTTCTGTTGTTTAGAGATATTTATAGTAGAAAAGGCAAGCATGAAAGCCACTGAATGCAGGTTTGTTTGAAATTTTAATAGAGATCGCAATATTTTTAAATCACTTTGATCATCCACAGACTTTTTGGTAGAGAAAGACAACGATTACTGTGTCTGTCAGACACCCTGCAACATGACTCGCTATGGCAAGGAGCTGTCCATGGTTAAGATCCCCAGTAAGGCATCTGCTAAGTATCTGGCTAAGAAATTCAACAAAACTGAACAATATATTGGGTAAGTATTATTTAGCTTCAGTCAGTTATTTAGATAATTGCCTCTTTTCCTCCTTCTGTTGATGGGTTCCTGCTTTGTGCTATGTGGCATAGCATGGTCCGAGTCTCCATCGTTCACCTTCAATGTAACAATAATGAAAGAAAGTTGCAGATTAAATGTCAGGAAGTCAAAGTCATCACAGGAAGTCAAATTCATTGCATGCTCTTGTTTGTTCCCTTTATAGAGAAAATATAATGGTGTTGGACATCTTCTTTGAAGCTCTGAATTACGAGAAAATTGAGCAGAAGAAGGCCTATGAAATTGCAGGGCTTCTCGGTAAGATTTCTCACAGTTCCGTGTTCATTGTGACAAAAAAAAAAGAGAGAATGACTTTGGTATCAGCACTCAGCGGACCCCTGGCACACATTTTACATTGTGTTCACGCCTGGCGGTTTGAGGGTTCTTCTTTGAACTTGTGAAACAGAATGAACACATTTTCATAATCTGATGCTCTTGCAAGGGCGGCTGGGCTGGGTTTGATGGGAAGTTTGGCCTGCATGGACACTTTTGACAATTGTGCTCAGATTACTTTGAGATATATGGAATTAGATGTGACAGCAGTGGAAATGGTTTCATGCACCATTGTTCAATGACTGTACCCGTCCATATCTGTTCATCTCTTGTTCTGCAGGTGACATTGGAGGTCAGATGGGGCTGTTTATTGGAGCCAGTGTTCTGACAATACTGGAAATATTCGACTACCTATACGAGGTAATGCTTTGACTTTGCTTCTGACAAAAATAATCTTTGTTAGATCACAGATTTTTTCAAATCTTTTCCCCACATCATATTTCACAATTTACTGAGAACATGTAAACAGTTAGATCAATCATTTCTCTGTAGCTGCACTTCACTTTTGCACCTCATTGCAGTACGTTACGTGCAGGAGACGCATGAAATGGATTCTCACAGAAAACTTTACACAGTGTTATTCTGAAGAAGTCAATCATGGTGCCAAAACTACACTCTGGAAATAGCTGTTTTTAATTTGGAAAATATAGAAAATGGTAGACGAGACCTCTAATATTCCAAAGTACTGTCTCATGTTGACGTTGTTACCAAATATTGAATTTATCTAGGACATAACTGCATTTCAAGGCTTGATTTAAAGACTACATTTCCAAAACGGATTCAAGTTCCATGTTTAAATCTCACTCGGGAACATCCACCTGATTAACATGGTGCATTTGAGAGCAGAAATTTGCACCATATTTGTAAAACTGAGGTACTGTGAAGTTCTCTGTTTGATAAAATTGGTTTTTGAAAATGTGTTACACTTGTTTAAGGGCTATCGACACAAAATGTGGTAAGGATATCCACATATCTACATATATCTACATTTATATAGATGTATATTTACATATACAGACATTTATGTTTACTTGCAAATATCTATATACAGTTCATTCACATAATGTAAAAAAGAGACAATAAAGAGCATGTGGTTTCAGTACCTACAGCCAGCTCTCTCCATGTTACATGTTTACCTACTTACTAATCTTCTTAACTTCTCTTATTACTCCTTCAGAATAGGTTTACACATGTTAAATATACCACAACTAGACTTTGGATATATTTACTCAACTAGATATTAAATCTAGTAAAGTTGAGTAAATCAAGTAGCTGATAGAATATCCTTCTATCAGCTCCTCTAAAACCCCACAGGATTTAATATCCTTTTGCTTTTGTGAGGGCTCAAAATGCATGACATTTTATATGTGTGCATGAGTGAACTGACGTTCCCAAAGTACTGAGCGTCAATTGCTGTGACGTAGTCTGTGAGTCATGTTTATCTGATGTTTTTGCATTTAGGTTTTCAAGGATAAAGTTCTGGGTTACTTCATGCGCAAGAAAAGGCCACAGCGTTGTCAGAGCGACAATCTGGTAATTCCTCCCAGAACACCTTCGATTGAATTCAATGAATGTGATATGCTCAGAAACAGCTCAGCAACAAAATGTCCGCTCACACTTGAAATGCTTTCATTGAACAGCCCTAGAGACAGAGAGAAAGGAGAAAGCAGCCCACACTGTGGATGTTGGTTGTCATGCAGAAACCACATATTTTAGTTAGAAAATGTAAGAATACACACATTTTGTTCGAGTGCTGTGCAGCAAGACACACATAGAGTGCTCTTTATTTACATTTTTACATGCCTTCTAATTATTCTGTGGGACCATAAAAATCGGCAACAGCTGCAAAAATGGATGGCTGTTGTAAGTACAGGCTGAAAGCTCTTTTTCATGCTTGTTGTGGTTTGACAAGTGTTTTGCTGCTATCTGTACTTTAACCTTGGTGCTTGGATATGTTCAGAGTGAAGAGTCTGAGTCGCTCTCACTTAAATTTTCTCCATGACTCATAAACTGCTCTCATTACCAGAGGTTGTGGACCCTATCAGAGTTAATCCCCCACACCAACACACTGCAGTATTTTTTCAACATATATTAGCTTTCGCAGTGTCACTGTCTGTCACGTCCTTAAAGTTCACATCGAACGGGAAAAGCTGTTGTTGCTCCTCCGTTTTCTCCCTTGTGCTCCAGCAAGATAATGCTATACACAGCAGATTTGTGTGGGACTAGAATAAGGAAAAGAAAAGAGATAAACTTGTCTGGAAATGTTTTTTTTTATGATCAATTTGTTTTCAGAGCCATAAAATAAATCTAGTTTTATTTTCTCTTGAAAGTAACTGGAGGTATTTTCCCTAAATCTCATTTACCCCTCCCACATAGTTTTTTTTTACAGAGCATTTAGGACGTATTAAGGCATTTATTGCAGAAATCTTTTTCATTTAAGCTGTAATTGTGCGCCGCATATTGCAGAAAGCAAAAGATGAGTTTTTTTGTTATGACAAATATGACAAATATGACAAATTTTACAGTGCTTTGATGTAAAATGACGCATCTTGGACATATTGAAATCTTGTTCCTAAGGTCCTCTTATTCCTTTCTTTGAATAAAGTCACTGTGGAACTTTCAGAGGGACCAGAGCCACAGATCAAAGTTGAAACATTTCCTCTTATCTGGTGCTGTTATAATGAAAAGCATTGAAGCAGATTTTAGACATATGCTGACATTTTTCTTTTGACGTTGAATATATTGTATCCACTGGTTTGCATCCAGCTCTCTTGGCAGATGGGAATGTATTGTTATGTGTGTCACTCATTATGGCAGAAAGATGGCATGCGAAATAGGCTGTCCTCAATTTTTCTTCAAGTCATTGATGAATTATTACGGGGTTTGTCTGCATGAGGATGGTGCTCTTGCATGTTCAATTTGCTCCCGTTCAGAATTCAGTGACTAGAGAAGGAAATTAGAGACAATACTTATCCTTTGCAGTGGGTAAATACAGTAAACTCAGGTTCATTATGAAAGAGATGACTGGTTTAACATAGATTTTTTGTGATAGAAAAAACAAAAAAAAACTAGCTGGCAAACAAACAATGTCGTCTGCATTCATGCTTTTTTTCCATGGTGTGATGTTAATTCTGTGCTCCATTCATGTCACACGCACCACCAGTATGCGTTTGTTTCTTATTAAACACAGTGGCAGGCAAAAAAAACTTCATGAAATTTATATAATCTTTTTGTTGTCTTTTATTTTTTATTGCAAACAAAACACCGACCAGAGAGTTTGAAATTCCACCATGAATAACAATCCATTTGCTCAATTCTAAGGCTTGGTACTCCTAAGCAGCACAAGTCATTTACCTTTTGGTGTCTTTTTACTATTTATATTTATAAGTATGCCTCTTTTTTAGAGATCCTGAGTTTTCCTCTGGTGTTCCATCTTTGTTAACTGTAATTTATCTAGATTAAAAGTACTGAAAAAACAGACAGCAGAGAACACTTTATGCTCAATTCGTATCATTTTCAGAGTGGACCCTAAGGCTGCCTGTAGTTGGCACTGGGTCTAAGGAGGTGAGAGCTTTAGAAAGCTTTGAGGTTTTCTCCTTCTGGCCTATTTCCTGATTATGAACATGTCATCGCCTTGAAAAAAACATTCTGCTAATGGGTCGGAGAGGTCCAAGGTTTTGGGGTGCATAAACATCAGTTTCTCAGTAAATCATTTTATGCTATTTTGCCTGGATATTTGCACGCCACTCTACGCATTTTCCAACAACTCCATCGTCACACCTTCACTCACGCCACCTGAAAAGGTCGTTATTTTGCTGTTGTTTGACTCTGTGTTGGAAGTTTGTCTTTCATTTCCCCAGCAGTCATGAACATGTCTGGATGACAGTAAATGCTATTTGTTTTTCCTCATCAGGATATTTTTTTGTTTTAAAATCTGGGTTGAAACCCTCTACTCGGAAGTTTAACCTAAAACATTTACATTGTGTTTTGATTTCATTTCAGTCACCCTCACCCATCTTTCTTTTCATCATGTCTATTCCAGGAGTTTCCAGAGAACCCAACCAGCCCTGGTGTCACGCCTAATCATGTCCCCAGGTAGCACACCCCTTCAATAATAGATGCTCCCTCCCATACTGTCCCTTTCTGAGACCATCTCATGCATCATTTCCTCATAGGTCACAAACAATTTGGTTGGCAGTCAATAAAAAGGGGTGACTGATGAGCTAGTGCTAATTTTATTATCTATTGCTGTGTCAGGACAGGTCAGTTGTGTTTTGTGTCTGTATTTATTCAGCTCAGCTGAAGACGAGAGTTGGTTGGATTCTCCACATGCCCAGCACTATATAAAGCTGCTCCTTTCACTAAATAATGACGCTTTTTTTCCCCCTCCGTAGGTTAAAGTGCATTGCTCCAGTTAAAAGATATTCACTGAACTGTGCAAAAACACTGAGCCACATGAGATCTGTTTGTCTCCCGGCAGCCCAGAGGTCAATTTAGAGGCTATGTATTTGAAGCTCATGCCAGATAACATCTCTGGATGCATTGCTTTGTGATGTTATCACAGGTCTGCATGCAGTGAGTTTGCACAAAATGGGTCTTTGTTTGCTGAAATAGACATTTTTGTTATCGGGACAACCAGTGTATGCGTTGCCCAAATATCCAGTTTTCTTATTAAAGGGCCTTTTTGCACAGAAGGAGAGACATACATACACAATCTGGATGTTTCAAATTCCTTAAGAAAAAAAAAACTTTTTCATGTTAGTGTCAAAGTAGGACTAAAAATATTCTGTTTTTCTTTCTCTCTTCTCCCTCTTTTCATTCATCTCACCCTGGCATTCCCCCCATATTTCTCCTTTGTGAAACATATGCAATGCCTCTGAACTTTAAACTCCCACATCTATTCATTGCCTCATTGTTTCTGTCATTCATCGCACCCCTCTGAATGTCCTGTCCTTCTGTGTGGGACATTATTAATCATCACATCATGCTTTCTCTTATTTTCTCCTCATATCACACAATTATTTTCCCCATTTATTTCCTGCATTTTCTTTCCAACATATTTCTCATTTTACCTGTGGCTCATTGACTTCCTCCATCGTTCCCTATATCGCTCCTCCCTTAACCCGGTTGAACTCGTCTTCCCTCCTTCCCCCCCCTCTATTTTGCAGAGCACCTGTGACACCCTCCGGAGTCACTCGGACAGTCTCGGATTCACGCCGAACATGTTACCTCGTCACCCGACTTTAGGCAACTTTGAGGAGTTTGCTTGTTGACAGCATAAAGCAGGGGCTTTGGGCACATCTGGAGACTTGACAGCAAACTGTGAAATCATTAGTATATTAAATGGAGAAAAGCTGAATGAATGTTTAAAATAGTGCAGTTTAACAATGCTTGAATAGAAGTAGAATACTATCATCAGACAAAAAAAAAGAGTCCTCTTCCAAAAACAGAACTCAGGTTTAACCGCCATGTTAAGGGCATCAGTGTTCTTTTTTGTTCATGTTTCATTTTGGTTTGTATTTCTTATCCAGTAACTTTACAGTCTGCAATCAGTGAAGGTAAATGTGTCCAAAAAAAAGGGACTCTGAGCTGTGCTGTTTTATGATACCACTGTGTTAGTATTGCTGTTCAATAGTTGAAAAAGAACAAGAAAATGGATTGGCATGTGTAGCAGTGTTGATTAAAAGTGTTATGCCTCCAGCAAACCAATGCTGTATTGAGTGACCTTGTATGACCCTACACCTGGTATGAGTTTAAAAAGAGGAGCCTTTTTAGAAATGTGGTTGAAAGAGCTTTTTTAACCTGAATAAAACCCTAGACGAGTGGTTAATGTTGCCTTTTGCTTTTGTGAGGTGGTGAACTGTCTCAAAAGTTACGTTAAGATGAGATCAATGTGAGTATTCAGTTAAAAGCAGTGGAGGAACCTGTTCATTTGTACATATTCAAGCATTACATTTTGTTCCAGATTGATGTTTGGATGGCTCAGACAAGCGCCAGAAGTTTTTGTCAGTTTTACTTTACTTTTATTTATCAATTTATTTTATTTTCCACACAGTACAGTCAGAAAAGAAAACCAGGAAGCAAAAAAGGCAGTTGATTGTATCTTTGTAGAGCCGAACTTTAAATTCCTCCCCCACCCCACCCTTCCATTTCTGAGACTGATAAAACGTCATTGTGTACTTTCTTTCTTTACTTTGATACACAGACGTAATATTTATTTTCTCCCTACCATTTGAGATGAAAAGACGCTGTTAGGTAAATAACTGACACATTGCAGCATCAGGTTATTTGAGTCCTGATAGAAAGACTCTGGATCTTTTGGAAATTAAGTGAACAACATAAATGAACAGTCTTATGCAGTACAGTAAGTAAAGCATAGTTTGTTTGACTTAATGGCATCTCTAATTCAAGCAAAGAGTGTTACATTGACATCATCTGCAAATCTGAATCACTCAATTAATTAGTTTTTTTCAGTCTTTGGCTCTCCCAAAGTGCAAGAGTTGAGCTAGATCAACATTTAAGTGGACTTTAACTTCAGACATCTCAGATAAATAATGTGCATACTTTAAAGTACACAAGCCTTTTTTAAAAAACTGCATTATGAATGAAGTTTGGCTAAGTCCTTCCAGTCAAAATAAGTTTGGAGGCATGCAGCCAACAAAAATGTACCTTCCAATGATAGCATTTATGACACTGTTAAGTGTTATGTCCGTGTAAAACTACCCACTGGCTGTAGTTAAAGATGCCCTCAAACACAAATAAGGTCATATATAACTGCAAACAGACACACACACACACACACATTATTTACTCTATTTAGGGGTGATAGAATATTCTATTCAGCCTGCCAGGAAATGGAAGATGGTGTCTGCTGGTCATGTCCATACAAAAAGTTTTGTCGATTAAATGGGTTCATAACATTTGAGTTGCAGACATGCAAAAATTGCTCCCATTTTTGTTGACTTCTTTTGCACATGAATTACTTCAATGCATAGAGTTCTTCTTCACCACAGTATTTCTCGGCACAATCCCCTGTGATAGTAATCTATTCTCTTACTAGAGTTTCTAAAAAAAAAGAAGTTTGCTCCTAAACTTGGCAGAAACGTGTAAATACCTGTGATCAAATGCCATGACGAAATTCCACGCTGTTCACATGAAGCATTTTTCAGATATGAATATATATATATACACATAAATTCATTAGTTCTTACAATTGATCATTACAGTGACCCTTAAGTGTCTTTTTGGGAATTGCAAATTGATTACTGAAAGCTTTTGGAATGAGGAGTTTTTCTCAAAATACAGACCATGCATCTCAGCACCATTCAGTTTGGTTAATTAATAAGAAATGCATTGTACAATTTCACCACTGTATTCAAATATCATTATTTATATTATTACAGAATACGTAATGAGTCACAAATAATAGTTTGTGATGTATCAATGATCAAGTGTAATAAACTATATTTAACCATCGAACGTACATAACATTTCTTCTAAACTATGTGTCAGTCTACTTCCTCTCTTATTAACACTGTGTTGTTTAAATCCTCAACATTACAATAATAGACTTGGAGGTACTATTTGCCAGAAAGTCAGAGAACAGTCTCTTCCTTTTTTATGTAAAACTTTTAAATATAACATAGTCACTCAAGATGTGTTCCAAACACGATTCTGTTGTCTGTGTTGTTCGATGACTGTTGACGTCAAGCACAAACCCTTGGAGCTCAGCCATCACTTGAAAGCCAGCGACTAAATGTCTATGGTTGTGACTGCCTTCTGTGGCTGTAGTTTAAACTATGCTTTTAACTACTGTTACACTTGATATGCCCAAACTAACAATATAGTCAGGAATGAGAGCTAAGCCAGAGAAGTGGGCGGGGGGGGTATAAAAATCATTGGTGTTATGTCATGAACAGTAAATGCCCTGAACCAAAAGCCACTGTAATCAGACTTAGGTGAAAAAAAGAGAAAGATTTAGGGTTTCCATTTTCATGATGTATCACAGATGGATTGGATTTAGGCTGAACAGCTGCCAGCTGCAGCCCTGATGTGCAATATCACTTTTGTATATTAAATATCATCATTCACGCGGAGGACACAGATGCCAATTCACGTTACACTATGATGCTGTGTGGCCTTGCTGGCTTTGAGTGGAGTCATGTTGGATAAACAATTAGAAAAATGATCCAACAAATTGTTGAGATGACGGCTTTGCGAGAATGTCCTTGGTCTTTACCTCTCTTCTCCTCTCCCTTTTCTCCCCCGTCATAGAACAGCAGAGTGTACCTGAGCTGGCAGAAACTTATTACTGACTATTTATACTCATTTACAAGACTTTGATATTTACTGCAAAGCTATGGCCAAGTAGAAGCAAGTATACTAGATATCACCCAAACCATGGATTTCAACTACTTTATTCTTCAAATAAAAAATATTTAAAAAGACAGAACATTGTTCACTTTCCTCCTTGCATGGTCCATTATGTACTCCTATTATCTCTGGTCTATCAGTGTAACGATAGCGATGCTATTCACTTTGTATTGTCCAAAGTGTATTTCTGGAGTCAGATGAATCAAAATGGTCATCTCCTCATCTTCATGTGGATGTATCCGACACACTCACAAAAACTTCTCTCTTAGCATGGTTTGCTTAACTACAGGGGAGTTTAAAATAAATTCAATTTGACCTGAAGACTTATGGGTAATGTGATTTTCTCCAAAACACGCCTGCAGATCTGGAGAACTGCAGTTGCTTCATCTGGCTCTACATGCTCTGTGTCCATTTTATTGTAGATATGTGATTTTAAATCTGAAATGAATATTAAATAGTTAATACAAACTTTACAATGCAGTCAGTCATAAATCATACTGTTGGGCAATATTAAATGGGTTTGTGGTGTATACTTTAGTCTTCGCTACAGCCAGCGATGTGAGGTAGTAAAACTCGTCTCATGTATTAATATCTTTAAATTGTTATTGAATGGGCAGAATCACAGATTTTAGTATGACTTTTTAATGGAACATTTTGTTGTAAAAACATGTTGACAAATGTGCCTCTGATATCTAGTGGAGTAGATGTTTAGGTATTGTAACACCTTACTTAATGAAGTACCTAAAAACTGCAGTACTGAAGCAGGTGTATTTAGTGACTTTGAAACCATTTGTAATGATGCTGTAGACATTTAAACATGAATCATGTTTGACAGGATTGAATAAAAACTCTGCAAACTATTTCTCAGAGAAAAGCAAATATGTATTGATGATGACTTTACTATATAACTAAGTCTTACTGGCTGAAATATACAGTCACAACATTTGTGAACACATAAGTTCTACAAACCGAAGCAAAAAATACAAGCAAAAAAAAAAAAAAGTGCAAGATCCACTCTTCATTCAAATTATGATTTAAAAAGCTGTATAAAATAAAATGTCATTGTTGCTGGGATGACGGAGCACAATGAAATCCTAAAAGCAATTTCTCAGTGCTTTTTCATCATAACTTATTCCACACGCCACATCTTTCAAACATTTCAAATCCTACAAAAAGCCAGTTAAAAGCGACAGTTCTGAGAATCAACTGAAAGTGTTTTCAGCGCCAAAAATAAAATTACGCTACATTTAATTTAAAAAAAAGAAAAAAAGACAGGCATTCCATCCTTAATAAATACATGCATTCATTATCTTGTGTCACACCAGTTAAGTGAAAAGAAATCCCTTCCCTCACAAGACAGCTTCTTCCGACGCTACTCGCTTTGTTGGCTTCTGATGGGATAAGCATGAAACACTGCAAACCATGTTAATATAACAAGTTACAAAATGAAAAAAATGGTTAATGGTGCAAAACAGTCATGGTATGAAAATACAGATCATCAGTGAATTGTATGAATTCTTTTTCACTTCTTGCATTTACAAAAGTATTTTAGAAAACAAAATGATAACAATGACAACAAAATGTTGTATTCAATGGTCCACTGGTCATGAACATGTATATATATATATGTGTGTGTGTACATTGGCCCATTTGCTGAAAACTGGCTGCAAGTGTTCAAAATTTCATACACTGATGACTACACAATTTAAAATAAAACTATAAGTAACAAAGTGCTCAAAGGGAATATAAAATCGGAAATAAAAAGCTCGACAAGAAGACAAATATGAATAAGCTTCCCACGCTATTATACAATCTTGTGAAGGGTCTAAGACTTCTGCGACATCAGAAACGGTGAAAGTGTGTGATTGAAGCAGAAAAATAGCTAGGAGTTACTGCATCCTTTTTCCCACTGATTCATCTCAATAGGTTTGTGGTTTCACAGGAGTCATAGAAGGGAAAACCAAGACCTTCTTATCTGCAACATGTGTAACAGCCAGATAGACAATCAGGAGTTTGTGCTGAGAGGACGATGGAGTTTAACTGAAGATCTCCCACTGAAAGGCTGGAGCCAGGGTTACTGCCAGACCTTTTTTCTTTTCTATACGTAAGCTTGTAGAACTGTTACTGACAAAAGAATGTCCGTGTGACACTGTCAGGACATTGTGCTGCTTCTCGCTTTGACTGTGTCACATCACCGTGTATCCGAGTAGGACCAGATTCATCATGCAGATGTGGTGTTTTTTTTATTTTTCATTCTGTCGGATGAGGCTGCGGTAACAAAAGCAACGGTTTTATTAGAGCTGAATGTCTCTCTGGGAAGGCTTAAAACAACTGGGGATTGACACAGAGCCTTAATGGGCCGGCTCTGTCACAATATGTGATGGGTTTAGCTGTCACCTAAACTTACAAAGAGGTGCAAATAGACAGAGCTCCACAGCAGTGCTTCAGGCCCATTTCAATTTAGTTGAAAGGATACAAAGGCAGCCATAATTGAACTCCCAACTGCACTATGTGGGTGTGTCAAACTACTGTTGAGAAACTCCATTTTGGATCATTTAAGAGGGACCAGCATCTATGTCAAAGGTCCTGTTGAGGACCTTTTTTGAAAGACATAAACATGCCAACTATAGGAGTTCTTAAAAAAAACATGTTTCTATTTGATAAGTATTGAATTATAGTACTTAAGATAATGGGTATGAACAAATTAACATAAAAGAGGGCAAATGTTGATGTGAGCTGAACACAGAAATCTCATTCATAAAAGGGTTTGTTGATCTTGGCTGATGCAGCGTTTTTTTCTCCCATCTAAATAATTGTGTTTGGGATTCGGACAACAGCACTCGTCTTTGCATATGTGAGGACTCGTATTAATTAGAAGTGGGCAAAAGTAATTTGCAAAAAAATCCAGAAGGAAAGGGGATCAGAGCATTACAAAGCCCGTGCCAGGAACTGATGAAACTATGTGCAAGCACTTTGAAACTCAGGCATCTGAAATTAGTTTGTCAAATGAGGTAACCACTGATAATGAGGGCAAAGCTCCATCAACTCCTCAACCACCCCCCCACCCCAAAAAACAAAACAAAAACAAAACTAACAAACACATCAAGCTAATTTCCCTATTTGTAGGAAAGAGGCTTTTTTATGGAAACAAAATCCCTAATTCTAAAATGTATTCTATGAAATAACCATCCACCATAGAGCCAATTAACTTGGATGTGTGTGCACCAAATTAAACTGCTTTCAACTTAAAACAGCCTAAAACACAGCAGAGCCACTAGGTCTTTGTTCCATGTAGAGGCACAACACGATGAACTGCAGGGGGGAATTTAAGTCTGAACGAAGGATTTGCCTTTTTTTGGGTACGTCCTAACAACTAAATCGGGACAGGGATGATTGATTCTTCTGGCTGTGGCTCCGTGAGAGGCAATTTAGCATTTAGGGAGGGCAGAAATCAGCAAAGTAAGGGTGCTGCAAGGCCTCTTCTGCTGAGATCCTCTGGACAGGATTACACTTCAACAGGTTCTGGTTTTAGATCAAAGGAAAAGATGTAATGAGCAAACAGCAACATCAATTGCCTGCTAGCAGAACTTTGCTGAAAGTATTTAGTGGTAAAGAGGAAAAGAAAAGATGATGAGCTTCCAAATACCTGCAGCAGATCCCGTCCTGTACTGCTGAGTTTGGGGACCACATTCACCAGGGAGGTGGTGGCTGGATACATGGGATATGGCTACAGGAATAAGGTCCATCAGTTAGAGATTCACGTAAGATAACGTTTGAGTTCTACCAACTGGGCATAAAACAGAGGAATTTACCTTGTAATCAGGAAGTTTAGTCATTGTCTGCCACTGTTCCTCAGTTGGCGTACCCAACAATGTAGCATGTGGTTAATGAAAAATATTTAGAGACTAAGTACTTCTGTGCACACATTATTGAAATCAGTGACCTCATACTGTTCAACACTTGTTGAATCTATGTCAAAAAGGATATCTGAAGATTCTTTTCAACTGGTCATCCACGTCGTTGCCGGGGAATAACGGCCGCCCGGCGTTAGCCAGCTCTGGATTAGAAGAGAATGTCAAAATGAGACCTTTTGAGGGGGACATTACAGGATAAGATCATTTGAATCCGTTATTATTATCTAACGAGAAACCAAATGAAAGTGAAATCTTTAATTGCATTTGAGCGTAGATATGTGTCATTGGGCCACATCTGTCTGGATGAGTCATGCTGGTCTGCAGCCCACTGCAACTTCTAAAGAGAATAAGCACTGCCCCCAGCTGGCAAACAGACTGTGGGTTTCAGCAAAGATTAAGGCTCTTCTTAACTGCAAACGAGCCTCTGCTGGCTGTTTTCCGTCGTTATTCTCTTATTAAAGCTACCTCTGCCAGTGACAAAAAGTCGCAGCAGAGCGGACCACAGCCTCTTTGGTACGCATCAAACGAGCTCTCCTGGCATCTGAGAACCCCAAAGGAAGAGGAAAATATCTGTAAGCGATGCAAATGTGGCTAATGTTACCATCTGCTCGCCCGTTCTTCTCTCTGTGGCCACATCTACAAGTACCAATGCAGCCAAAGTCCCAACAAAGCCATGCTCATTTCTTCTGCCACAAATGGAGAAAGTTTAAATAATGACTGATGCATACCCGACTTTTTTTAAATTTCTTATCTTGTACTCCAAGCATGCAAATGAATGCTTTTGGCTGTATTTCCCCATTATAGCCCTAAAAGAGTTTGAAGAGCTTTTAGTTGTAAAAAAAACTCTCTCTTTTCATTCACTAGAGTCTTTTGGAAAGAGTTTAGACGATGTCACAAGGAGTATATGAACAGAGTAAAAGACGTGGAATAGGTTACATATCGCCTAAATAATGGTAAACTTTAAATACCTATTCGGCATATAATTCACCCAAATTCCACTGATGATGTGCAGACTTAAAGATTTTGGTTCGGGGGTATTTGTGTTGAGCGTGAAATATGTACAGATATTGCTATTCAGTAAATTAAAATATCTGAAGCTAGGCACGTGCCATGCTGCAAGACATAGAACACGATTTGGATTCAACTACTACAATGAATAGGAATCCTATCTACTTACATGGATAGACTGGCACTTTCTCATTGTAACAAAAAGCATTCCATTTAAAACAGAACAGAAAACGACATGCAAATAGCAAACAAAAATAATAACTCAACTATTTCAAACCAACCTGCAAATATGCACCCAGCCGACCACATGTCAATAGAGGTAGAGTAAAGTTTAGCACCAAACAGCACATCTGGAGGTCGGTACCACAACGTCACCACCTGTGGAGAAATGACAGTGAAGCACACCCCACCGTATTAGAATAAAATATGATGCATTTTCAGAAATCTTCCAACCGAGACAAATAATTCCATTCAGATGCAAATGATGTGACAACCTGCAGAAATTTCAAATTTTTACCAGAAGAAAGATTTACACTCTTACTAAAACTGCTTCTATTCATCAACATCAATTACGGTCCATGTCATTTACAGATGGGTAAGCACCAGCCTCTGATCTTCAACCTAAACCTCTCCAGCACATCGAGGCACAAAGGGGTACCCCTGCTAACGTCTGAGGGTCAACCTTACATGTGATAAATCATGATAGTTTACTCCACAACCTTACTCAAATTGCCACAACCAGGGATGGAAAAAGTAAACCCCACTATGCAAAAGTAAGGAAAACAAAGAAAGAAAGGCAATGAACACAATTCTGAAAAACAACCTGATTGAGACAAGAAAAGCTTTAAAAGACCAACGCACACTAGAAAATATAGATTGTGCCTCGGCCCTCGACATAAAAGCAGCGTTTGACACCGATTCCTGTCCCGTTTACTTTAGGGTCACAGCGACCAGTCACATCCATCTCCTGGTAATTACTTTCAGAGGCCGACAAACAGATTTAAAACAAAGAGCTTGTTCAGCCCTGTGTGGGTGGAAACCTATGTCACCTTGTCCATAATTCCTAATTACTGGCCTGCTGATAACATATGCCCCTTTTCAAACACCCTCTGCTTGTTGGCAGCAAACTTTTTTAGTTAAACTTTTTTTAAGGAGAGGAGTGTGATGCTAATACAGCCAAAAACAATCACATATAGAAAAAGAGGATCCACACACCCTGAAATAGTTTTTACTTCTGAACCATTAGAAATGGGCTTATTTCAAACTCCATGTGCTACTACTGTGACCCCTTCCCAGGTTTTCTGTTTACTGCATTTACACCTCAGTGGTACCAAAGTGAGTCAACCTTTCTGAACCCTGGGAGATTGATTCACTGTGTCCTTCGGTCAACCAACCAGAACCACTAAATTTATCTGAGCTCTCTCTGTTATTGTTCTGGTAATATCAGCAGCGACATATATCGAACCTTGACTTCTGCTGCAAACTCTGTCTTCTTCTACAGGCTACATCACAGAATTCAATTTTGATCTTCAGACGTACAAGCGGAGGACCTTAACATGTACAGAGACTGAGAAGCTACAAATAGGGTAAAGAAGGTAAAAAACGAAGATTGCTCCAGAACCTGACGTCATTCTAATTTCAGATATAGGCTTTTAGGTCATCTCTGGTCATCCCCAAAACAGCATGAGAGCAATTGCTGTACATACTAGAATTTACTTTGTTTCAAGACTGTGAAAGTATATTTCAGTTCTCTTACTTAGGTTTGTCATTAGTCAAAGAAGCTGCCAAAAAAAGCATAATTTCCCAATGATCACACTTTTTCTTTTTCTTTTTGGTTTTAACTAGAAGTGAGCCTTTAGAACCCGCTTTGTTAATCATGTACCACCTACCTCTGCTGAGTAACACCTTACAGGAATGCCAAAAGCTCGAGCCAGCCCAAAGTCAGCAAGCTTCAATTCCCCGTTCTATAAATGGAAAAAAAAGAGAATTCCTTTTCATAAAATATGAGAAAACACTATATTTAGCTGAAGTCCTCAATCGAGCACCACAAAAGGTGAACGGTGCACAGACTGAGCTGTAAGATTTGCTCATGAGGGGAAAGAATGGTCACAAGATGTCAAGTCAAAGTCCACGTTAGGCACTCACTCTGTTAATAAGAAGATTCTGCGGCTTCAGATCTCTGTGAAGCACATTTCGACTATGACAGAAAGCGAGGCCTTTCAGCAGTTGGTACATGAAAGACTGCAGAGAAAAAGAGCAAATATTCAAGATGTAACTGACCTGATCACATTAAATAAAACCATGTAACAATCTAGTTATTACATGTACTGTCCTTACCTTCACAGTTTCAGGATCTAAGTCACCATTGCAGCTATCAAAATACTTCTTCAAATCCTGAAGAAAAGAAAAGTTTTAGCCTCACAAGGTTTCTTTATGGTCAGAATAATTGTGTAATGAGAAACTCACCTGATCGCAATACTCAAAAACCAAGGTTAGTTTCTTGTCACTGTGCAACACATCGTGTAGTCTGGAGAAGAGAGGAAAGACATGTGTCATGACTGGTTCACTTTAGGGATCTAAGGATACTGACATAAAAAAAAGCTAACTGACCTGACAATGTTTTTATGCTTTAGCTCCTTCAGGAGACAAATTTCTCTCAGGGCAGAACTTGGCACCCCCTGAAACAAATGGAGTTGAGAGAGATTTAGCCGCAACCAGCTAACATGCTCGTTGTAAACACTCCAACATTGTTCACAAACCTCATCGTCGTCGTCCAGTCTGACCCTTTTCAAAGCCACAATTTCGTGGGTTTCTCTGTTTTTAGCCTTGAAAACAGTCCCGTACGTGCCTACGAAACAAACACGGTTCAGTTTTATCAGTTCAAAGTTGCGATGAATGGCACAGCAATGCAAGCTAGTTGAATGACCCCTCACTATCTTGTATTCAGTCAGTAAGATTACCAGAAGAATAAAAGACTGACAGAACAATAAAACCATGCAAGTGAATGCTGCAGAAATCCCAATGTATTCGACTGACTGTGGTATTAGTTAATGCTCATATTCCGGCTGACGTTAGCAAGCACTGCATTAATGTAAAAGCTACGTTAGCCTTAGCTTCGGCTAGTTGCTGTCAATTAAAAAAAAAGCAGAAATCTTACCCTCTCCAATTTTTTCAAGCTTCTCATATTTCTGCATGTTTGGCCAATGAAGCCAGCCAGAAAACTAGAGACCAAAAAAAGACCCCAGGCTGGGGTGGAAAGGACAGGACGGTAGCTACAGGCGTTAGCTTAAATGGATCTGCACTTGCTGCTTCCCGTCGGTTTGCTGCAGCTAAGCTTTTCTTGTTTGGTCCCCTAAAGGCTTAAAGAAGAACTACAACGCACACCTCAACCTAAGCGACATGTAATACATTTTCCGCTAAGATTAAAGGAGAAAAAAAAGATAAAGCATAGTTATGTAGGTATATATAGGGGGGGTTCGCTTCAAATGACTTTTTAGGTGTTAGAGACACCAGATCATTCTGGAATTACAAAATAATTCTGGATAGAATAAATGACCAAAATAATCCCACCCTGGATTATTTGGGCATTGATTGAAATCAAAGCATGCAACATATTTAAGGTGAATGATCCACTCTTTGTTGGATCTTTTATAAATGAGACAGCATCTCCTTTGTCCATGACTCCCCAGCTGCATAGTTTCACAGGCAAGAAAATTTGGACAAGACACAGGTTTATTCATTGAGATGTTTTTAAAAGCTTGTTAAATTGCCAGCTGTGTAAAGGTCTTTACCTCTGAGGGATCTTGCAATAAAAGTTGTCAAATTATATTTCCCTCCAAAAAATAAATGAAAAAAATATTGATATAAATTTGGATTGTGAAAATCCCACAAAAATGCCCAAGAAATATGAGTAAATATCCCTTGCAATTTTCTGCTAATCTCTGTCTTAGTTGACGTGTGTATAAGCGAAATCCTTTAGGCAGACTTATATCTAAACAATTTAAATTGTTCAGGCTGCTTCGCTAATAAAGGAAGCAGATGTTCAAATCAAATATAAATCTGCAAATGGATCCTTGTAAAGTGCCTGTGCTACCTAATTTGATTCCTTAAACACTTCCCACAAGGTCCACTTTATCCGTTCAATGGTGTAAACTTTACTTTAGAGTGAAATTAATCTTCGTCCTCCATTTGTTCCACTTAGAAAACAAGAACCTAATCCAGTTAACTAATATCAATTTTGAATATATCCCGGCCTGAAGACGTTGTTTTAACAGTCACGTTACACAGACACACAGAATGTGTTATGTTTTAAGCACATAACACTTTATGTAATCTAAAGATCATATCTACATATATAAAATACTGTAAACCAAGGAAGATGGAAATTTAAAGCAGCTTTACACTTATTAATCATACACACTTTAATATGAAAAAAGATGATGGTGCTAAACAGTGATTCAAGCACGAGATCTCCAAAATAAAAACATCATCCATGAAAAGAAAAAACAAACACATACGTTTATCAAAATTGTCTTTAGTTACTTTTAATTACAGATCACAATGTTTTATACATAATAAAACTGACAATGCTGGTAAATTTCAATTTGAGCAAAAAGACTGTACAGTAGTGTAGTTCGAAATAGTCACAGATTGATCCAGTTGGTCCATTTGTGCATACACATACCATTCACAAACTTTTAAGTCCCCTGCATAACTAAACAAGAACTGGTAATATCACAGCACATCTGGCATTTTTCATCTGATGAATACTAATCATTACATATCTATGATTCACTTGAAACAAGTTTGATGATTTCATTTCTGCCCCTCTGCTCTTTGCCTGCGGATCAAATCAGAATAAAGACCTCCTTTACTCAGCAGTTCCAAGTGCGTTCCGGCCTGTAAAGAAAGACCAAAGCTGTTAGATAAAAGAAAATGTAACCCACAGTCATTGCAATATGATGGAGATGAATGATGTGCTCGTCTGAATTACTCTTCACCAAATTAAATCACTTCTATAAGTGCATCTTTGAACTTGCAAGCTGTTCAAACAAATTAGCCCGAACACTTAACTGGAGATAAGATTGCTTCCATTTCACTGAATACTCAACCTCCTCACCTCCACAATGCGGCCGTGGCTCATGACACAAATGAGGTCAGCTCCTTGGATGGTGCTCAGTCTGTGGGCGATGATGAGCACAGTGCGCCCCCTTGTGGCTCTGTCCAGAGCCTCCTGCACCACGCGCTCCGATTCCGCATCCAGAGCACTGGTGGCCTCATCCAGCACCAGGATGCTGGGGTTCTTGATCAAAGCACGGGCAATAGCGATTCTCTGCTTCTGGCCACCTGACAATGTCACACCTCGCTCACCTGGGGGGGTTGGGGAGTTGGGGGGGGGACCCGAAGCTTAGAGTGTGCTTGCAACACATTTCCTAAACAGCAGTGAAAGCTACGATGAGAGCACATACCAACCGTGGTGTGATAGCCATCTGGGAAACTTGTAATGAAGCGGTCAGCATTGGCTTGTTTGGCTGCGTTAATGACCTCAGCGTCTGTCGCGTCAGGCTTCCCAAAACGGATGTTCTCCATGATGGAAGATCCAAACAAAACCGGCTCCTACGAATAGTGATGGTAAAATAAAGTGAATATGAAATGCAATGAAAATCACCAATAACAAGTCATCATCCATTTAACTGACTACGAATCTGTTAATATTTTCCAAGCTTCACGAAGGAGACAGTGAACGGTGTTTACCTGATTAATAAAACCAATGACATGGCCCCTGAGCCAGGACAAATCGAGGGTTCGAATGTCGAGCCCATCCAACATGATCACGCCGCTGGTAGGATCATAAAAACGCTCCAACAAGCACGCCACCGTGGACTTTCCTGCATAGGTGAACAATCCATGAGCTCTCCTTCAGACTGTTCACGACACATTCTTAATGTAGCGATCACCAACAGAAGATTACCTCCTCCAGACTCTCCAACAATGGCTATGGTTTTAGACGGTGGCAGTGTTAAGGTGAACTTCTTCAAGATTTCCTGGCCAGGTCTAGTTGGATAGCTGTATGGTAAAACACACATGTAGAAGGATTTTAATATCCTCTGATGTGTTTGTCTTTACTTATATAGTTAAAGTTTCAAATAGGATGATAGAAACCTAAATGAAATGTTCATGAAGTCAACTCTGCCCATCAGAGAATGGTACGGGATGCGCCCTCCTGCAGAGAGGGGGATGGTAGGCTGCAAAGAAAGGTATTCAAAGACCCGGGCCCCGGAGCTTATCCCTCTCACCATCTGTGGTAAATGTGAAGAGAGCGAGAGAGATTGTTCTCTCATTAAATAACATTTCAGATATTTGAATAAATCCAGATGGTAAATATATTTAACTTTTACTCGCCTGTCCGAAAAGGATGGAGATACTAGCCAAAGACCTGGGCAGGAGAACAATGTGATTATTCTTTGATCATCTGCTTACGAATGAAGACATTTAACTGTAAACGGTAAGGCAGAATAGTCATTTCGGGACAAGCTGTGTGTTCTACCTCTGTACAGTCTGGGACGCTACCAAGAAGGACATGAGGTCTCCTGGAGACATTTCATTGCTTGAAATCATAGTCCCTCCAGCAAAAATAGTTCCAAGGACAATGCCTGTGTTAACAGCCAAACAGAAGAGCATCAGCATTAGAGAAAATCGTAGGAACAGTGGCCGCCTGTTTCATGTTGAATCCAACACTCTGTTATCACACTCACAGTTCAGGGCCATGTTTGACAGCCCCTGGAAAATGGCAATCCCAGCTCCAAGATTTTCATTCATTTCACATGATTTGTCAACCTCGTATGCATACAACCTGAGGGGAAATCATTCACTCATTTACGGAATCTCTGAAAGTTTGAAACGGTTAATGGAAGTGCTTAAACTTACTGGAGCTCTCGTTCCTCCATGGCAAAAGCTTTCACTGTCCGCACATTGCCCAGTGCCTCATCGGCCACTCCCGTAGCTCTTGCAACCTTGATTTTTGAACAAGATAAATCACATTTAAATGGGAAATTAGACAAGATAGAAAAGGAATGACATTTTTTCACTGATTTTCCAAAATCATACTTCATTAAACACTGGGGTGTCACCTGTTCTTGAGCCAAACGAGACAGTTTGCGCAGGAGCGAGCCAATGAGAGCCCCCGCTCCCACCAGACATGGGAGGACAACCACAGTCAACCCTGTCAGTTTTGGGGAGATGACGTAGAGGGACATGAAACACCCCAATGTTTGCGTGATACTCCGTAGACCCTGTAAATACACACACAAAGAAGGAGTTAGTTTTAACAGCATCACCTTGGAAACAGACTTTCTCATTCACGCTTGTGTTACCTGGGAAATAACCAATTTAAAGGATGACTTGAACTCCTGAATGTCAGCAGTCAAGCGATTTACCAGCTGCCCGGTTTTATTGGCATCAAAAAAAGCCACATCTTGCCTGATGAAGTAGAGGGACAACATAAACCACGGGAATGGGAGCAAATATGAGCAGCTCTGAGCTGTTTAATTTCTTAGGTCTTATTCCGCCCTGAAGAAACGCTTGGATTATTTACCTGAGCAAAGATGCAAACAGGGTTTTCCTCATGTCCGCTGCTACCCTCTCCCCAACTCTCGAAAGCAGCATGATGTAACCACTTGTTAGCAGGCCCTGCAGAAAGTAGATGATTAATAAAATAATAAAAGGATAGCTGGACAATTTTCCATTTGACATTTCTACGGCTGCAAGCATATTTTGCTTGAGTGATAACGTTCATGTTTGATCTGTAAAAACAGTCCCTGACTAGTTTACACACTCACAGAAGGGGGAACATGCCTTGTACAACATGTGGCTCATAATACAACATGTGGTTTTGATATATACTCATTAATCATCATTAAAATATTAGTCATTCAATTTTTAACTGCATACAGTGTAACATTTTGACATCAGTTGTACTGCTTTTTTTTTCTTATCCGGACCTTATATGTTGCAGCTGCTTGGCACACTGGTAGAGATGTCTACATCTGTACTTACTTGGATAGCATACATTCCCAGTAATTTGAGGGCAGGTCCTCGGATCTCATTGACATAATTCCCTGTATGTTCTCTGAGGTGGCGTGCCACAACATTCACAAGATCCCCAAGCATTAGAGGGATTTCAATGTTCAGGATGGCTGCACCAAAAGCAAGCTGAAAGGAGAAATGACCAATGTAACCGGCTTCCATTAGTGCCATATTTTGCTGACATTGCTTTCAAATTTTTTTTCTAAAAGCATACCACGACAGCACAGATGAGCGCGAACAGCTGAGGTTTGACAAACTCCCACAGGATGTGCCATTTAAACTCAGGCACCGGGTCTTCAGCAGCAACTTCAAATGGAGTGTTGTTATTCACATCTGCTTGGCAGCCGGCTACTTGGCAAAAGAGGCGTGCTGAGACAGTGAGGACTGCTGGTCCCAAGATGTACTTCAAGCCAGAGGATTTGGATGTTCTGGTAGAGGCCTGAAGAACGACTCTCTGAGCCAAACTCCAGATATGGCTGACAGCTTTGCCAGGCTGCTGTGAAGAGCTGTGCCCATGAGGCCCTCGAGAAGTGTACCACCTAGACATAAACCAGAATGTTAATATAATTAGAGCTTTGATCAATATAATTATCTTCAATCATCAAAACTAAGTCTTTTAACAAACCTGCAAGTGTTTTAAACAAAATAATTTTCAGCAATATGAGTTAGTTCTAAAAGAACTGAGAATAATGTTTCATAGCTAATTCCCCTTTAAAATGATCGGTGGTATCACTCTTTTACGTTTAACGGGAAAATGAAGTGTGGTTGTTTCACCAGCAATCAGTTATGTGGGCACAACACTGTTTATTTTGTCAAAGTAGTTGTCAAGTAAAACCAATTGAATCAAAAAGCAAAGAGATATTATGGAGTAACTGATACAATAATTTGAAATCATCTTTAGAAATCAACAGTTGAAAAGACATAGGAACTCAGGTAATGTTGATCATCTTTCAGAATTTTGAGTTATAACTTGTGGCTGATAGTTTAGCCTGATCATAAAATCAAATGCACGGACACGTTTCACCTGTGTCAACATGCTGTGTCGGGCCAGGTACACTGGTGTCATTACCCAACATGTATCTTATACAACTGGAGTAAATCTGCTGTCATTAGCCAAAAGTAGCTACCGGTCACTTTAACCTACCGAGAGAGCTTCCATTTGTCTCCTGTTTTATTGCAACGCAAGTAAAACGACAGTGACCGCGATGGATGGGCTATATGCGCCCTGCAAGAAAGCAAACTAAGCATGTTTGTGTCGGTATCATTAACTAATATCCCAAGAGTTTCATATAATCGCTAAGCTGTACAGTAATCCCACGGCACTCTGCGGGCCGCCATATTGACACTGACCCACGGTGCATTCGAGGTGGACCACGATTTGAACTGAACGCCGGATAGAAAAAAACAACTGTATTACTTAATTACACATTTTAATTAATTAGTGTTAATGTTTTAGAGAGAAACTCATTAAGTAGTTTGCCTTCTAGAGGAATTGTATGTAAAACTACAATTGGTAACCGGAAATGACGAAGAGCTCATCGGAGGTGACGTTAATGTCGTTTTGTTGACATTTGTTTGTGAAAGACAAAAACATTGAGCACGCATATGGCAGCATATGGATGGATTTTATTTTTGGGATATTTAGCGAAGAACTGAAGAGTAACGCGCGGTATTTTCCAGCGAATGTGTTAAACGAGCCCCGGTGACTGTTGGGGCGCTGCGAGCACGAAAGAAAATAAAAGATCGGCAGATGGGAGGACCAAGTGGGGAACAAAACAAACCGTGTCACCCTGACTACACCAGAGGCTGAATCATCCACAGGCTAGCCGGCTACCAGACATTTGGCTCGGATAGTTTTAACCAACAGTTATTGCAGCATTTACAGAAGCTCCGTTTACAGAATGTATATATCGTTCGTGTGGTTTTACATGACATCATAGAAGTGCAGTGTTACACAAGAGCTGTCCGCCAAACTAGCAAGTTAGCAAGCTACTGTTAGCTGTTGCTACCCTGATATGAACTGTCCTAGCTACTGAGTAGCTCCAGAATGTAGCTGGGGCTGTTAGTCTGCATTCGTTTTATAACATATTTAGTTCGAATAGCTCGTCAGTTTGGAGTGACTGAAGAATGTGAAGAACAATGGCTAACTTTGAAGCATATCAGGAGTATCAAAGAATTGAAGACTTCGAGGAAGATTCACCACCAGGAGAGGAGGATTTACTGGTGCATGTGCCTGAAAGCCTAAAAGGTATACAAATATATTATAAGAAAGCTTAAGCGGAACGATAGTCCCTGATTTAACTGGCCATCAGCACTGTGACCGCTTGATTCACCAAAACCCCTTGGTCATCTGACGATGTTTGATTCAACTGTGTCAAAGGGAGTTTTGTAAAGACCTTATGTTTTCATTTTGTTACAGATTCATGGCACCATATCAAGAACTTGGATAACTTCTTCACAAGGATATCCTTTTTGTTAATTTATTGCTGACACAAAGTTTTTCCAAACTGTGAGATTCAAAATATTGAATTTTCCTGTGTTTACCATGGATAGATTATGAAACTGAGCCTAGGGCACTGAAAAGTTCTCATTATCAGCTTTGTTTTACCACAGTTCAATTTCTGTCTTTCTTATATATTTGTTGTTTATTTGATTGTTAATATTAATATTATTATCAAATATTCCCTTAACCATGTTGTTCACATCTATCATTTCCATCAGAAGAATGGCTTTGCCTGCATGATTCTGACAGAGTTCTTCGAGCTTGTGTAAGTTTTTCAGACACATGCAGGAATCATCATGACACAGTAATGCACTAAAAGAGGAAACTTGTATTCAGTTAGGCTTGGGCTTCATTTATCACGCAGGTAGTTTGTCATGTTATGACAGTTAACTGTGCCTAGAGCTTTAGCAGAAACTAACTGGCCTATATATTATCAACAGCAGCCATCTGTGACTCTCACGGGAAACAGTTCTCTCCCTAATAGCAAACAGTTTATTCTGTTATCCCTAATTCCCTCGCAGGGTCACTATGTCAGTGCTGCAAGTGGTTGTTGGTGCCAGCAGGTCAACTTTGTTATTGGTTTCAGGTCAAGTGCCTGAACATGGTGACAGGGCAGATGTTGATATTAGCCCAATGCTATCATAAATCAAAATTCACATCAGAATGACTTACTGTAGTCATTGTTTAGTTGTTGTTTTCTTCTAATGCTTTTTTTATTTTCATTAAGAATAAAACGTAACTTTTTTTTCTTGCATGTCATCTTTACAGCCAGTTTTTGTTTGTCGTCACATTTACCACGTTCCTCGTCAACTGCGTTGAGTACGATGTCCTGTTTGCCAATCGAGCTGTCAATCACACCGGACAAAGCCAGAATCCATTGGACAGAAATAAAGTCACGCTGCCTGATGCCATCCTGCCAACCCAGCAGTGCACCCAGAGGTACCAATTTTATAGCTAATTTACTATTTAATTTAAATTTCTTTTTTTTTTTTCATATATATGAATATTAAAACTGAAAGGCATATCTGAGAGAGACGTCTGATCTCAGCCAGTCTGATTACATACTTGGTTTCTTCTCATGCTGAGTCATAATCACAGTTGGCCTTTCAGGGAGCCTTCTGCTGTCTGTCTTATTACAACTGACTGACCTAATGTGGTTTCTATAATAGTAGGAGATTCAAATTTTGGTTGGAACCGTATTTGCCATAGCTACAGACTGCCCAGTCAAGGATGGGAGAGTGAACTGTTGACATTTGATCGAACTATGTGCATTGTTTTTTTAATTACCATGAAATTCAAACCTTTACCCAAGATAACAAATTGATTTGAACAAGGATGAGTTGTTTTAAAAAAGAAAATAGCTCTTTAATTTTAGGTTTAGAACATTATACCCAAAAAGAAAATTCACCACGCATCCTAAATAGTTGTTTTATTACAATTTTCTGGTGCATGATGGGGAGTACCACTAATGGTATGGTTTTATGGACAGTTTTGAAAAAAGGAATGCAATTTTTTTTTAAAGGCACCAAAGCCAGTTATAGTGTATTCAGATTGATTAGCTGATTTTGCATTCGATTTTAAGCTCAGAGGTCTTTCCCTCGGTCTACGGAGTATGTTTGTTTGTTGTTTATTTAAACCTGAGATTGGCAGCTTGGAGCTGGAACATTCCTGTAACTCCTGGTCACTTGGACGAAGATGTCTGTGCATGCTGCTCAGAAACCGTAAGGTGTAACTGATAGCGTTGTTGTGGTACTGCAGGCCCACTAAGATTCTAATAAGCTGACAACTTATTACTAACTTGCTACAAGGACCACTTCCCTTCTCACCACCACACTCCACCCAAACCTGTGCTGCAGGGTCTAGACTAAGCTTGTTTACTCCAGCTTTACTCAAACACCTCTCATCAATTTGATCTCCACTCTGACTGTGGCTCAGAAGTTGTTTATATAAAAGTCACTGACGTCCGACAGCATGGAATTCTAATTTTGGAACAGCTTGTCCTACAGTTTGGAGTCTCTCTGTCCTCTTCAGACACTGTCTCAAATTTCACTTTTGAAAGCAGCTTTAAAACTCATCCATTCTAGAAACAGAATAAATGGTTTATAAATGGTTCTCTCTTAAAGTAACCTAATTTGAGACTTTATGCAATGTACAGTTGCACCAATTTTAATAAATGCTTGTTGATACAAGGGCACATAATGGTTGAATAAGCCACTTAATCAAAAACTTTCAAAAAAGAGTTCTATGTATTAGAACGTCTTGTAAGATTAACAATTAAACATGGCCCCGTCTGATTATCACATTAAACCCAGCTTACAATGTTTTTAGAGAAGTAGGACGTTTGCATTTGTGCAACTGGATACTTACAAAATATGTTTGTTATTTTATAGTGAGTCTGAACTACAGACTTTAAATTAGACTGAATTTTGGAAACACTTTAACGTCCATTACACTTATGGTCCAGCTGTAGGAAACAGTTACAGATACACTGATACACATGCAGTATGTGAATGACAAATCAATCTGGACAGCGTTCTATGTTTTAATATGAGATGCATTTCTGTTCAGGATTCAGGAAAACAGCTGGATAATATTCCTTCTCATCATGGCAGCCGTTTTCTGGATCTATCGTCTTGTTAAAGTCTTTTGCAACGTTTTGAGCTACTGGGAAATCAGGCAGTTTTACATCAAAGCACTGAAGATCAGAATGGTAGGTTATGTGTCATCATAAACTACAGCAAAAATTACAATCAATGCAAGTCCAAGTGGATTGGGTGGATTTGTCATGCAATTTCATCCACTGTGTGTTTCTACCCACTCCATCTAGGATGAACTATGCAACTTCACATGGCAGGAGGTCCAGGACCGACTCATCAGCCTACAGAAAGAGCAGCAGATGTGCATTCACAAGAAAGAGCTGACAGAACTGGACATTTATCACCGCATCCTGCGGTTTAAAAACTACATGGTGGCCATGATAAACAAATCCCTGCTGCCGGTGCAGCTGCAGCTCCCCCTGCTGGGCGACGTGGTGTTCTTAACCCAGGGCCTCAAGTACAATTTTGAGCTCATCCTTTTCTGGGGCCCTGGCTCTCTGTTTCAGAACAAGTGGAACCTGCACCCAAAGTACAAGCGCAGCGGAAACCGCCTGGAGCTCGCCCAGCAGCTCAGCAGGGTCATCCTGCTGATTGGTTTGGCCAACTTACTGCTGTGTCCCTTCATCCTGGTGTGGCAGGTGCTCTACGCGTTCTTCAGCTACACAGAGGTGATCCGCAGGGAGCCCGGCAGTCTGGGCGCACGCCGCTGGTCCCTGTACGGTCGCCTGTACCTGCGCCATTTCAACGAGCTGGACCACGAGCTGCACGGACGACTGGGCCGCGGCTACAAGCCCACGTCCAAGTACATGAACTCCTTCACATCGCCGCTGCTCACCGTGCTGGCCAAGAACGTGGCCTTCTTCTCGGGCTCGGTGCTGGCGGTTCTCATCGCGCTGACTGTGTACGATGAGGACGTTCTGACGGTGCAGCACATTCTCACCGCCATCACTGTGCTGGGGGTGGTGATTACCATCACCAGGTGAGTCCTCACGCGCATTGTTGATCATTTTCAACACACCAATGTTTACATCCTGATGTACTACATACAGTGTATACTATACTGTAGAGACTGTTCAAAAGTGGTCACCATTCATTTTGAGTCAGATTAGATTTAGATTATTATAAGTTTGATCATTTTTGTTATTCTTTATTATTAATTGGAAATTAAGCTCCCCAATATTTCAATTAGCGTAAGAATATGTACCCACCCTTGTCTCTCTCATCCCATTTTTCCTTATGGATGAATGCTGCTTCCTTAAATGACTTCTTTGGTGTGTGATGGTTCTGACACGTTGTGCGTGTCACCTGCCAGGTCTTTTATCCCAGACGAGCATATGGTGTGGTGTCCAGAGCAGCTGCTGCAGTGCGTGCTGGCACACATTCACTACATGCCGGACCACTGGAGGGGCAACGCTAACAAGAGCGAGACCCGTGACGAAGTGGCGCAGCTGTTCCAGTACAAAGCCGTGAGTAGAGCAAAAATTTTGAAGATTCCTTAGTAGGTTGTGGTGAATTCTGAGATGACAGTCTGATAGAATTAACATACTTTGAGGATGTTTATAATACTTTCACATTTAAAAATAGAACAGTCTGGGTTTTTCAAATACAAATACTTTCAAATATATCCATTCTTGCAAATGTTTTTTGGATAGAGAAAAATTATGGAAGTAGCCCTTAAACTATTCTCTTAAAGAAGTTTAGAACCCTTTAATTGTTTCCATTACTATCCCTGTCATAATTTCCTTTTCTTTTTTCCTAACAACTGAACAGACATCCTCCAAGTTTGGTGATTCCATAATATTTGTGATGTGGTAAAAGTAGTGATACAGTTTTGACCGCTCATTTATGTTTTTTCTATTTTATTTAGGAAACGGATATGTTGAAATATTGATTGTAATAAATATTGTGTATGCCATTCAGGTATTCATCCTGGAGGAATTGCTCAGTCCCATTGTCACACCATTTATCCTCATATTCATCCTGAGAAACAAGTCTTTAGAAATCATCGACTTCTTCAGGAACTTTACCGTGGAAGTGGTTGGCGTCGGGGACATCTGTTCTTTTGCTCAGATGGACATCAGACGCCACGGAAACCCAACAGTAAGCCCTATTTCATTTGCACGAAAGAACCCGAGATGTTCTGCGGCTTGGATAGAGGCTTTCTGAAATGGCTGCAAACCTACATGCATTTCTTGTCTTGTTGTTTTTAGTTATGTCATATTTTTGTATGTTTGCAGTGGCTGTCAGAGGGCCAGACAGAGGCCTCTATATACCAACAGGCCGAGAACGGCAAGACAGAGCTGTCGCTCATGCACTTCACTATAAAGAACCCCCACTGGCAGCCACCTCAAGAGAGCTCGGTGTTCATCAGTCACTTGAAGGAGAAGGTGCAGCATGACGCGCAGGGCGGCCCCTCCACACAGCTGCTGCTGTCAGAGGCCCCTCTCTGCACTTCGCTGCAGTCAAACGAGTCTGGAACCGGGGTAAGATGCAGGGAATTCACGCTTCCAAAGGACATTTTGTCATCTAGAAGCGAGACACTACCAATAGAGAAAATGTCAATTCCGTTTAAAGAAATGCCTATAAAAAGCTGTAATGCAAGTTTATTTCCACTTATATGTTATCTGTTGTTGTTTCTAGCCTGACAATCTTTTAGCCAGTGTCCTGGCCCACCCCATCCTGACTGCGTCTGGACTCCAAGGACGAGATCATCGTTTTATCCCACCAAGCACCGCAGCTTCAGCCGCAGCCAGCGTCCTGGCCTCTCTCTCCACCTCCCAGCTGGCGCATGCCAGCAGAGGCCGCTCGCACAGCCTCCTGCGCTCCTCTGGCCATCCGGAGACCGCCATGTTCCGCAGCGATCGCACCCTCATGGACAGGTATTTTGAGACGGGACATCTTTCACTGTTGCATAGATCGACTACGACTAGTGTAACTGATGCGTCATTTCTTTTTCAGCATGTCTAACAGTGGTTCTCATCTGAGGAGAAATGCGCTGCACTCAGAGTTTGCCTCGGCAGAGATGAGTCTTCATGCCATCTACATGCACGAGGTACGTTCTTAGTGTTTCTCCTTTGGCCACTCAACAGCTAGACTGAATGTTGTTACACTGTTTTTCACCACTGACAGTTGTTGATTGTTGTGTCTTTTTATAATACTGAGTTATTTTATCGTTGATACTCAAAGGATAGTAATATCTGCTGTATTCCATGACTGTACGGCTCCTGTTCCATGCTGGTAACTGTTTTTCTCTCCAGCTCCACCAACAGAGCTCCCACCCGCAGAGGACATCAGGGCAATGGCAGAATCCAATTCCGATGAGGGATCTGCACACACACACTGGTAAATGGAAATAAGGATCTTGTGTGCTGTCTGTTGTCAGAGTGGTAGTACTTTATTAATTCTTTTTTTTTGTGGTTATTGTTTCAGGCCTTTTTTCTTTAGTATCAGAAGGAAGTCCATGAACTGATTAAATGAAGATAGGGCAAAATGAGAATAGATTCATTCTGTCTATTTCTTCCAGGTTTCCAGAGCCACAGTGGCCATGGTACCAGCATTTCCATGCCCACCCCTGTTCAGCTCGATGGCTGGAAGGAAGAAGAAGAGGAGAATGTGGATGAGCAGGAAGTTATAAGTGGATCTACTCCACAACAGGGCACTGAGAATACATGCTGAAGTGCCTTTATCATAAGGTATTTATTTTTATTTTAAGCCTGGAATTTTCTTAAAACGATGCCACTTAAAATGTCCTTTTGCCCTTTCAAGATTCAGTGCCATGACAATTATCTCCCCTTTCTTTCTTTTCTATAGCGTTTACATTTTCCTTTCTTCAATGAACATTGTGGCCTTAGATGATCATCGTGGAAAGTTTAGCACGGACCGTTAAACCACCAGTCGGCATTTGTTGTTGGAAGGACTCATTGATAAATAACCACTGTCTTTGCACCTTCTCGCCTCATCCCAGGCAGACTATGGCATCAGGGAAACCATAAGTCTTCCATCCATTTTGTCATCAGTGTGTACAAGCAGCATATAAAGCCCATATGATAGATAGATAGATGGACAGTGTAGTGTATTTATTGGATCACTGTGTGACGGTGGTTCTGAGCAGTTTTATTGCAAAGTACATCCGGCTCTGCTGCTGCTGTGCCTCTGTGCATCACCAGGTTATTCAGTGAGTTTTCAGCTGAGGTGTGTCTTGATCTATGCTACATCACAAAGACTATAAAATATATCTGTGCTGCTTGTGCAGATCATCTAAAAAAAAACACAATAACACAGCCTGTGCTCTTTGACCTTTGTAAATACATTTTTTGCATCTTACGTGTCCTTTAAAAGGTCACTTTTTTTAATACCAGATCCTAATTCTTCAAAAAAAAAGAAAGAAAAAAAGATACCAAGTATTTATATGATGTAAAGCTGACTTTACCGTAGCCGTACTACTACGACACCATGAGTGTGTGGACAAAGCCCACTCTGGGTCTTGATAAGATGATGTAAAACTTCTTCTGACCTGGCATGCACATGCTCTGATGCTGCTAATTGTGTGTAGTGCTCCTAAACACAGGTTGCGTTCAGTATTACTATTTCTGCAGCTGATGAATCAAACTTTCACTCTTCCTTAATGACAGATCTGAAATGAACATCCAGTACTCTTACCATCCAAATCCAAATGCTGGCAGAAGATGCCTGTTGAGTCTGTTAAGCTGAACCCAAGTTCACATAAATGAATATGCCAGTCAGTACCTCAGTGGTGTAAATGTTTCGATATGTGGACATCTGAACTGCATTTTGATTTTGGGTGTTTGTGTAAATGGAAACCACTTCATTCTCTGTCCTTATTGTATGCCTAGCTGTTAAGTTTGAGCATTGTGGCAGACTTACTATGTTTTTTTTTGTTTGTTTGTTTTTATTTAATACAGGGTGGTAAAGCTTTTACGAATCTTTGTTGTGATTTTATTTTCTTCCAAATTTTATCAAAAGGGCTGATTTTAGTGTGTGTGATGTTCTCTCTGCAACTTCTCTGCTTCTTTTTGATATTACTATCATTATTTTTAATGTTCCCGACAGCAGTTCCCCCAGATTTTGTTCTTACAGAGGAGAATCAAAGCCTCTCCCAAGGCAGAATTGATTATTAGCTTTAGAAATATTTATTATCCGCCTATCTCATCATATTTAACTAATAAAAGGATATAGTATTATTTATTTAAGAAAATATTTTGGCTTTTTTGACCAAATAATCAAAAATTAAAGAAGCTTCTAATCTGATTGATCTATAAAAAAAATAAAAGATCCGGCGTTGTTTAGATGTTTTAAAAAACAAGATAAGCCCCGCCCCATGATGTTAAATGTGAGTCACACCTTTTCTGTTACCTCCAACACTCGACTGCAGTCAGCTAAAAGTTTAAAACCCAATCCACTTTAGCAGGACCTCATAGGCTGTACGTGCACCATAACTTACTCGTATGTTTAATGGCTTTTCAACTCTTAGTTGAGACTGTACATGTGTCTATGAAGGTGCAACTATGCTAACACGAGCTCAGATTTCTTTGCACTGACCTAGAGCAGTTTATTTTCTTTTTGTTATGCATCTGTATACAAAGTTTGCATGAGTTTGAGAGGATAGTGTGTACTTTCAGGATACATTCTGACTGTTCACAGTGTTTGTTACGTAAGCATCAGCATGTAATGTATTGTCGTCATCCATGCCGGACCACAAAGGAAAGCACTGTGGCCAATCACATGAGATCTTTCTTACCTCTGGATCACTCTAAGCTCACCCTGCATGGGAGGATTCTCTGTCACACCTATGCTCACGTAGGCTTCGTTGTTACCGTCTATTTGTGTATATTTCACATTCATTGACATGCTATGTTATAGAGACACTGGAGGCCAGCTTTAGTTTTCTCAGTCTCCATACAAAAAACCCCAGCGTGCCGTTTCATGTTAGTTATTTGATTAGAAGCAGTGCCTTAGTATTAAGGATAAGTATTTGCTTTTGTAGAAGCCACTTCGTCTAAACCATCACATCGACTTTTTGTCAATTTAGCAGGACAACAACAACGACGTAGAGTTCTTTTTTGATTGGCGAGTCTTTAATGTAAATAGCATCAGGTATGTTTTGGCGTGTAAGATGAGTCACTAACTGGCGTGAGTCTTTTGTATCCAGCAGCACAGCGCTTGTTGTCAGGGTGTTTGGGATGGCAGTATCAGCAACTCAAAGAGGTTTGCCTTGTAATTTGTGAGGCAAACTGCAGCGTCATCGTGGCCACACCTCTCACCATACTGTCGTTTTTCTTATCTACTACACACCAGTCCAAGAATCTCAGTGACTGGAACAAGGTGCTAAGTTTTCACCCTGAGTAGGTGAATATGTTTTCAGGCATGTTTTTTTTTTTTCTTACAAAGTTCAGTTTGTTTTGTCCTGTAAAGACAGCAGAGAGATGAAACATGCCAAAAGAAGTTTTTTTTTTCGGCACAGCTTTATATCTGTTGTTTTCTGTGCGTGACTATAGAAGAGAAATAGAGAAGCAAATAAAAATCTTATTTTGAGTGTATTTAATCATTTGTTGTGAGGTTGGTTATGTCACGTTTATTTGAAATAAAAACAAATTCAATAATTATATTGGTGTGTTTTGCTTTTCTGTAGCTATTCTCCATACTTATCCTGTTGAAAGAGGAAAGAACTTTAAAGTCGGTAAATATATTCCAGCCTATTCTTTTCCCGACCTTATTAGATATGAGATTGATCATGACTGATCATGACTGATTTGTTTCACCATAAACAAGTAAGCAGTGCTTGTGCATCTTTGGTAGAATTTTGTAGACTATTTAATCAACCTAATTAGAACATAAGTAGACTTATGTTGTTAACCTTCCTTGGTAAAGCAAATATTGTGTATTTGCCACAAGCATGGTATTCCAAGTATAATTCACAACTTCAAGTGACACTGAACTGAATAAAGCAGGTTTTTAGAAAAGAGTTAATTGATAGAAGATGTGCTATATCCTGTTTTTGTCTTCTTTACCTTTTCAACAAATCTCTACTTTAACATGTTGATTCATCTCACAATATTGTAGCTGAAAGAGTTAGGACTGACTGATTAAAAAACACTCTCATGGGTAAATGGATCTGATTGGGGATACATTTCAAGATATGTGTGTTTGGCATTTTTTATGAACAACTCTCTAGATTATGATGGCAATCTAAATAAACAGCAATGTGCTTCTTCTTCTCACCTACTTTTATCTCAAGTTGCTCATTTATGCCATGGATCTCCCGCTGGATAATTTGTTAGGTGGTATGTGGGCTTGTGCTCCACCTAGTGCTCATGTATTATTCTGCCTCTGGCATAAACAACATTTGTATCATTTGTCATGTGCTATTCAAATGTTCTTAAGGTAACAGGCGTGCAATTACAGCGTTGAACATGATACAACTATGACCTTACTTTTGAAATGGCGTGGAGGTCAGGTGGATGCTAACTTGGCCAAGAGTGATGATTATACATTGCATTATTTTATGGAAATAGTCTCATCTGAGTAACTAGCAAAACAAGAATTTAAAGCTATTACCAGGGGATATGAATACAACTCAATGTGGCCCGACTGAAAACTGATCGAGCAATAAGAAATTTAGAAAAGAGAAAAACTAGCTGATGAGTGGGGGAATTCTGGTTTGTGTAAAAGAAAAGTTCCATGTCATGAATGCATGAATGGTTTTGGAATTAATAGCACACAGCAAAAAAAAAAAGAGTTAAATATCCATTCCTGTAGTTTTTCATGGGTGTAGAAACCAAGCACAGTAGCCAGGACAGGATGAGACCGAGATAAGCTGCAACAGTAGATTACTGTCTGCTAGAGTTTCGGGAAGTTTAAATCAGGGTCCAGGCGACCTGCTGCTGTCAGTCACTGGTGCCGGGGGAAAGCCCACACTGTAAGACTAAGAAAAAACTACGGAAGCCAAAGAATAGGGACCAAAGGATCTGGTCTCGACTATAGATAGCTTGTAGTAATTGGAGGCAAAAATCATCAGCCAGGAACCATAATTACAACTTTGTTGGCATAATCAGCGAGTTATTTCTCTTCCAGCTTAAATTAGCTAAATCATTCTACATCAAGTGTTTCCATTATTCTGAGCATGTCAGGAAGGATACAATAGAGTTTTGCCGGATTTAAGGTGCAATTGCACAATATGAGGTCATGATTTGATTATGGACCTGATGCTCAGGGAAAAGCAGCTGTCACAATGGTGGGTACAGAACAGCACGGACTGCCACCAGCTCAAGTTCTACTTCAGTCACCCCTGCAGCCCATTCATGCATTGTGTACATTTTATACAACAGTGTATCAATCTATTAAATAACAGTCAAAACTAATAAATCTGACTGACATGAGGGATGTGACTTATGGTTGGATAAAGATTTATTTCCTCCCTGTGTTCAGGAAGTGGTGGATGAAGAATTGGAAGACTATGGGAAAACTGTCAACCGTGTTTGTCATTGCTTTGAATCTTGTAACAGAAATGCTCAGAGTGACCTGGGTTTAATTCAAAATTACTGGTACAACCATGTCCATGGTGTGAATGGCATTTGTGATGCGTTGGCGGGGTCCTTGAGTGAAATTGTTGCTCAAGAGAAGCAGCTTGTAAATTATTTTCACATTTAACCTTCCGAAGCTCAGCTCTCATTACGCAGCGTGGAAAGCTGAGACAAAACTTCATTATATGGCCTACACATAGAGGTGGCAAGAGATTGACTTTCAGATGGGAGATTTACACTTGCAGGAATATACACTTCTTGTTGACATCTTTTCATAAATTCTGTGAAACTGTGAAGCTTAAATCTACCTGATGAGCGAATTTTAACACCAGTCAACGATAGGTTTAACCCATTAGAACAGTTTGTTATGCATTATATTCAGACTAAAACAACATTTTCCAGCATTGACAACATTTACCCATTTATCTATTTGGGCAGATATGAATGACAGATCATGATAACAGTGATAACCCTTACGGTCATATTTGAAAAATTCAAAGTTTGATTGCATCATATGTATTTCCAATTTCATATTGACTACATTTTGATATATGCAGCTGTAAATCTACACCTATGTATGTTTGTTTATTTTAGGGCAGCAACATAAAAAGTAATTGCACTTGATGAAGTTCAGATGTGAGTTGCAATATCAAATGTGATTATAAGCTGCTTCTATTGAATTCTATTATGGCATGCTATCAAATAAAGCCAGTTCTTATCAAATGTTGTTGATAAGACACTAAGACAAATGTTATACATCTTGGCCAATATTCAAACATAGAAAACAAGTTTTTGTGTCTGTATGGTAAGTTTTCAGTTGGACAAGTGAATTCAACGGAGGCAAAGCCAGCAAATAGACTTACAAAGTTAGAAACAATTTCAAATTGAGAGATTGATACCTATCAAATCCTCTGAAATACTGGCTCAAAACACGCCGTGCTCTGATCACATTTGGGGTAGTAAGTTATGCTTTGTTTATTTGTTATGGAGTGTCGTCTGCAGCCTGGACCCCAGCAGAGGCCAGGCCTGGGCGCTCTCATTGCCTGGTCTCAAACAGGCTCTCCTCTATCTTCACAGCGAATGACAGGTCTATTTTGGAAAGGAGGCTGCGCAGAAGTAGGCACGTCAGCTATGTGGCATCATGAGCCACAGGAGAAGAAAGGAAAAATAAGTCTAGTCAACCGCCCACCACAGGAGACTGGGGGATGTTCCATCATCCTGGATTTACAATCATTTTTCGGATACTTTGCGCAGAAAAGAAGGCCTTTTTCTGGCGGGACTTCCATGAAGTGATACGGGACTGGGTCCGTCATCTTGAGATCTGAACGGTCAGGTCACTGTCACGTGATTTAAACGGCCGTTTTACCTGGGCGGCGGACGACTCAAGGTGATTAAAGTAGGCACCACCATGGCAGCAACGTTTAATGTATTGCTACACTCAAAGTTAAACAGTTTTATTAGTTTTTTTTTTACTGTGACTTCTGCAAAAACGTTGTGTTCTTTATTAGTTCCCTCACTTTGCCGTCTGTGACCGATAACAGAACCGAATAGCTTTGGGTTAATTAACCACGGGTTTAATCAATCAAACTAATTACTTCGTTTGATTTTCTCCGGTTAGTTCTTCTCAGCAGAGTGTTCTGTTAGTATTAAATGTAAGAATAACTTTCTGGAAACTTCTCTAGCTGATAAAAATCAGACGGCGCCGGAAATAAAGCTATGTTTCCGAGGAAGGCGCTTTATCAGACGGCCCTTCGCTTCTACAAATGGCAATGGACAGAGACGGGCTCTGACAGCTGAGGTTATTTTTGGGACGGGCAGTCCGAGCGACTGAGGTGACAAAGCTGGCAAATGTCACTCTCTGAAAGGCGTATGTCCAATCTATATGACCTTGTTACAGGGGAATTCCTTTGTTATTGTGCTATTAAACCGCCTCCGCTTTGAACAGGCTCCGGCCCATTACAGGGTGACTTGATGAAAGAATGTGGAGTCAAGGCGGAGGCGTGCACCCGGATACTGTGACTGCCAGCCGTAGATTTGCCAGTCTGAGTCCTAATTAATGGCATTTAAAAAAAATGCACTGAATGATTGTGGAGTTCAAGCAGAAATCATGTTTAATTTCACAGTACTCAATTGATTTATTTAGTATATTTGTACATTTCTTTATTCGAAATATTTCTTTAATCCCCATAGAGTCAGTACCTGGATTAGAGTCAGTTGCTATCCAATAATCCTGTTGTGTTCAAATCGGTCTGCAATTACAGGTCATTATGAGGGGCTTTGTGAAATGATCACATGAAATTAGACTTTAGTTTTCCATTTTAAACTATTTAGGTTTCATAAAAGGTGACTCAAATAATCCGGTTTTTAACCAGATGTCCTGTTTTCTGTCTTCTTTGTCAAAACACATTTGCAGTGCTCATTCATAATGTTTCTTGCGTGTGTATTATTATTTATGTGATATTGATATCATCACCTCTGAGACCGCCACGGTACCCCGAAGTGCCTCCATCACCATGTTTTGGCCATATCCTCGGTCTTCAACATAAACGTCTTGTAATCTTGAGGTCTGTTAGAGCCTCTTTTTATTAAGCATAACACGCTCATTCACGCAATTTCAAAAGGTTGTACACTTTTCTTTGACTTTACTTTTGGTGTCCAAACTGTTAAGACATGCCCCTCTTCATCTCTTGAATCAATTAATGAAATAATTGAATCCTTTTTCCCTTCAGACTTCTTGTGATGGCTTCATAGGGATGTTGATTATTGGAGAAACTTACATCAATCTACATTTTTTTTCTGCTATCAATAGTTTGATGAGACAAACAAAATGTTTGTATATCTGTTTTAAAAGTTGAATTTTGAGGGGTGCCTATAATTACAATGCATGCTGTTATCTGTCTATTTCCTTTGACACAGGAACGAACAATGGATCAAAGCTTTTTTGGAGGAGCGCCTAGGTTTCTCACCCGTCCAAAGGCATTCTCAGTGTGTGTAGGGAAGGATGCCACACTCAGCTGCACGATTGTGGGCAGCCCCACCCCGCTGATTACCTGGGAAAAAGAGAAGCTCAAGCTGACCTCTGGGGGCCGCTTTAAGACCGTGGAGGATGGAGATGTGTACCGCCTGACCATCTACGACCTAACGCTTGACGACAGTGGACAGTACATGTGTCGAGCCAAAAACAATGTCGGGGAAGCTTACGCTGCTGTGACTCTCAAAGTGGCCCTGCCGTCGGAGATATCTCAAAGAGCCCCTGTTTTCATGGTGAAACCCACTTCCACGCGTGTGGCTTTAGGAGGCGATGTCGTGTTCCTCTGCCGCGTCGCAGCTCACCCTGAGGCCAACTTTGACTGGGAGAAAGACGGGCGCTACCTTGGGGAGACTAACCGCATCAAGATAGTCTCTGACAGTGACAGCAGCACCCTAAAGATCCAAAGCGTTCGGAACTTGGACAGCGGCACGTACACTTGCAGAGCCCAGAACTCTGTGGGCCGTGCCCATACTGCTGCGACTCTGGCTGTGGATGCTCAGGATGCTCGTCATATAGCCGGAGACAAGCCCACCTCCCTTCTCTCTCACCTGCAAAAGCGCAAGGAGGAAATGAAGAAAGACATCTCCATCTATCGCACTGAGGAAAGCAGCACCTCGGTTTCTTCCACCTCCACAGCTAACATGATAGATTCATTGAGTTCATACAATCTGGAGCATGAGCTGAGAGCATCTGCTCTTGCGAAGCTTCCTAAAGGTGTATTTACTCGTACCTGCACAGTGACAGAGGGCAAGCATGCCAAACTCAGCTGCTTTGTGACGGGTCACCCCAAGCCACATATTATCTGGAGGAAGGATGGGACAAACATCAGCGAGGGCCGTAGGCACGTCATTTATGAGGACCAAGCCGAGAACTTCATCCTTAAGATCCTCTATTGCAAGCAGAGTGACAACGGTCTCTATACCTGCAATGCAACTAATATGGCTGGGCAGACCTACAGTGCCGTGTTGGTAACGGTCAAAGGTGAGCCTTTAAAGTTCTCAGCATGTTTTTCAGTCATCACATTTGAGACAGCTCTCTTAAACTGACTTTTTAAGGACCCATTTAATGCACACTCTTAATGAATAACATTCTTCTTATGATCCACCGCTTACAGATTATTCTCAACATGTACTCTATAGGGTTTTACGCTCATAGTTTGCTTTATTCTGTATCTGTATACATGCCAACAAATCCCATGAAAAGCCAAATATCCAAACTCTCCATTTGTGGAATTCAGGTCCATAGATATAAGCTCTTATTTTTATTGGAGAAGATTTAGTTTTAAAACAAAGTTCATGCTCATGTATGGTTTTAATATTCATCTTGCGCTCAAGAAGTTTCTAACAAAACTTAATGCTTTATTGCTTTATTCACTGAGGGCATTATCAGCAACAGATTGATACAAATTTGGTGCTCTGTGGAATATTTATATTGTTGGGGTGTAATGTAGATGACTGTGTTTGTGGCACTGATGGATCATTAACAAGCACTGCAGTATAGCTGGTTTATGTGTCATGTTAAAGCCTACTGGCAACAACATTGCTGTAAAAGTAACTGCGATCACCATATTTATGTCTTATTTAAAAAGCTCAAAATGTCAAGTGTGTGTGGTGGCCCATGACAAGGTTAAGTTCAAGCTATCCTTCTGAAGGAAGGTGTTGTGTTGCATCTATTTTCTGCTGGTGACGAGTAGTTCGCCGTTGGCTGAGAAGGTCGCTCACCTGCAAGAAGTCGTCATCACACTGCTAGTGTGACTTCCCTTGAGAAAATAATTGGCCCAGAAAAGGAAACTGTAGAGAAAGACATTTTCCTTGGTTGTGAACATCCATTGAGCCTGACAGTAGGCAGAGCCTGTTCACTATGTATCATGTATGGAATTGGGAAACTGCTATTTTTGTCATTTGGCTTGCAACATGGTTGAGGGTAGAAAGTGTATGCTTTTAAAGAGTTATTAGTTTATTGACTTGATTTATCAACAGATGATATAGTAAATGTTTTTTTTTTTAAAGAGAAAGGCATTTAAGGAAGCATGAGCTCAATGCAATTCATTCCCTGGAAGGTCAGCTTGCTGTTTGGAAAGAAAAGGGATCCATACCAGGAATTAAGTTGGATTTTTTCCTCTTTCTCAATTCTCTGTGGTAGTCTCTTGCTTATTGTTTTCAGCAGTCAATACAGTAATCAAATAATTTTTTAACAGATACAAAATAAACAGTGATATGAAAGCAAGTACGATCCTCTACTTCAGGCTTTAAATTATTTCTTAATTCTCATGCATTCGAATACAGAATTTGAATTCAGAATTTTTAGTGATAAACGAAATGATGATGTGCCTTTGATTAAAACTCGAACGAGGCTTCACTATGGAAGCCACACTCACATCCCTCAATTTTTGCCATTAGGGTGACCTGACAGGATTTCAGGTAAAATTGTTTGGCTGTTTAGCTGAAAAGTTTTCCACTGCAGAGCAGACTGTAAATATTTCAAATTGGTTTGCGTTTTGTTTTTTGTGGCTGAGGTTGACATTCACGATATCAGCTTTGGCAAATACTGGGACACAGTATAGTGGATAGAGAGAACTGTGATTTCACAAGTTAAACGTGTACTCTGTATTCTCCCTGAAAACACTGGGTGTAAAGTGAAGAAAGTGTGGGATTCATCATGTTACTGTTCATCAGTTCATCATGTTATCTTACACAATTTTCTATATTATTCTATATTTTCATTAGTGCAAGTTAGAAGTTTTTTGTATACTTCCAACTTCAGCTCGTGAACTTTTGAACTGTTCAACAGTTCAAGTACATTTTCACATATTTTTTTTTTCAACAGTGATCTGTATTCTAGTCTAGGTAGACGGTATATGGGGCTGGGGAACAATAGAGACGATTGACATGGAGCAAATGTCTGCAGGTCAGGTTTGGGTTGCACATTGGACTCTTATTCAACGCACGGAGCTATACGGCTGCCTGGTTCAGATAAATGATCTGCTTTCCAAAAGAAGACGGGTTTAGCTATTTCAAAACTGTCAATTTATAATTTTTAAGAACTGAATGCCAACAACCTTTCAGTTAACTTTTAATGACATGAAACCTTATCTAAAGGATATGAGTAACGCCAGCTGGGGCTTCAATTTCTATAGCAATATGAAAATGGCTGTGATTACTTACCAATAATGGTCCATACCTCTGAAAGTGGGTTCCAAGTATAGCTTATATGTGTAATATTGATACCACACAGTGAATTTGTTGGAGGTACCATGAGAAACATACTTTTTGCAGCATTTACTGTAATTGTTCATTTTTTCTTTCTGCCAGAACCTAAGGTGCCATTCAGGAGAAAGCTGCAGGATGTGGAGGTGCAAGAAAAAACCTCCGCCTTGCTCATGTGTGAGGTACCTCTTATTGCAACACAGGCCAACTGGTTCATGGAGGAAACTAGAATCGAGGAAGGTACAAAATATCGCATGGAGGAGGACGGCACCCTACGTCGTCTCACCATACATAACGTCACCACGAATGATGATGGCGTTTATATCTGCGAGATGAAGGAGGGAAGCCGCACCGTGGCCGAGCTCACTGTCCTGGGTATTATTGAACATTGTGTGGTTTGCGTTCTGTGCTAAATAAAATTGTTATGTGAAGTGTGTTTATTCCCTTGTTTCAGGTAACATCACAAGGAAGCTTCCTCGAAGGACAGTAGTTCCTGTCAGCGACACCGTCATCTTTTGTGTTGAGCTGGAGCATCCCTGCCCCGATGCGTACTGGACTCGCAATGGCGAGAGGTTGAAGGAAGACTCTCGAATTTCTATTGCCTGTGTGCTTAGACAATACACACTCACAATTAGAGAGTGCCAGGCGGAAGACTCGGGAGAAGTGGCTTTTGTGGCTGGAGACTGCAAGACGTCCACACGATTCTCTGTCACTGGCAAGTCAAGTGCCACAAGCTTTAAAAGCTTAACTGTTTGATCTATTGGTTTTTACTTTTAAATATTAATTTTAAAAGATAATATTGTATTTAATCTTACCTGACAGCCCCTATAGCTCCCAGTAAAACTTGTAATTTGATCTGTAAAATAAAAAAGAAGCATAAAAATTGAAGCAAATACTAATAGTCTAATGTTGATATTATTATCCCTTTTCCAATGAAGCTGCACGGAAGCATCCTCCTGATCCCCCCGTCGATGCTGTGGTGCAGAGCAAGACTGACTCTTCCATTACCATTCAGTGGTCTCCCCCTGACAGTGATCGCCCAGTACCCATCAAAAGCTACATCGTGGAGAGGAGGAAGGTTGGTACATCTACTTGGCAGAGATGCAACGCTGGAGAAATAATTGTTTCAACAGAGATCAGAATCTGCAACTTCTCTGAGGAAGCCAGCTACCAATTTCGTATCTCTGCCACAAATGACTTTGGTCAGAGTTCTTATCTGGAGGTGCCAGGAACCTTCTATCTTGGTGAGTCACTCATATTTATCATTGATGTTTATGCTTGTGTTGTTTTTCTTTTTATTTATTTTGTCTTATTTGTTTGTTTTCTTCAGAACCCACTGCAGATATCAGGAAAGGTCTGATTAACAGCACTGCGGTCTCCAGTGAGGAGTTCTCTATCTCTGTGGAACTGTCCGCTGTTTGCTCAGGCTTTTGGTCCCTGAATGGGCGCCTCCTGCGCAGTGGAGCCGACTACCTCATCACAAGATCAAAGACCATTCACACGCTGCTCATCCGTTTCGTGACCATGGAAATGGATGGTGCTGAGGTCAAATTTGTGGGTGGAGGCTCAGAGAGCAGTTGTATTCTATCTGTGAAGGGTATGCTCTAATATTATTCTAAGTATATCGTTGCATATTTCCACTTTCTTATTTGGCATTTTTTAATGTTTTTCCTGAGCTTCATTTCAACTGTACGACTGTATTTTCAGCCCCATCTATTAGGTTCACCAACAAGTTGGATCATCCAGATGTCGTGAGTTGCAGTGTCCAAGATACAGCTCAGCTGACTGCCGAGGTGTCAGATTATGATGCACAGGTTTGTAACAGAGACAAGTTATTAATATGATTTGAGGAATAAACACCGGGAAACAATTTTTGTTGTTGTTCCTTTAGGTAGTTTGGATGAAGAATGGACGTGAAGTAAAAATGGGCAAGAAGTATGAATATGTGATTAAAGACCGGAAGAGGATCCTGATGGTCCACAATGTTACAGATGAAGATGTGGGCATTTATGAGTGTGCTCTGGCTGAGGACAGGATGCCCATTCAACTCACCCTTAAAGGTATATTCTTTGAAGCTGTAACTACAAACTACAGCTTTACCATTTCACTGTACTGTGGAGTATTCATTTGGACAAAATACATACAGTGGTATTCTATATTTTGAAATGTTTTCACTGTCTTTTCTTTCTATGTAAATTAAAATTATGCATTTTTTATCATTAAACAATATGATATAATACAGCAGGACTTGGTTTCAAAACAAATCTTGCTTTTTTCCTAGATGAACCTCCCAAATTTCTAAATAAAGCCAGAGGTACCATGGGATTGTCATCAACCCTTAAAGGAGATCTTGAGCTGAGCTGTGAGGTATCTCCTGTCAGCACGATGGTTGTGTGGAAAAAGGATCAAGTACAGATCACTGAGGACCAAAGAACTACCATCATCTCCAAAGGGACTCAAAGGAAACTTATAATCAAGAATGCCAAGAAAAGTGATGAAGGACAATATTCCTGTGAGACAGGAGCTGACAAAGTCACATTCCAGGTCAAGATTAAAGGTAAGACCTGATAATAAGTATAGTAATGTTAAAGTTAGTAAACTTGGTAAATGTTTCATAAAATTGCCGCTCTAGCTCCAACAAAGAGTCAGTTCAGAAGGAGGTAAAAGTCTACCACTCTCAGAAAACAGCTATTCGTTGTGATGTATGTGATAGTAAGACAAAGGTAAAATGGTAGAAGTTTGGAAAATGTTGTGAAACAGACAGTGGAAATAGTGGAATCTTAATTGTATACAGTATTTGTCAAATAACAAGACAGTTGCATTATGCTTCTGCTAATTTTCAGGAATAATGGTAAACTAAGTTTGTACACCTGACAATATTGTATTTTTCATTGGCTTTAATTTCAGAGGCTCAATCACTCTTCTTAAATAAGGAGTCTGTCCAAAAGGAGGTGAAAGCAACTCTCTCTGAGAAAGCCACCATGAACTGTGAGGTAGCTGATGAAAAGACAGAGGTGAAATGGTACAAAGATGGTGTGATACTGACTTCCGGCAAGACAGTCCACACTGAATCAAAAGGCAAGAGTCGCCAGTTGGTGATAGACAGCGTGGAGAAGAAAGATGCTGGAGAGTACATCTGCCAAGCTGGTTCTGAGAAGCTGACCTTTAAGGTCCACGTAGCAGGTAAGAATTGTTGGTGCAAATCATAAAGCTTTAAACAAATAGCGTCTGAAACATTTATCATCCATTCTCATCAGAGGCGCAATCAGCCTTTCTTAACAAGGAGTCAGTTCAAAGGGATACGAGAGCCATTTTATCACAGAAGGCCACACTTAGCTGTGAGGTTTCTGATTCTAAGACAGAGGTAAAGTGGTACAAAGGCGGCAAGCAGATAAATTCCAGTAAGACAGTACATGGAGAATCTAATGGCAAAAGTCGCCTGCTGGTGATAGACAGTGTTGAGAAGAAAGATGCTGGAGAGTACATCTGTGAGGCTGGGAATGAAAAGCTTTTCTTCAAACTGGAGGTGGCAGGTAGGCTCAAGAAGTAAACTGGACTGTTGTTTTTCTGTCAACTGAAATATTAAACAGATAGTGGAGGTACCTTTAAATGCCCATGAAAAAAAACAGCATTTTCACCACTTTCATGCTCTCTACAGATACACAAGTCCAGTCTGCCTTCTATAAAAAGGAGTCTGTCCAAAAGGAGGTGAAAGCCACTCTCACTCAGAAAGCCACCATGAGCTGTGAGGTAGCTGAGTCAAAGACAGAGGTGAAATGGTACAAAGATGGCAAGCTGATCACATCCAGCAAGACAGTGCACACAGAATCAAAAGGCAAGAGTCGCCAGCTGGTGATTGACAGCGTGGAAAAGAAAGACGCTGGAGAGTACATGTGTGAGGCTGGGACCGAAAAGCTTGTCTTCAAACTGGAGTTGGCAGGTAGGATAAGAAACAAACTGACACAAATAAAGCCAGGATAAATAACTCAAATAGATAAACCCATGAAGAAAACAAACTTTCACCACTTTCACACCCTCTACAGATACACAGGTCCAGTCTGCCTTTTATAAGAAGGAGTCTGTCCAAAAGGAGGTGAAAGCCACTCTCACTCAGAAAGCCACCATGAGCTGTGAGGTAGCTGACTCAAAGACAGAGGTGAAATGGTACAAAGATGGCAAGCTGATCACTTCCAGCAAGACAGTGCACACAGAATCAAAAGGCAAGAGTCGGCAGCTGGTGATAGACAGCGTGGAGAAGAAAGATGCTGGAGAGTACATCTGTGAGGCTGGCACAGAGAAATTGGCTTTTAAAATGCACCTTGAAGGTAAGTAGAATGCAGTTTGACTTAACTTTGTCTGTAGGTTTTAATTTATTGTGACACACATTCATATTTCTGTTTATTTTTGTATTGATCAATAAAGTATTAGGATCTGCATTTTTTAACAAGACTAGGTCCCATTGTCACATTCATTTCACAAGAATAGATCAAAAGTATTTTATACCAACTTTATGGGCAACCATGTGAATATTAAACTCTTGTTTAATTACTAAGAGTTTGATGTATTGATGATTGCACGGATCTATATATAGTATTACTTTTAGTGAAATAAATAGAAAATCGTCCACTTCTGTAACAATGTTTTCCCCATTCGGAAGTTTTGCCCTGTATTGTCTATAGCCCTTTACCCCTTGTCCTATAATAATTAACAGTTATAGTTGGCCTTTGCCTCATTTGATAATTTGCCATTATGTGTTAAAGTGAGGAGGAATCACTATCTTGATATTTTCCCTCTTCCCTCCATAGAGGTTCAGTTCAAATCAGCCTTCTCCAGCAAGGAATCAGTCCAAAAGGAGGTAAAAGCCACTCTCTCCCAGAAAGCCACCCTGAGCTGTGAGGTAGCTGATGTTAAGTCAGAAGTGAAGTGGTACAAGGATGGCAAGCAGCTGACTCCCAGCAAATCACTTCACGTAGAGGCAAAGGGCAAGAATCGCCAGTTGGTGATAGACAGTGTAGAGAATAAAGATGCTGGAGAGTACATCTGTGAGATTGGGACCGAAAAGCTTGTCTTCAAACTGGAGGTGGCAGGTAGGATAAGAAATAAACTCATACAAATAAAGCCTGGATAAATAACTCAGATATATAAACCCATGAAAAAAAAAACTTTTACCACATTCATGCTCTCTACAGATACACAAATCCAGTCTGCCTTCTATAAAAAGGAATCTGTCCAAAAGGAGGTGAAAGCCACTCTCACTCAGAAAGCCACCCTGAGCTGTGAGGTAGCTGAGTCAAAGACAGAGGTGAAATGGTACAAAGATGGCAAGCTGATCACTTCCAGCAAGACGGTGCACACAGAATCAAAAGGCAAGAGTCGGCAGCTGGTGATAGACAGCGTGGAGAAGAAAGACGCTGGAGAGTACATGTGTGAGGCTGGGACCGAAAAGCTTGTTTTCAAACTGGAGACAGCAGGTAAGTGTACATCTGCGAGGCTGGCACAGATATGTTGGCTTTGAAAATGCACATTGAGGGTAAGATTAAATTCCATTGTTACATTAATTTCAGAGGAAGAGGTCAAAAGTATTTTATCCCAGGTTTTTGGGATAAAGCTTTACGGATTCTGTTATCTTTTATAACAAAGTAGTTTGGTGATGCTGAATTTTACCGCATTTACATTTGCTTTATTCCCTCTTTAGAAATTCAATTCAAATCAGTCTTCTCCAACAAGGAGTCTATCCAAAAGGAGGTAAAAGCCAATCTCTCCCAGAAAGCAACCCTTAGCTGTGAGGTAGCTGATGTGAAGTCAGAAGTGAAGTGGTACAAGGATGGCAAGCAGCTGACATCTATCAAATCAGTTCACGTAGAGGCAAAGGGAAAGAATCGCCAGTTGGTGATAGACAGTGTGGAGAAGAAAGATGCTGGAGAGTACATCTGTGAGGCTGGTTCTGAGAAGTTGGTATTTAAGATACAAGTGGCAGGTGAGTGAGAGAAGATGTGCCCAGTATTTTCTGCTATATGTCATTACTCTTGAATGCACCTTTAAACTGATCTTATTTTGTATTGTTTTCCAGTTTTGTATTCATTAGCTTTGTCAGTTCACATTTGCACAAAGATTTTGCATGTGTTACTGGATCTTTAATTTCTTCTGCAGAACCACCTGCTAGCTTCTCTAACAAGGAGTCGGTCCAGAAAGAGGTGAAAGCTTCTCTTTCCCAGAAAGCCACTTTGAGTTGTGAGGTTTCAGATTCCAAAACAGAGGTGAAGTGGTACAAAGATGGCAAGCTGCTCACTTCCAGCAAGATTATCCACATGGAGTCAAAGGGCAAAGGTCGTGAGCTGGTGATAGAAAAGATGGAGAAAAAGGACGCAGGAGAATACACTTGTGAAGCTGGAACCGAGAAGCTAATATTTAAACTTCATTTGACAGGTAAATTGTATTTGAATTCTAATAAATTCTGTGAATGGATTTGTTATTGTTTTAACCAATGAAAATGTAATTGTTGTTCCTCTTTTGCAGATGTATCTGTCAAATTCCAGAAAAAGCTTATCAAAGACACAATAACGGTCCAAACAAGTGAAAACATTGTTTTAACCACTGAGCTGACCACTGACATTGGCAATGTAAAGTGGTTTAGAGATGGTGTGGAGCTCAAGGAGAGCAGCAAGTATGAAATGAAAAAAGATGGAATCAGTCGTACTCTGACAGTGAAATCTGCTGAGACCAAAGACACTGGAACATACTCCTGTCAAACCGCTGACGACAAAATGGAGTTCAAAGTTCAAGTGAAAGGTAGGTCCAAATCATATATTTCTGAATGGTATAATTTGTTTTGAAGCTGAACCCTCACTCTTTTATTTCAGATTCAGCTTTGAAGTTTGCTGTGCCTCTGAAACATGCTACTGTGGAGCTGGGAGGCTCACTTAGCCTGATTTGTGAACTAAATCAGGCCTCTGGGGACGTTGTGTGGCAACATAATGGCCGTGAGATTAAGCCCGGCAGCAGGCCCTGTATCAGAACAGATGGAGCCAAGCGAGTTCTTACTCTGGCAAATATGACTAAGGAAGATGAAGGAGAATATAGCTGTGAATGTAAAAATGACAAGACCTCTGCTAAAGTAACATCTAAAGGTAAATGGACTATTTAATCTTGACATTTACGATCTAGTTCAGGTTTAGAAGGTATTCATGTAATATGAGTCTGCTTGATTCATTTCAGCACCAAGACAAGTGAGGCTAACCACCAAACTCAACAATGTAGCTGCAATGGAGCGAAAGGATGCCATTTTCAAATGTGCCGTCACTCCAGCAGACGTCAGCGTAAAGTGGTTTCACAACAGTATACCCATCACAGCTGGACCCAAGTACAAGATTGAGCATGGTGGTGGGAGTTACTCTCTTACCATCACATCTGTCTCCCAGGAAGATGCAGGAGAGATTAGTGTTGATGCTGAAGGCAAAAGCTGCAAAGCTACCCTCCAAGTACAACGTAAGAATGGGGATGTGGGATGACTATTTTAATATCTGCATTTGAGAACTGATGCAGCATTTTTAACGTCTACTAACATTCTATGCACCCATTTCAGGTGAACCTGTCACATTTAAGAAAAAAATGGAAAACTTGACAGTGGAGGAACAAAGTGAAGCAAGCCTGCAAGTGGAGCTCAGCAGGGTTTCAGATGAAGTCAAATGGATGAAAAACAGTGTGGTGCTGCAGCCTGCAGGAAATGTACAGATAACGGTTGATGGAACTAAGCAGGCTTTGATCTTCAAATGTGTAACTTATGCTGACCGAGGCATCTACTCTTGTGAGACACTGGATGACAAGACCCAGGCCAAGCTCACCGTTGAGAGTAAGACACGTTTGACAAAATGTTCAAATCTATGAAGTGAATAAGCTTAATATCTTTATGGAGATTCAGTTTATGTATTAACAAGTTATATTGATTTACAGAATCTTCTAATTTACTCATGCTTGGGTTGTAATCTCATATCACCCCTTTAGTGAGGAAGATTCAAGTGCTAAAGGGTTTATCAGAAACCAAAGTACATGAAACAGAGACAGTAACACTTGAAGTCGAGCTCAGTCAGGCTGATGCTGAAGGGTCATGGACCAGAGATGGGGCCAAGTTAAAGCCAGGAACAAATTGCCGCGTTACAGCCCTGGGAAAGAAGCACGCCCTTACATTATCCAATCTCAAGAGGGAGGACGCTGGAACTATTGCCTTTCAAGCTGAGGGAATCCATACGTCAGGCAAACTGATTGTCACAGGTCGGTTCTGCCAGCCCTTACTTCTGTCAAGGTGTTACTTGTCCAGTCATTATGACTTACACTGAAATGTGTTGATCGTACAGAACCTCCTGCCATGATATCTACACCTATGGTGGACAACAGTGTTCCTGAGAAGGATAAAGCTACTTTTGAATGTGAAGTGTCTAGAACCAATGCAGATGTTAGATGGTTCAAGGTAAGGTTTTCTATCAACTGATGTCTCCAAAGGGAAATTGCATGATTTTAACATGCACTTTAATTTTACCAATAAATTCACAGGATGATGTAGAGCTTAAACCAGGGAAGAACATTAGCATTCATTCCTTGGGCCGAAAGCGCTCGTTGATCATCAACAAATGCACGCCAGAAGATGGAGGCACTTACGTCTGTCGCACCACTGATGATAACACCTCCGCCAAGCTTACTGTTCATGGTAGTCATTTATCACATCACAAATTTGCAAACCAGTTAAAGTCTCCTCATGAGTGTGCAGTATTGAAATACGTTTTCTGAACTGTCGCTGCAGCCAGAGATATCAAGATTCTGAAGAAGCTAGGGGATGTGGAGGTGATGGAGAAAGAGAGTGCTGCGTTTACCTGTGAAATCTCACATGATGACGTAGAGTGCCACTGGTACAAAGGAAACACCAAACTCAAAGGCAGCGACAACATCAAGATGAGACAAGAGGGTGAGGTCACTGGAATTTAAATTAAAAGTAAAATGAGGGTACTTTGAATTAATGTATATACCCGAGGAATTATATGTTTAATTAGAATGATTATTATGACTGCTCAAGATTTTTCTTAACTCAGTTATTTCTTATTCCAGGAAGAACCTACATACTGCTGTTCAAATGTGTTACCCCTGATGATACGGGTGAGATTAAATTTACAGCTGAGAAAGTATCTTCAGCTGCAAAACTGAAGGTGAAAGGTAAGCAACTTTTTCTGCTGTGTGACCGTCCTGCAACATTGAATTTTTCAACCATTTTTGCATGGAATCATGAAGTCAATTTACAATGTTTGATGTGGTTGCAAATGGATTGCCTCCATTAGTTCAAAAGCTGTCAGGAAGTTGCAAGAATTTAACCTACCTAAGGATATTTGCTCTCGATTCAGATAGCTGGTCTTCTGTGCTTTGATGATCGAGGATAACGATAGAGAGACAGATGATGTCTCTTGAAAAAGCATGCATCTTTCTGACAGTATTTAGTCTGGTGAGACAGATCCTAATGCAACTAACATTTACATTGTTATTCCTCATTGAGTCCTGATGGCATGATAAAGTAATCGCAACTACAAGACAACCTGGTGCATACATTTGAGTTTTGGAAGTTTCCTAAATAAGTCTGAGGTGAATTCAGTGGCAAGATAATTGCACATGTGGTTAATTGCTGTAAATGGCCTAAACATACAGATTTAGCCTAATGTATTAATTAGCTTTTCTAATGTAGTAACAGAAATATGTTAATTATTGCTATTTGCTCAATGATCTGAAAAAGAAAACAGATGAATCTCAATATATCTAAGAAACCTTATGGTGTTTGATGATATCTTATTCCCATTTGCTTTAGTTATGGCATAATTCAGTTTCGGCAGTGTCTGTCACATAGTGCTACGTGAAAGTAATATCTTTGGCAAAGCCTCTGGCATAGCTTTAAATGTTCAAATTCTACACACATCACAGTGTTTATTCACCAAGTATTATTACTTATTACTGTAGAGCTGCCTGTCAAGTTTGTGAAGAAACTCAGGGATAAGATAGCGATGTACAAGCATCGTGGTCATCTTGAATGCCAAGTGTCACGGGCCAGTGCAAAAGTGAAATGGTTCAAAAACAAGATGGAGGTCAAATCAAGCAAAAAGTATGAGATTAAAAGTGAAGATGTGTACCGGAAGCTCACCATCAATGACGTGGACTCTGGGGATGAAGACACATATACCTGCGATGCTACTGATGACAAGACATCATGTAAACTACTTGTGGAAGGTAACCAAGTAGAAGATGACAAACATTAATTGGAAACCTTTTATTAATGTGAATAGGTAAAAAGTTTCCATCAAACAATCCATCAGCTCCAAGTCAATGAGGCACTGATTTATTTTTATTGTTTTTACGTGAAGTAATGTACTAATGGGATGGAGTAGAAAATTATTTGAATTTATTTCCTAACTATTTTGTAACAAGCCTTATCTACTAGATTGGTTAACCCAGAACTAATTTCTCACCCTAGAACATAAATGGCAACATTTCACTTTCAATGTGGGTAGAGTGAAAAGTTTGATTGTATGAATGATTTGACCTTTTTTCATGGTTCAAATTGTGCAATTAATTTTTTTGCTCTCCTCAGATGCACAGGCATTGACAAAGCCAAGGCTAATTGTGCCTGTGTACTCATAATTTGCAACACCATGTTTATTTATTTGTAAGTTTTGCAATTCCCAACATGCCTTCAGATTTATAGTTTCACAGATAAATTACTCGTTTACTTCTAGAAGTAATTCATAGCACACTTGATACACATAATTTGAGATTTTGGACAACAGTAAAAAAAAAACAGGTAACTAATACTCTCAGTGACACAGTGAGGACTTTTTTCATTTAAAATCTTAATAACAACTTCCAATAAACTGTTCTCTTTGTATAATCCTGCAGAGCAGTCCATCAGCATAGTACGAGAGCTCAGTTCAGTAGAGGTGACAGAGCCCTTTGCAGCTGTTTTCGAGGTTGAGATTAGTATGGAACTGGTGAAACCTCCTATATGGACTTTGAGTGGAGTTCCTGTGCACGAGGGTGCTGATATTGAGTTGGAGAAGGAAGGCACCATGCATCGCCTCACTTTCAAAAAGACAAAAGCATCAATGACAGGACCTGTGCAGTTTACAGCTGGGAAGAGCAAATCCTCTTCAACCCTCACAGTCAAGGGTAAATGTTTGGAACAAACCACAGTAACCTTTGTTAGCATGATCTTGTCACAACAGCTCTGTGCCTAATCACCAACTGTTTGATTTATTTAGAGCGTCCGCTTGAGATTGCAGAGCCCATCAAAGATGTGAAGGCAAAAGAGAAAAACTCTGCCGTACTCACCTGCAAATTCTCTGTCCCGCCCAAGGAGGTTAAATGGTTCAAAGGTCAGGTACCTCTGGCAGCTTCTGACAAGTACAGCATGAAGCAAGATGCCACAAGAGCCCAACTAACCATTCAGCGGTTGACGGAGGAGGACAGTGGAGAGTATTGCTGTGAGTCAGGCCCTGCACAGACCAAAGGAACCCTTAGCGTCGAAGGTAAAGTATGCACCTTTAAAAACTGAAAGCTTAGAACAGTTAAATTCTTCACTGATCATCAGACTTACGCAACTTACTTGTTCCTGTCAACTAGTGCGTGAAATTAAGATCACCAAGCACCTGGCTGACACAGAGGTTGATGAAGATAGTGATGCTGTGTTCACATGTGAGATTAACTATGAAGATGAAGGGGTGCAGTGGCTTCTGAATAACAAAGTGCTCTTCACTAATGAAGTCAACACCATCACACATGAGGGGAAGGTCCACAAGGTCACGCTGAAGAACTTGGCACCTCAGGATGGGGGAACCATCACTATTCAAGTCCGCAAACTGACAGAGTCTGTCACACTCAAGGTCAAAGGTGAGAACAGCCAACAATTTCATTTTCCAAAATTAATGAAGTAAGATGATGTTTTACAAATGACTTGTTCTCAAAGTCTGAAAAAGTTAGACATGAACTACCAGCTTCATTGAACCTACCTCATCTTAATTTTTCCAACAACCCTGCAGAGAAGCGTGCCGCATTCCTCAAGTCACTAGATGATGTCATTGGAGAAGAGAAGGGCATGATAACTCTGGCATGCGAAGCATCAAAGCCAAGGGTTTCCCCAATATGGAGAAAAGAAGGAAACGTTTTAAAAGCAGGACCAAAATATGAGCTCCTTCACACAGGAAAGTCTTTGGGACTGATCATCAAAGATGTCACCAAAGAGGACGCTGGGGAGTACAGTTGTGATCTTGGCACTGAGGTCTCTAAGTCAAAGGTCACTGTAAGAGGTGAGTATCTCCATTATTTTGTTTGTACATATTGTGTTGTTTAAAAAAAAAAAGGTAAATGATACATATCATGGCTTCTACCCCAGAAATTGGTATTGGAATAACAAAATGGCTGAAATCAGCTGAGGTAAATGAAGGAGACACATGCAGCTTTGAGTGCATTATATCTCGTGAGAGCAAAGATGAGTGCACATGGAATCTTAATGGCCAAACAATTTCGAATGGAGGCCGCTTTAAGATCTCCAGTCAGGGACGCAAATACATGCTGAGTATAAAGGATGTCACGCCTGCTGATTCTGGTGAGGTGGTATTCAGCATTAAGGACCTGAGCTCCAAGACATCATTAACAGTTGAAGGTAAGTTAAATATGAAGTTTTACGAGGCCCAGAGACCAAAGACTAATTATTTTGAAAAAAACAAAACAAAACAAAACATCCCTTTTCACAGGACAAGCTTCGTCTATCTCCAAAGGACTTCAGAGTTTATCTGTGGCTCAAGGCGAAGATGCTCTTTTCACCTGTGAGGTGATACAGGCTCGTTCTACTGTAAAGTGGGCCAAAGAAGGCAAGGCCATCAAAACAGGTCAAAAGTATGAGATCAGCCAACAGGATAAAGTGATGAAGCTGATCATCCGTAATGTGTCTGCCAAAGACTCTGGAGAATACAGTTGTGAAGTTATTGGAGGTGCAACTACCAAAGCTAAACTGGAAATAAAGGGTGAGATTCAAAGTAACCCTGGTTTGTTTTTTTTAATGATAATGCCGTATATCTAAGACTTTTGACAATGTTTGTTTTTGTTAACAGAACCAATCCATAAATTCAGTAAAACGTTAGAGGACAGCCAAGCAGACGAGAAGAGCTCTGTGACATTACAATGCGAGACAGCTCAGACTCCATCCTCGGTGGTGTGGCTTAAAGGCCACACAGAGCTCAAGGCTGGAGGCCGATACGTGATGTCCCAGAAGGAGTGTGTCTTGACTTTAACCATCAAAGACCTGGAAGATGCAGACACTGACATCTACACGTGTGATGTGGGCACCGCCAAAAGCATGGCAAAGGTGACAGTTAAAGGTAAGATCCTAAGCATGTGTAATGGCAAAAGATCATGTTTTGCCCAGCTTGCTGATTATCATGTGACTTTAGGATAGTTTACTTTTGCAATAAAATGAATGTCTTTGGTTGTGTTAGAAAAATACATGATTTTTATGGTTTTAAAGGGTAATACATGTCCTTTTCAGTCTTACTAATCCGTCTTATATGTGGTAGTTACAGAAATGCAGTGCTCAAATAATATTTAGGCCATTAAAGCTTCTAATAGCTTCTGACAAACTGGTGCCCCTTGAACTTTACCAGTGTTACAAAGGCATATGATTTTGTTTTTTTGTACTGTCATTAACTTCTTTTTTTTTTTTATTCTGACATAATTTGCATATTTTGATGTTTCTAAGGGACTTACACTCACCAGCATTATGAGCAAGTGATTTGATTTGAAGATTGAGTAAGGTGAATTGGTGAATCTTCATCATTCCGGTTACCAAACTTTAATCATATTTGACTTTGAAAAACAAGTTTCAAACAACTGGAACATCTTAGCTCTTCCATACTTTTGGTTTTACATCCATCTTTAGAACCAAATAAAATCCCACACCATGTTTCATATGAAAAAAGACACTCTTTGTTTTATGTAGCCCTGCCAGCACGTTTCAGTGAGAAACTAAAAAATCAGACCATGAATGAAGGGGAGACAGCAATGCTTTGTTGTGAATTATCAAAACCTGCTGACGTCCAGTGGAAGAAAGGCGGTGAAATTCTCATATCTGGAGAAAAGTATGACATGAGACAGAAGAACACCTCCTGTGGACTTCATATTAGGAATTTAAAGGTTGAAGATAGCGGAGAATATTTTTGTTTGTGTAAAAATGAGAAGACATCTGCAACCTTGAAAGTTAATGGTAGGAATTTCAGTTATCTTTTTCAGCAATGTTTACTTACTACATTCTGAAATGATTTAGTTTATTTGGTTGATACGCCAACAACTTTGGTGAAAGTTTCCATCAGTTTTTACAAGTACTGAAAACTTACTCATCCAGCATTACCGACAACCTTCGTACAAAAGCTGAAGAGCCAGGAGGCTGAAGAGGGAGCCAACATTATTCTGACTTGTGAGCTGTCCAAACCTGGAGTTCCAGTGGAGTGGAAGAAAGGGTCACAGGTACTGAAATCTGGAGAGAAGTACCAGATGAAGCAGAAGGCCTCTGTGAACGAACTCCTGATCAACAAGGCTGTGCC
>CAJRST010007779.1:6489186-6552718 GCA_907169785.1 Menidia menidia | reverse complement strand
TTTTTGTCCTTTGTGTCAGTATTGGTAATGGCATTTGTATGCGAAATCCCTTGAGCCATAATTCAAACTTTGTCTCACATAAAACATATTACTCACTCACACATGCTATCACACTCTCTCTCACACACACACTACTAAGCTCATTTATCATTTTAGGAAATGAATACAAATATTCTTATTCTGTACACTAATGTGATTTAATCTAATTCAAATGTTATATTCAGAAAGCCCATAATTCTTAGAGTAAACAATTTAGAAGATTTCTTTCTCACGTTTAGCTTTTGGCTCAAATGATAGAAGCTTCTGTCCGCCATTTATCTTTGACTGTATTTTTCTCATGTTCCTTGTTCTCAGCGCTATTTTGAAGCATGTTCGGAACCATTAGATAAAAGATAAAAAGCACCCCTGTATTTCGTGGCTGGTGGTGTTCAGTGATGCCTCTTGTTGTCTAGCGTTCGTTTTCTTCCCGTCTTTTTTGTGGCATGAATAATTGTTGTTTATATCATTCCTGTTGGATGATGCACTTTAAAAGGTTTGGGAGTGTCACTGCTTCCTGTTGTGTTACATGATGTGGTATTTCTTTGACAAGATTGTATTTACATTTCAGTCAGGACAATTGACTCTTCTTCCATAGATGCTAATGAGAAGAAGAGGCAGGAGATAAATGAAATTGTAGAAGGTAACTTTCTCAATTCTTACCCTGTTGGTTTGTTCAGGACATTCAACGTGTAACAAATGTGTGTGTGCGGCGCAATTTTGTTCAGGTAAAAAAAAAGCACAAAGCTTATTGCTGCTCTTTAATTTGCTTCTTGAGGTTATCTTTGTTATGTTGTTGTATGGAGGTTGACTTTTATGTCAAAGACATATTTGTGATCATCAGTTGTGTTTTGTTCTTGATGATACATGAGCCTCATGTGTAGCTGGTGCTTTCTTGTGTGAAATTGAAACTGTGTTTAATCACTATAGCTGTAACATTGCAAACTACTGGAGAAGTCCCAAAACAGCTACCTCACAAACCAGACATTAACAGAGGTCCACAAGAGCTTGAAAAGGCAGTTGAAGGTAACACAACGAATGTCGGCATGGGTTTAGTGGATGCTGTCAGTGCTTTAAACATGTTATTTCTTTACTGAAAATCTCAATATTAGTGCAGAGCTGGAACGTTTGTGGAGTAATGTCAGCTTAGTTTGGCTTCAGTCTGTCTCATTGTGTGCAGCTCGCAGGATGTCTTGAATGAAGAGTCAAGGTTAATATTGTTTCTTTTAGTTTGACTTTATGTTGCTGTTTTGTTTGTTGCATTCTGTGGTTACATTCGGTAAAGGTTTTTTCTGCACTGCTGTGTTAACACACCATTTTTGTGTTGCTATGGCACTTTCATAAGTGCTGTTTCAGATTGTTGCTTTTTAATGGATCGCAAAAAAAAATAAAGAATGCAATTGTTTTTCCTATGAGCTTGATGGCAAATAATTTTAGTGTAGTTTGGCACTTATTGTAAGAATATCAGAGTTTTTGCTTAGTTGGAGAATGTTTTTCAGTCTGCAGAAGTAGTTTGTGGCACAGTGTGTATTATTTGCAATTACATGTACTTGGCTCTGGCTGGCTGATGTCTTGGGTCATTACACTCATCTCTGTAAGATTGTAAGTGTACTGTTGTATTTTATCCTAGCTGAAAAGACTGCTGCTGGAAAAGTTGCAGAACAAGATACCCAATGCAAAGGGACCAAAGAACCTGTGCAAGGTAGCATCAATTTCTTAAGACAAATTCAATGGTTCAAAGTTTCATTGCATATTTCTCTAAAGTACTTTGCATTTGTATGAAATCAGTGTGTGAACACTGTGTTCTTAACAAAAAACACATTCAATCAAAAGCTGAGTGTCATCTTTGGTCTGGCTGCTGACTGGTGATGTCAAATTGAATCCTGCTCAGTAATTTTAGTCTAGTCATAATTTTGAGTTTTGCTACCTTTAAAAACAAAGAAGGAGAGAAAAAACACAAAACCATCATTTTAATATAAATGTTTATAGATTTGAGTTCTCCAGGTCATGTATCTATTCCCATCATCTTGGCTTTTCCCCTCATTTTAGTATTACATTTTATTTTAGTCATCTCTCCAAATATGATTTTTTAGAGGTGAAAAATGTCATTGTTATACATCATGTAATCGGCCTGTTGGGATATTGCTCTTTTGTTGTTCTGTGAATGCCACATCGTTTGCTGCGTTCAGCAAATGATGGTCACAAACCTTTGAATTAGTGGTTATTGCCTGGTTTTTAAAGGGCAAAAGGTTTTTTATCTTTGCATAACTAAGTTGCTGTATATGTACAAGTGTGTTTTTGTGTATCTGTGTAACAAAACAAGTGGACAGGTTAGAACTAATTTCTTTCATTTTATTTTGTGAAAGAAAAATTAATTGCTCAGTCAGGTAAGTCCAACTAAAGCCAGCAAACTGAGACCTGAGAACATTTTTTATCAAATCTGAGTAATTAATTTCAGTATTACACCCATTAAATGATTTCAATAATTTAATCCCCAGCTGTTCCAGTAGTATGCGTTAGAAATTTGGAAAGTCAACAGTGTGAGGAGGGAGGTCGTGTCACTCTGTACTGTGAGCTCTCTAAATCTGGGCTCCAAGTGGAGTGGAAGAAAGGAACTGAATCCCTGAGCTGTGGAGAAAAGTACCAGATAAAACAAACAGGCTGTAGATATGAGCTACACATCCTTGATTTGACACCTGGGGACACAGGAAGCTATTCATGCTGTTCAGAGGACATGCTAAGCTCAGCTTCTCTTGTCGTAAATGGTAGGATGGCAACCATCTATCTCATGTAGTTTTCCATTCTCTTTCATTTAATTTTTCCATTAATTCCACTGCACCTCGCAAAATGTCCTCATTCATGTTTCTTCATTTCAAATTGATTATTAATTTACTTTCATTCCTCAGCTCTCCCGAATATTTTCACAAAAGAATTGCAAAACCAAAGCGTGGAGGAGGGGCAAAGTGTGTCATTACACTGTGAGGTTTCAAAACCTGATGTTCCTTTAGAGTGGAGGAAAGGAGAGCTTGGGCTTTGTCCTTGTGCCAAATATGAAATTAGACAAAAAGGACATCTGGCAACTCTAGTAATCCTCGATGTAGATCCAGAGGATTCTGGGAAATACACGTGTGACACAGGCGATCATGAAAGTACAGCACAACTCTCTGTGAAGGGTATGTTTCCTGCAACATGTTGTTTATAGTGGAAATATTTGACTTGAATTTAGCCCCAGCTTTAAAAGGTTAACTCACATGTAAGGTTCAATCTTAGACTAAAGATGTTGACATTTGTAGCCCCTTCCACTGCTGCTGTTCTTTCTTTCTGTTTTTAGCTATTTGTGCTTTTTTTTTTCATCTTTGGTCATATTTCAATTTTCCACAGCCATGCCTGTCCTTTTCAAAACCCAGCTACAGAACCTTGAAAAGCTGACAGGAGAGAGTGCCAGTTTTTGCTGTGAAACCACAAAACCAGGAGCCAGTGTGGTCTGGAGGTGTGGTGACAGGGTACTGACAACCAGTAGCAAATATCATTTGATACAGGAAGGAACTGTAGTTGAACTGGTCATTTTTAAACTGCATCAGAGTGACTCAGGAGAGTACTCCTGTGATACAGGAAGTCAGAAGACCTTAGCTGTCCTCACTGTGAAGGGTAGGATTTCTTTATTCAAGACCTTTCTTTTCATGCATCCTCTGGATTCCCACTTCATGTCTCCCATCACTTCCTCTTATTGTCCATCCTCTCCCAAGGAATCACTTGAGCATGAAATGGATCACCCTTACCCCTTAAAGTCCTATCTGAGATATTTTAACTGCATTTTAGTGTTCAAGAAGACTTCCCTAACACGTCACTCTTTTCAAAGGACCTGAATTACACACTCACTTTTCTTCTGAGCTCGTTCACTGTCCTTTCCATTTGTCCTTGTCTTTCTCTTCACAAAAATTAACACACAAGACCATGTTTCCTTGCATATGTTGCTCATAATTTTTACTGATGACGAAAATCTTCACAACTTGAACTTCATCGCTGTCTGTGTGCTGCTGTATTTTCCAAACAGAGGTGGACGTTAGCATTCTGAAATTCTTGGAGAGCTGCGTTGTATGCGAAGGCGAGGATGTCCGCTTTGAGTGTCTACTTTCTCATGAGGAGACTCCTTTGGTCCAGTGGAAACTACAGGACGTCCCGCTACAAAACAATGAAATGAACCTGATAAAAGCAGAGGGCCGGAAGCACAGCCTTACACTTAGAGGTGTCACCACAGCTGACTCTGGAACAGTCACTTTCTCTGTGGGTAACCACACTTCCACTGCTTCCCTGACGGTTACAGGTAAGCAGAACCAGCCCTTGGCAGAAACAAATGGCTGCATAGACCCCAATGACCAATGGGGGCCCCACTGATCACATCATTTTAATATTTTTTATTATTTTTCTCACATGAGTGATAATTATACTTTATCAAAGATCTATTGTATAAAAACACAATTTCCAGTTAACAGAGAGCTCCTGTAGGCCTACTATAACTTCTTGAAGTTCTCTTCTTCTTCTTCTTCTTCTTCTTCTTCTTCTTCCTCTTACACGACAAATAATTTTTGTACAGTATTCTTGCATTAATTCAGAGCAAAAATAATAACTCAGATGACAGTTACCTTTACAAGACCTAGGCGATGTTGAGCACCTCAGTTCTTTATCCCATGTGATGTTAAATTCAAAACAACCAAAGTCTGCTATTGAAACAGAATGTGCAGCCATTTCAGACTGAAAATTAGATTAAATTGGGATGAAACAACAAATTATGGAGTCTTTATGTAGTATTTTTCTAAGTAGTTTTACAGATTTGGACAAATATTGATTTTTTTTTCTTTCACAATCTAACCAACAAAACGTTCTCGCATCAAGTGTATAGAGAACACTCCCAAGTGATGGATTGGAACATTTATTGTATGCCTATGGATGATTAATAATCAGTGTTATTTGCAGAAATAGAGCCCAAAAATCTCATTCTGCTTAAGGCCCCAGAGAGGCTTGGGGCAGCTTTGGAAGAATTGTATTTCAACCAAAGATGGAAGAGACAAGATTAAACGTTATTTTACCAATGTATATCTGCTTCTTTTGTAGTCTTCCAACTTGTTAAAAATAATTTTCCTTAGTATTAACCCTGTTGTAATTCTGTAATATAATGTTTTCGTCAAGTTGAAAATTTCAGAGGAGATTTAGGAAAACACAGTCTTCAAATTCAGTTTTATTTTCTTTCTTCCAATGACCAAAAACAGGAGGTTTAACAAGCTGCAGTGTCACAAATTTTTGTGGTTGCCTGGCTTTGGTCTGTAAAATAAGGAATGTATAGTATTTATTCATGAACATGTCAACTCAAAAACTCAAAAACTATGGTGCATGTCATTCACTCCCTTTCTTATATTGTGTCACCATGATAATGTTCTCTTTCACGTGAAGGATTTTAAATGTGTGTTTGTATAGCATACACTGCTCTTTTCATGATGTGCTTCAATAGGTCCTACAGTGATCAATTAAGCCGCAGTTGTAATTGTTCAAGAGGAAAGAGTTTATTTTATTGCTGCTTTTTTGTGATTTAGTTTCTGTTAACGCTGTTAATTTTCTAAAAGTTGGCTGAGTGTAGGAGAGGTGTCTTTTAAGGGCTTGTTTTCTTGCTCTGTTTTAAGTGTCTGTATGACATGTAGTTGCGCTGTTTTGTAGTACTGGGCGATAATGTCGTCTTGTGTTTTGTGGAGGCCATGTTCCCCTCAAAAACCTTTAAGATTGCTAAATCATTCATCACATGAAACTGGTCTTTCTGGCAGCAGCACCAATATCGTTCAAGAAGGAACTGGAGAGTCAGGAGGCCACAGAAGGAGGTGAAGCTTCCCTGTCCTGCGAGACATCCAGCGAAGACTGCAAGGTGACCTGGCGGAAGGGCTCAACAATACTCACCCTGGGAGAAAAATACACAATGCAGCAGAGAGCTACCACTCACATCCTGGTGATACACAAGTTGATCCCAGAGGATAGTGGGGAATATACTTGTCATGCAGGGGAGATGAAAAGCACTGCTATCCTGACAGTAAAAGGTAACCAAACACATTTTCATCGCCCATCTCCTTCTCTGTCTCCATCCTCCCTAAAATCCCTCCCTAAATAATATATCAGACTCAACAGGTACTCCTCTTTCATTTCCTCCTTAATGATTGACTGAATTTGTTGCAACACTTAATTAGAGCTATTTTAAACACCTTGTAAGACATAAACAAAAAACAGTTTACTATTTCATGAACAATATTTGCTCATCCTGGATTTGGGGCAGGAAAATATGTAAAGAAAAAGTCAATTTAGCACTGCATAACATCCCCTCTTCTTTACACAATTGTAAACATCTGGGAGTTCACCTGCAGAAGAAGAATATGGAGTAAAGATAAGTTGCTCCAGTCTGAAATGGAATCTATGTATACTGTTACATATTTATGTTCCCTTTCTAAATATGTGCTCATGTGTGGTGGAAGTACTGAACTAGTGCTACTGAAATACATTTTTTCATAAAATGCTACTTCACCTACCCCGGATATTTACAGAGGACATATAAAGTGAATATTTAAAAAGATCCATGATGATGAATGAGCCCTTAGAGTGACACCATCTGTAGGATCTCCTAAAATCTGATCTCTGACCTCTCATTCACTCTCAGAGAGTGTACGCATCATCCGGGAGCTCTGCGATATAACTGTGAACACCGGCCAGGATGCCATCTTTGAGGTGGAACTGTCACACTCAGGCATCACCAATGGGGAGTGGTGGCTGAAAGATAACCTTCTTCAAAATAATGACCTGAATCAAATGAGTAGTCAAGGCAGAGTGCACCGTCTGGTTCTGAAGATGGTAACCACAGATGAATCAGGGGATGTTGCCTTTGTACTGGGAGAGGTGAAGAGTGTTGCCTGTCTGCTGGTGGAGGAGAAACCCAAAGGTAAAGAGGATGAAATGGTCACAAAAGAGTTTTAATCCATCAGAACCATCTCCATCAACAACTAAGCAGCTTTTTTGTGTTTCTTTGCTTTGTGTTTAGTCCAAATCAACTGCATTGTCATCATAATCTTCACCATCATTCCTCTCATCATCATAAAATAACATTAGCTTGCAAGATACTAACTGAGTATGATATCTGGAGTATCTTAATTTTTATATTTACTACTTAATTAGTAATTGTTATTTTTACTCCATAGTTTCTTTATTATCACCACGAGTCACTGTGATATATTATAGAAGTCAGTGCATGTACTCCTGTATTTTTAATGTTGATGAGATGGTTTATCTATGAATGTCAAGAGAGGGAAAAGACTGCATATAAATGCTTCATCTCCCATATTTACAGTGCTGATTTTAGAGAAGCCACACGACTCGGTGGCATTAGAGGGTGAGACGGTCACTCTTGCCTGCTCCATCTCTGACCCCAATGCCATGGTCAACTGGATAAGGAACAATGTGACCATCCGAGCAGGTCTCAAATATGACCTCAAGAAGAACGGAGCATTCCATCAGCTTCATATCCACAACCTGGTGCCCGAGGACTCAGGAACCTACACCTGTGACACTGGAGATGCCCAGTGTGATGTGACGTTGACTGTGGAAGGTAAAGAATCATTCCTGCATTTAAGAAAATGCCTCTCTCTGATGATCAAGCTCAAGACTGGACCAAAATTGGATCAAACCGATGAAACATTCTTGAACTTTCCAATTCTTTCAACGACGTTACCAGTCTGGCTTCAAAGCAAAACATTTGTACAATCCTCATGGAATAGTCTTGTCATCTCCAATAGGTGATGTCAGACTTGCCATCTCAATATCTTATGTTAGTCTTTCCCATTTCAAACTCTCAATAGGTGCCCCAGTGTTTTTCCATAAAGAACTCAAGAGCCAGGATGCCATAGAGGGTGATGATATCACCATGCAATGTGAGCTGTCTAAGCCAAGTGTGCGTGTTGAATGGAGGAAAGGAGGTGTTGTCCTCCAGGCTGGTAAGAAGTATGAAATGAAGCAGGAGGGGTGCATTCATGAGCTCTGCATACGGAATTTGGAGCCTGAAGATAGTGGCTACTACACCTGTGATGCGGGAGACCAGCTGACTACAGCTTCTTTGGCAGTGAAAGGTAGACTCCTCACAGTATTATTGTGCTTGCACGCTTTTTGTCTTCTACGGTGTCACCTGGTTTTGTCAGCCGAGTTTGTGTAATGCTAAAGTCTGAGGCTCAGTGTATGTATATATGTATTTTTCACCCAACAGTGAAAGAAATCTTCCTTGTTTCTGGTCTAAAGACCACTGATGTCTTTGTTGGAGAGTGGGCAACTTTCTCCTGCCAGCTGTCTGGTATGGCGCCTGGTAAGGTGCAGTGGTGGCTTGATGGCACCTTGCTCGAAAAAAGCCCTTCTATTGAGATAGGGCAGGGCCAGGACCACATCCACACACTCACCTTAAAGAACCTGGCAACAGATGACTCAGGAATTGTCACCTTCAGAGTGGGCAACTTAACATCAGCAGCCAAGCTCTTAGTAAAAGGTATTTTATTTAACAACAGCTTTTTAGACCCTGCAGAATTCATCCATTAAAAAAAAAGGATTTGAACAGATTCCTAATTCAAATACATTTGTGCAATTCATCATGACTACTACGAGTCAGCATTGCTATCATGGAATATAGTAGTTTTCTGCGGGGTTCTATGAAAATATTCATTAATATATGAATATAATATCAGATAGTTTGATATTTCAGTTCATCAGCATGCATGAGCAACATTGTTTGGCATTCAATTGATGGCAATAAATGTAGCAGCTTCATACTGTATGCTTTGATACAGTCAAAACATACACTTGGTGCAGCACCACAAAACTTCTAACACCTCTGAGCGAAACAAACAAGTGGTAGCAAATACCTGCTCTTTGCAATATATTAATTTGGTTTCCTGCTCTATTTCGGGTTGTTGATGTGAAAACAATATATATTTTGAGTAGTTATGCATTCCAATTCAGATAACTCTTAGTATTTTCCTATTATGTTGAGGAACATTACACAAAACATCATGAGAGATTTGTATTTCTTTATTTTTCTATCATCTGTGACGTTGACCAGCTTGCAATCAATACCAGCTTGTATTGGAATTTATGATCCATAAAGTATGACAAGAATCCTAAATGTGTTTTTATTTGACACAGTGTCCCAATGAAATCTTTAATTGTGGTTTTTATATGGAAGCAGAGCTCCATCAACAAACAATCCAATTTACAGTGATGACTGCCTTCTTTGTTTATTATCTATCATCAATCCCCAGTGTCTGTTTGTAACTAGGATTCCTTTAAAAAAAAAGCAATTTTATTAATATCATCAACCTTGTACATCTTAATTCATCATAAAAACTTTGTTCAGCCTGTGGTATGCACATTGATTTAAAGATAACTGCTAATGAATCTGTTCCTGAACACCTGTTGTGAGCCTCCCCTTTTAATGATGCAGTTAATAAGTTTTTGCTACAATAGAAACAAGGAATGATGAAATTATTCAACAGTTTGTTGAGAGAAAAAAAAACATATTCATTGTATGGTTACATTGATTTGTTACCTGGACTCTTGGTTTGAATGGTTTTGAACTATCAAAAACATGATAGTGATTAGATTATGGTGAGCTGTGCAAAACCTGTTTTTACAGGGGCTTTTTTTTTTACAGTTAGTGACAGGAATTATTAGGAACAAAGGACAATTTTTATGTTTGGTAGAAATCCAGAGGGAGAATACAAAATGTTTTGATTGGATTTTGTTAAGAACTGAAACCTACTCTGATACCTAAAATATTTCATTGAGAAAGTGCTGCTCCACTCATCCACACTGGCCAGATGCTTTTAAATACTTATACTCCATTTACCTTCACTGCCCAGAGCACTGCCCCAAAGCACTAAAACCTCTAACTCAACTACACCTACCATTGGTTTGGCATTGGCATTCTTCTGTACACTTATAACAACCCTCCTCCCGTATAACCAGAACCATGTTGCTCTTGGTTCTGACTGTTATTGTGAACTCTGACTGTTAGACTTTTTAACCCCCTACTAAGCTCTATTTAGCTCTTTATCACCTAAAATATGTACCATCACAGAGAATTAGCAGTGTACAGTGCATTTAGATATAATACATCCCTGACACTTTAATAAGATTTGGGGGTTATAAAGCCTACATGTCATTTGGCATGCCCGAGTCGTGTCCTTGTCTCATGGCAGTCCTGACAGTGTGACTGACCCCTGACTCCAACCTCAGATCCAATAGTTGAAGTGGTGAGCGAGATGGAGGACCTTCGTGTTTTTGAAAACCAACCAGCTGAGTTCATCTGTCAGTTCTCGAGGCCAGTCAAGGCTCAGTGGAGAAAAGATGGGCAGCCTTTGCAGCCTGATGGCCGAAGGGTGGTAGTGGAGCAGGACTGGAGTGTGGCCCGTTTGTACATTAACCCCGTGTCCGCTGAGGACATGGGAACATACTCCTGTGAGGCAGAGGGGACCTGTGTGGTTGCTTCGCTTTATGTGGAAGGTGAGCTTGCCTCCACATGGAAAGAGCACCAAGGTTTAGGGATTCTCCTCTGCTATGTCACACTAAAATGTGACGGGGCAAACAAACTGAGATTTTGTTGATCATCATAGATATTAAGGTGTTAGTTGATAAAATTGCAAATTATTCAACTACTGTCTCATGGAAATCATTTTGATTGGGATTATTTTTCTTTATTTTGGATATGTTTTTTTACAGCCAAACCCATTAACATTGTTCAAGGCCTGGAGAACGTGGAAACATTTGATGGAGGCGAGGCGCTCTTTGAGTGTGCCCTTTCTCGCCCTGAGAGTAAGGATTTCGGCTGGCTTCTTGATGACAAACCAGTAAAGGATTCCCCTTTAACTGAGATTGTGACATTTGAGAGTGGTCTTCGTCATCTGCTGCTGTTGAAAGAACTGCATGTTAAAGACAGTTGCACAGTGACATTTAAAGCTGGTACAGCTTCCACATCCGCCCAGCTTGCTGTTAAAGGTAACAGAGCTAGCACTATCTTTTTTAAAAGGCACATCCTCATATGATAAATCTCTATTGTTAACAGGTTGTGTGTCTTTTCTTTTTTTCTTCTCTCATAAGCCTGGAAGTTGGACATTGTGAAGGGTTTGGAGGACAAAGTGGCTGCAGTTGGAGAGAAGGTTGAATTTTGCGTGAAGCTGACTGAGCCTGTCCCTGCAGCTGAAGTGACTTGGTACGCTAATGGGGTTGAGCTCAAGCCCAGTGACCTCTGGGCCATGAAGGCTGATGGAAGCTCCTATTGGCTTGTCATGAGTCAAGTCGCTCTTTTACCCAAGCAGGAAATCACCTTTGCTGCTAGAGATGCTTTGTCTTCTGCCAAGCTTACCATCATCAGTAAGTATTTGATTAACAGGATTAGTTTTATATAATGCCCTTTGTAGCTCTTTTGGTTGCAGTTTTTATAGCTATTCGTTTTTATGACCTTCGTGTAGTGCTTATAAGGTAATCTAAGTCTCTTCTCTTTTTTCTTTCAAACAGCTGTACCTGATCCTCCAGAGGACCCAGAGATCCTAAGTAAGACTACAGAGTCTGTTACTCTCTCTTGGTTCACTCCTCTTCATGATGGAGGGAGTCCCATTCTGGGCTACAGGGTGGAGATGCGGCTGGTGGACAGTGCCCTCTGGCTTCCATCTCATTCTGAACCTGTGTGTAACACAGAATTTGTGGTTGAAAATCTCACTCCCGGAAGTAGCTATAGGTTTAGAGTTGCAGCCATCAACAGAGCTGGAACCGGAGAGCCTTTTGAACTTCCTCACACTGTGCAGCTTGGTGAGTGGCTGTGCTTGTTATTAAATTAAATTGGGTTTTTATTTTGGTTATCGTTCCTTCATTTATTGATTCTACATTTGATATAGAAATGTGTACAGTGGTTCCACATGTTTTCAGTGTTCTAGCCCAGTGTTTCCCAGCCCTGGTCTTCAAGCATTACTGTCCTAATTGTTTTCCAAGGGTCCCTGTTTCAGCACACCTGAATGAAATGAATGGTCCTCAGTCAAACCTCTGCAAAGCTTAAGGAGCTGTCCCATTAAATTGGGTGTGCTGGAGCAGAGAAACATTAAAAACATTCAGGACAGTGGCCCCTTGAGGACCAGTATTGGGAAACTGTTATAGCCAGTGATATGAATATAATAATATAATAATATAATGTGACATTATCATCCTTTTCTTACTGTAAAACAGAGGCACCAGTGCAGCCAACAGTTGCAGGTGAGACAATGTTTCATGTTGATATTTATTCAGTACACCCCAAATATATATCTGAAGTGAGAAAAAAACCCTACCCAATAATTATTCCTGAGATCATTGAATAATTTCTAAATACATGTATTTACAATGGTTGGGCAATCTTTATATAATAATGCTGTGATAGTCTTTTTCATCTCATGTCAACATGAGCCAAATTATTACAAACATGAGTATATATATCCACATAACTGTGCTCATGAATAAATAAGTGTAAAGGTTGAACTTCACACAGAGATCGGTCAAAATGTTTGACTTTGAGCTATGGCACTGTTTTTTTTATTAACCTTTCAGTGTGGTCATACTGTGAGATTTTGTTCTTTACACTGCATGCCTCATTCTAAACTGTGGATTTTGTGTGCAGTCATAACTGAAATCACTGACCAGTTTAGCCAGTGTTGTGCCTTGTCAAACTTTATCATTACTCTGTTCTGTTCATATCTAAAGATGCTAAGGAGGCAGAAGTGTTGGGGCAACCTAATCTACCACCAGAAGCAGCAGAAGAAGGTGATCTCCATGAGTTGTGGGAAGCATCAGCTAAGAAACGACGAATGAGCAGAGAGCCCACTCTGGACTCCATCTCTGAACAACCTGAGGAAGATGGTAAAGGTGGTCGGACCAAAAAAGGGCAGAATGAGCTTATATCATCAGATAAAACAGAAGTAAGATCAGCTGAGAAGGAGCTCGTCATTCAGACTCAAACCAACCTGTCAATTAGCTCAGAGGAAGAGACTGTTTCTGGAGGCTCAACGCTTGTGTCTTACCTAAAAAAGAGTAGCGAGACTGCTGTCACGGAAACCAGCGAGACAGAGACTCTCTCTGCTGAGAAGTTCTTTGCTCATTTCCAGATGTCAGAGCAGAAAACTAAAGTAACTAACACATCAAGTCAGCAAACTGTTGAAAAGCTGTCTACACAAGAAAGCAGCATTATGGAGATCACTAAGGAGGATGAGCCTGAGCTAAGAGATGCTGCCATTAAGATACAAGCTGCCTTCAAAGGCTACAAGGCTCGTAAGGACATGCGTCCTGTGTTCAAAGAGGTCTTCAAAGATCAAACCAAAGAACCAAATGGCACCATACATCTGGAATGTGTGACAGATGGCAAACCGGATAAAGTGTGCTGGATGAAGGACGGAGAAACTCTGACAGATGGCAAGCATCATCACATTGATATTTATAATGATGGCACCTGTGCTCTTGTCATTACTGCTATCACCACAAAGGACACAGGGGTCTACACTTGTGAGGTCACCAACAAGTTTGGAGTGAGTTCTCACAGTGCCAAAGTGACAGTGGGAACAGTGAGGGAGTCCTCGGGGCGACGGCCACTGACGGTGGGTTACAGTGCAGACAGCGAGCCTGAGAGCTCATCTGGTAGTGAGATGGATGAGTCTCTGAGGCAGGCAGGCAGACGCCTCAGACGGCTGCTGCGCACACGCCTCCCACCAGATGTTGAAGAGGAACCATTTGTCAGTGCAGATGAAGGGGACTTCATCCCAGATCCACACTCTTACCGTGAGGATGACAATTACATCTACATTCGCTTTGACTCACGGACCGAGGCTGAGGTTGCCTCAAAGAGATTCCAAGAGATGTTTACAGTCCACGGAGTCCCTGTAGAGACCACCATCATAGCAGCAGGGTCCCATAAAGTGGAGCTACGAATTAAAAAGATGAGCTACATTCAAGATGGCACACAGACCCCCACACAGGATCGTCAGGCTGCTTTTATGGCTGGAGCTGCCGGTAAGTAATAAAGTGGTAACACTTGGCTCTTTTTTTATATTATCTTAATTCTCAAACTATTTCTTCCTGCTACCCAGCTGCCCCAGTCTTCTTGACTGAGCTGCAGAGTCAAGATGTTCCGGATGGTTATCCAGTCAGTTTTGACTGTGTTGTGATTGGAAAGCCACCTCCCACTGTACGCTGGTATAAGGACGGCAAACTACTTGAGGAGAACGACCATTACATGATCAATGAGGACCAAGAAGGCTGCCACCAGCTCATCATCACCACGGTGTTGCCCACTGACATGGGTGTCTATCGATGCACAGCTGAAAACAGCAGCGGCATTGCTGCCTCAAAAGCTGAACTGAGAGTCGACAGTGAGTCAACATGCATTACAAGCACAAACTCCTTAGTGTTCTGCATGTGCCTTTTCTTATGTTGACGGTCCATGTTTGTTATTGATTGGGACTTTTTTTTAGCATTTTATGTTCCCACTAAATTATTCTCTTAGAAAAAAAAATCCAATAAAAAAAATGGCAATGTCATAAGATGTTTGAAATCTATTTGAAATGATTTTTTTGTATTGCTAAATGGCACAATGTCACCTTAGTCTCCATCATATTTCATGCTTTTTCTGTCAACACAGCAGCTCAATATTGCATTAATAGTGGGAGGTCTATTTTTTTGTAGTTAAACTTTCGTTCTAAAAAGTGTCCTTATGTAAACAATCCTATACAAACTACCCATTCACAAGCACACACTCGCTGTTGTTGCTACTGAACATTTGATCATGCACATCCATCTTCTCAGTGTCTTGCAGCTCAGATTATGACACAGCCGCAGATGTTACTGAGACATCCTCCTTTGTCAGTGCCAAAGGCTATGCATCCAGGTGAGATTTTATAGAAACTTAGATTTTAATTGATTGTTTAACAGGAACACAGTACTTACCGGGACTAACTTGTTCTGTTTTCAAAATATTGAAGCAGGGAAACTGAAGCTTTTGAGTCTGTTGCCGAGGACGACCAGCTACCACAGGTTGTAGATGAGCTTCATGACGTTCATGTCAGTCCAGGTTCACCCATTGCCAAGATGCAGCTCAGAGTAAAAGGTAGAGTCTCCATTTTTCTTAACCATACAGTAACAGTATGCTTAAGAACAATTTGTCTGAAATATATATCTTTTTTCAGGTTTCCCCAAACCAAAAGTATACTGGTTCAAAGATGGCCATTCTCTACAACCGTCAAAAAGAATTCAGCTGTCCACAGACAGAGATGTGCATGCGGTGGAGATCATTGAAGTGAAGAGAGAGGATATGGGGGAGTACTCTGCTTACATCAGCAATGCTGCTGGTTCTGCGTACTCGTCTGCCAGGCTGATCGTGCTGAGTATGTTAAAAGGCCCAAATTGTTAACTGAATGACTCATGTTTAGATGTGTGCTGTGGACCAATCATTCTGTTTTGCTGCAGGTCCAGGCGAGATTATGCCACAAGAGAAAAAAGGTAACTTGACATTTTACCAACAAACCAGTGTATATACTAATTCAGGTAGTATAATGTATAGTTTAGGTATCTCTTGCAATGTTTTGTACTGTTTCTGCGCAGACTCTAAGGAACCCCTAGTGCCACCCCGTTTTCTTGAGAGGTTCAGCAACAGAAAAATGAAACAAGGAGCTAGTATCACTCTGTCTGTCAAAGTAGAAGGTTTGTTTTGTAAGATTGCTCTTAAAATCTTAAAACACTGTTCAATATTTGAGTTTTGCTGTCGTAAATATTCAGAATTCTTTCTGCACTCTTTTTTGTGTTCAAACTTGATAACATGTTCTCCATACTTATGTTTGCTCTTTAGGATCTCCTTCTCCTGTGGTCTCCTGGCTCAAGGAGAAATCATCAGAGGATGTCTTGTGGATAAAGCCTGAGACCAAGGGATACAAAATGGCAAGCTCTGGGCGCCAGCACAGCCTCATCCTGATGGATGTTGGCACAGAGTACACTGGCACTTACACGTGTATTGCAGCAAACAGGGCAGGACAGTCTATCTGCACTGCACGCTTGGAAGTGGATGACAGTAAGCAAAACCATGAACTGATTTCACTGAATTTAAATCCATGAATGTATTCATAAGATTCAAAACATTTGCTAACACAACTGCCTAAAGTTAGGTTGTAACTACTTATGTTTGCCCCATTTTTTTTTTCTCCCAGCACCACAACCAAAGAAACAGACCACAACTTCAGAGTAAGTTTGCACATATTCATGCTGGATTTTGTTTCTTTTATTTATTCCTTTTGGGGATTTAATGCATTTCAAATATACATGGAAACACTATGGTCCATTTATATTACAGCTAAACATGCCTATCAGCACAAAATTTAACATGTCATGTTTCTCAGGGTTCTTGGGATTAAAATTAGTCCTCCAGAGGAGGAGACAAGTAGAGGAAAAGGTAGGGAAAAATTTTAACTTCATGTATTTGAGGTCTGAAAAATTGTGTTATATTTAAAGATGTATTTTAAATCTATATTTTCTCTGTTTGTTTGTTTTGTGCAAACCACTAGAAGGTCAAATACCCTATCTAGGGGAAGTGGGCACAGAGGAATTCCTCATGAAACTCACCTCTCAGATCACCGAAATGGTGTCAGCAAAAATCACTCAAGGTGAATTTAGATTGATTGTTTGTCTATACTTGTTCCTCTATACTATAATAAATCCTTAGAAATCATTATTTATTTCCAGGAGCCATTCCAAAGGAGAAGTTATCAATATAAAACTGTTGGTTACCTTAGTACTCAAATATGATTGAGTTTATTTTATACTGCATATGAAAACTGTTTTGATATTATGGTATTGGTACAACAACAGGTTAATGCAGTGGTTTAAAATATAAACAATATAATAACGAAACACTTCTGTATTCTGTCATTTCTCAGCCTGCATTTTCAACTAATATCAAACTCTCATGTTAGTTGTGATAAGATTTATCACATATTGTGTTTCAAAATTGAAATCAGATGTATAAGCCGTAAACTCTGCATGCATGGAGCTGACTGACAAGTAAATCTACTGATCAATAAGACATCCCAGGTCTTGTTCAGTCCAAAATATTAGTATAATATAATTTTGTATTTTCAAATCAGTTTTTCTAACTTAAAAAAAAGTCTCCATTCTCTCTGTTATGGCTATATTTGCTTGTTGTTGCAATGCCACTGAAAGTCTAAAGATAATTCACATATTATCTTTTATTTTGTCACTCCATTCAGGTTTGGTTGACATGAATAAAGTCACGTGACTTTTTGTTGATCATGAAAGTTTTCATTTGACATGAAAACTTCAATACTGACTTTATTGAATAAAAAAATATATATTCTAATAGTTGACACCAATCCTGACCATGGAATGTTCCCTTCCCTGCTTTTTTTTAGTGCTGTGTGTTTTTATGTTAACAAATTAATGAATGATCTCTCATTCCTTTACACAAACATAATTTCTTAACAAGTGTTTTCCACAACCGTCATTTCATCATTCCCATGAGTTAAATACTCATCCAATTATCAATTTGTTATACAGACAGTTTACAGAATCACGAAGTGCTCCAGTGGATGAAATCTTGGCCCAAAACTACCAGTATGTATCTCAAGTGCATCATACTATACATTTTTCTCTTGATTAATTTCCATCATTAGATGACATCATGAAACAGTTTTTCCTTGTTAGAAAAAAACAAAGCAGAAGATGTATTCCACAAGTATGTGGGTTCATTTTGTCAGAAATGTAATTGAAAACATTTTCTTTTTTATCACAGTCAATTTTATTTACACGTCCAAATTCAATCCAAGTTTTAGAATTTTAAAGTTATCAATATGCTTTTTGTGACATATTACGTCCCCCTTGCGTATAGAAGTCAACCATGCAGTCTTACATGTATGTGGAGAGATCTTTGAACCTGCATGTTGCCACTAACACATTAGCAATATGTGTAAAAGCACAAGAATGAATTGGCTGTTGCATAATTATTTTCTATACAGTGGGGGAAATAAGTATTTGACCCCTTGCTGATTTTGCAGGTTTGCCCACTTAGAAAGAATGCAACGATCTATAACTTTAATCATATGTACATTCTAACAGTGAGAGACAGAATCCCAAAGAAAATTCCAGAAAATCACATCATATGAATTTATAAAAATTGATAACCATCTGATGAGGAAAAATAAGTATTTGACCCCCTGGACAAACAGCATGTTAATATTTTATAGAAAAGCCATTATTGGCCAGCACAGATGTCAAACGGTTTCTATAGTTGGTGACAAGGTTTGTGCACATTTCGGCAGGGATGTTGGCCCACTCCTCCCTGCAGATAGCCTCAAAATCCTTCAGGTTCCGAGGTTGTCGCCTGGCAACTCGAATTTTAAGCTCCCTCCAAAGATTTTCAATTGGATTCAGGTCTGGAGACTGGCTAGGCCACTCCAGAACCTTGATGTGCTTCTTCTCCAGCCACTCTTTTGTTGCTTTGGCGGTGTGCTTAGGTTTGTTGTCGTGCTGAAACACCCATCCTCGACCCATCTTCAGCTCTCTCACTGAGGGAAGGAGATGTTGGTCCAGAATTCCACGATACATAGCCCCGTCCATCCTCCCCTCAATACGATGGAGTTGTCCCGTCCCCTTGGCTGAAAAGCACCCCCAAAGCATGATGTTGCCACCACCATGCTTGACAGTGGGGATGGTTATCTTTGGGTTGTACTCGGTGTTCTTTGCCCTCCAAACACGACAAGTTGAGTTGAGACCAAAAAGTTCTATTTTGGTCTCATCTGACCACATTACCTTCTTCCAGGCCTCTTCTAAGTCGTCCAGGTGGTGAATGGCGAACTTCATGTGGGCCTGTACATGTTTCTTCTTGAGCAGGGGGACCTTGCGTGCACAGCAGGATTTCATTCCATGATGGCGTAGTGTGTTACCAACCGTTTCTTTTGTAATTGTGGTCCCAGCTGCCTTCAGTTGATTCAACAGTTCCCCCCTTGTGGATTTGGGATGATTCCTCACCGTTCACATGATCAGGGACACCCCACGAGGCGAGATCTTGTGTGGAGGCCCAGACCGAGGGATGTTGGCGGTGGTGTGGTGCTTCTTCCATTTCCTGATAACTGCACCGACAGTTGATCTTTTCTCTCCAAGTTGCTTTCCGATTCTCTTGTAGCCCATCCCAGCCTTGTGCAGATCAACAATCTTGTCCCTGATGTCCGTAGAAAGCTCTTCGGTCTTGCACATGGTGGTGATGTTAGATGCTGGTTGTTTGGGTGTTGACACGTGTCTTTTATACAGGTAACGAGGTGATGCAGGTTTATTTGATGTAGATAATTGGTTGGGAATGGGGGGGTGTCTTAAAGAAAGACTAACTGGCTTGTAGGAGCCAGAATACTTGCTGTGTGGTAAGGGGTCAAATACTAGTTTTTCCTCATCAGATGGTTATCAATTTTTATAAATTCATATGATGTGAATTTCTGGAATTTTCTTTGGGATTCTGTCTCTCACTGTTAGAATGTACATATGATTAAAATTTTAGATGGTTGCAGTCTTTGTAAGTGGGCAAACCTGCAAAATCAGCAAGGGGTCAAATACTTATTTCCCCCACTGTATATTCATATTTAATTGTTGGTTTTTGTAACACTTTAGAGCAATAATTATTAGATAATGTACCAAGGTGTTAGTTACGATACCTGGACATTACAGCAACAGGCAGGATTGCACAGGAGTTACCGTTTGGAATGTGAATTTCCGCTGATACATCAAACTTCAGCCTACTTCATGTAAGGGAAATAGATGGATACTACTGCTGCAAAGATTTGAACCATGAAGTGATGTTTATCATCGGGAGTTTTGAAGTACAAAAGCTTCTTCAAATAATGAAATGTCCAAATCATGAATTTCGTTACGGTGATGAAACTTTTTCCTTTCCCTAAAAACAGATTAAACTAATATGAGGTGTCTTCAGTCTTTGCCTGACAAGCCTGTTGTCCGAATGCCTTATTTGTCCTTTCTGCCCCAGCTTCATTACGTGTACCAGGAGCTGACAGTGATGATGAGACCAAAACTCCTTCTGCATCACCTCATCATGGCCGTTCCCGCCCTCCCTCCCTGATTGCAGACTCCTCCTCAGAGTCTGATGAAGGGGATGCCAGAGGAGAGGTGACATATGATTGATTGGTGTAATTTTGTGTGCTAAACGATGAATAAAATCAACCTAAAACACATTAGGTAAAGCCTGAAATAAGTCACTGAGCACAGAAACATTATGGCATAATGCTGATCATCTCCCCTTTTTTGTATTTGTATTTCCATGCAAACATAAATGTAAAAATGTTTATGATACAAGTATTCATTTATACTATAAACCAAAAAAGAATTTGGAAGATTTTTTCTGAGTTCATGGAGGTAGTTATTAAAATAAAAATGGAAAGATCTTCATGATTTATTTAATGTTTGTAATGCTGTTGATGAAGTCTCATGATTTTGTACTTTTGGGTAGATGTTTGACATCTACGTTGCAACAGCAGACTACAACCCCACAACTGCAAGCAAAGATTCCATTTCTCTAAAGGAAGGACAGTATGTTGAGGTCTTGGACTCAGCTCATCCTCTCAAATGGTTAGTCCGGACCAAACCAACAAAAACAACACCGTCCCGTCAGGGTTGGGTCTCACCTGCCTATTTGGACAAAAAACTTAAAGTAAGTGTCAATGATGCATCAAGGGTCTACATTCAATATAGTTTAAGTCTTCTGCAGAACGTAATTTCTTGATGTCTGTTTAAAAATTTGTTTGGCAGCTCTCTGCTGAGTCGGGTGACCTCCCAGAAGCGAATATAGAGGAGGTGTCTGAGGGGGAATACAAGAGGAAATTATTGTAAGTAAAGCACAGTCACAAATCACAATGTGAAAACGAAGGACACGCTGTAACAAACTATTATTTTATGCCCTCAGCCAACTTATCCAAGACTTGATAAATGGGGAGTCGGAGTTTGTGAAAGAGGTGGACTTCTTTGCCACCCACCACCAGAGGCAAGCTGAGGGTCCTGATGCTCCGCCTGATGTGTCCGGCCAGAAAGAGACCATTTTCAGGAATATTGATGATATCCAGTCCTTCCACAGCAAGTGAGCCCACCTCTTCATCATTATTAATGACTGCTAAATGAGTGCACTTTTCTCACAGTTGTGTGAACGTGTTCCCAGTGCTGTTAGCTGTCGTTAATGTAAACTATTTAACCATTTCCCCTTACTGCTTGTTTGAAGATCATTCCTTCCGAAGTTGAATGAATGTGATACTGATGATGATGTAGCCATGTGCTTCCTGAGGAACAAAGAGGGCTTTGAGAAGTACCTCCAGTATCTTGTGGGTCAGGGTCAAGCTGAATCTGCAATCAGTGACAAGACTGTCCACCACTACTTTAAGGTAACACCAGGACTGTTATTGTTCTGTTATGTTTAAGGAAATGTGGTGCACTGGACAGTGAAGTATTCAGTGGCCTGATCTTTTACCATTCGTTTACATATAGCCTACACTTGTACTTGCTTCTGCGTACTTGTTTTCTACAGTATGTTATATATTTAGAATCTTCTTCCTTATAGGAATACAGTGAGAATGTGCAGGCCAATGCAAACCCTGCTGATCCGCCAGTACGAAGCATCAACGCCTACCTCCAACAACCACTGGATCGGATTCAAAAGTACAAGGCCATCCTGAAGGTAACTGAAATGACAGAATTTGTATGGACTCTGTTATTTTTTATTTTATTTATAGTACAAGTAAAAATTCATGTGACTTAAGAATTAAGTTTTGATTAAATTTATGCTTTAACATTTGTAGGAGTTAATTCGAAATAAAGCAAGAAACGGCCAAAATTGCTGCCTACTAGAAGAGGCCTACGCAATGGTGTCTGCACTCCCTCAGCGCTCTGAGAATACACACCACGTATCCTTGATTGAAAACTATCCAGCTACTCTGGAAGTTCTTGGAGAACCAATTAGACAGGTAATACATTTATTTCCAACTATATGATGCAATAATTGGACACGATTGGTTGTGTGTGTTTGACTGTTGTTATCCTCCCTTCTTTCGGCACCAGGGTCCGTTCCAAGTCTGGGAAGGAGCGCCTGGAATTAGAACATCCTCTAGAGGTCACCACCGTCATGTATTTCTCTTTAGGAACTATTGTATTATCTGCAAACCCAAGAGAGACAGCAACACTGATACACAAGCATATGTTTTTAAGAACATGATGAAGGTAAACATTTTTTATTGTTCCTTCTCATACTGCTGTGATATTCTATTTCATGTTTAGCGACATGACATTTTTTGCTATTCTTCCATTGCAGTTGAATAACATCGATGTGAACGAAACAGTAGAAGGAGATGACCGTGCCTTTGAAATCTGGCATGAACGAGAGGACTCTGTGAGAAAATATACTTTACAGGCCCGAACCGTGACCATCAAGAACTCGTGGCTAAGAGACTTCCGAGAACTGCAGCAGAGATACAGCATGCCTGCATGGAGTGAGTAGGATTTACACAATGCCTCCCTTTTTTGTTCGAATTGTTGTGACGTTTTGATAATTTCTTACATTGTTTGTTTTCCAGGTCCTCCAGATTTTGTGGAAATTTTGGCAAACTGTACAGCAGAGTTGGGTCAGACCGTTAAACTAGCCTGCAAAGCCACTGGGGTGCCTAAACCTGTGATCACCTGGTATAAGGGTGAGATGTTTGCACATTTTGTGTTTTTTAGTCAACTGCAACACATCACAATATGTATATAAATAAGCCCAGGTTGAATTCTTAAGTGATTGTTGTGTCTACTTGATGGATGAAGATGGCCGTACGGTAGAGGCGGATCCTCATCACATCATTATTGAGGACCCTGATGGATCCTGCACGCTGATCCTGGATAACATGACTGCAGATGATTCTGGCCAGTACATGTGCTTAGCCACAAGCTCAGCTGGCAATGCCAGTACTCTTGGAAAAATCACTGTTCAGGGTAAGTGATGTGATAGAAAATATTCAGATGTAATCATCCATGTGCACAGCGGGAGTCAGCTGCTTAAAACATACTGGTATTGATTCTGCAGCTTCAGATAACAAGTTTGTTTCAATCTTTAGACATGTTGTTGATTTCAATGTGGTGTTTTCAGTACCCCCTCGTTTCGTAAATAAAATGAGAAACGCCATCTTTGTTGCTGGTGAAGATGCTCAGTTTACCTGTGTCATACAAAGTGCTCCCAGCCCCAAGATAAGGTACGACTTTCTTGCTGACATTTGCCACATTTGATAAACATTTTTTTTAAATTCACACTTAATTTTTGCTCTGTGGCTTTGTGTAAGATGGTTCAAGGATGGCAGGCTGCTGACGGACCAAGAAAAGTATCAAACCTACAGTGAGCTCCGTAGTGGGGTTCTGGTTCTGGTTATAAAAAACCTGACGGAAAGGGACCTTGGACACTACGACTGTGAGGTTTGTCCAGACCATTCTGAACAGTAGCATGTTTTAACATATATATACTTACACATGATATGATTATATCTTGCATATAAATTAGGGAGTAAATTTCACTTGGCTTGTATTTATTTCTAAAATGTAAATAAAAACTATAATCTACACTGAAATTGAGCTGTTTTCAGAAAAACACTTTTCCTTATTCACTGAGCTTTAAATTTGTTCTTAAGAACTTGTCCTCTTTTTCCAGGCATTGGATTTTTTGAAACTTGGTCAGATTGGATAGGAAACTCTGTGAACTGCCTTCTTCTTTATCCCCCAAAACATCCTGGCTTTGGCTGGGACCCAAAAGACGGTTCAATATCACTTCTGTGTTGTCTAGGAAAATAAAATGAAAAGTCAAACGTGACAGAAAGGAAAGAACTTTGAATAGTTTAATCAGTGACCTTTTTTTCTCCCCACATGTGTGACCAGTCACATTTTCTCTCATGTTAAAAATCATTCCCATACTTGGATGACGCCTCTTCACCATTTTGGGGGTGTCAACCGGATGGATCCTCCATCTCTGCAGGAAGTTCAAGAGTTACTTTGAACAGATGTTTTTCTGATTAAATTATGTCTGGGGCCCTTACTTTACTACAGGTAGACCTCTGCCAGGTTTAGGGTTTGTCTGACCCACAGTTAAGGCCTGAATATTTTAGTAAATGTGTGCTATCCCTTTTCATATTTCATTAGTTTAGCTTAATCTTGTTTCCGAATATCCCTTTGGCATTATAGGTCATCAAGGGGAGATTTTATTAGGGTCTTGTAATGATTTGGAGGAGAGTTGATAACAATTAGCGACAGGAAGTCATATTTAATAGTCTAAAAATATGTTTGTGTTGTTGGCAGTTGTCTAACCGTCTGGGCAGTGCAAAGTGTGCTGCAGACTTGGTCCTCCCTTCTGCTGTGGCTCGCACTGGTGAGCAGGCCATCACCATTGAAGGTAAGGCCATTGATTTTGTCTGTATAAGGTTTCACCTTCAGGAGTCTTTATGCGCGTTTAATCATTTAAATTTTTGTCTAAGATCTAGAAGTAACAGCAGTTGCTTTAAAGGGTTAGCAAGTAGTTTGCATTATGTATGTAAAGTCTTTTTTTAATTTGCTCTTTTTCTTCCTTTTTTAGTTACAGAACAGGAGACTAGAATACCAAGGAAAACCATCATCATGTAAGTACAATCAGACAGGAACAGCGGCCTTACATAAAGCATGTCTAAGTACTTTGACAACATCTTTTAGACAAAGCTGCAACATGTAAATTAACTTAATAAGTGCATATTTAACTGATATCAACATAACATGTTAGTTTTAGAGCAGAAATTAGAAAATAGACTAATGATCCTGCTGTCGTAGGCAGCTGTATATAATACTCTGACGCTAAATGCGGTAAAAGTAGATTTGTCAATATATACGTCTGTGCCTCTCTTTGCATTGTGTAGTATTTGATGCCTGAATGCTAAAGGATTTTATCACAAGGATGGTGAAGGGAGGGGTTGTTTCCATCAGGGTGCTGCCTTTAACTGAGATCTTTAGCACTGCAGTTTATCACACGGATCCTATTAAGACCAAGACTTCAGTTGAAGTCAGTTTTATTTATGATGTCCTAATTCCCTATTTTCCACAAAGGAAATCTTAAGAAACATCATGTAGAACTGCTTTGGAGAATTTATTTCTTCAAGATGGATTGATGTGAAATATACGTTTTGGACCTGCTGATTATTCCAAAAAGGCAGTATGAAACATCAGCTAGATTGTATTGTTATCCTATCATTTAAACCCTGAATGATAAAGAGCCTGAATGCAGGTATCAGTCTGTACTTAAGCTATGCAGCATTTTTTGTGTTTCTGGAGTTATCTTGTCCTTATTTGTTTGATCATAAAGTCCCTTGTATTGATAGTTTACTTGTGGCCATTTAATTATTTCACCTATGATTATAAGTGTGAAACACATATAGATTAAAACATGTTTACGGGAACTTGTCCGTCGTCACTAATGCTGTTCTCCATTTATTCCAGTGAGGAGACTATTACTACTGTGGTGAAGAACGCACGAATGAGAAGGCACAGGTCCCCCGGCTTGACTGTTGCCGGTTCCCACCGCTCTGAGACTTCCACTCCTGAGCCCCCTATGACCAGGGTGAGGAGGATGCCCACCCCAAGGAAGACCACCATCCCAACTCTCTATGTCACTCAGCCAGAGGGGGCTGAAGCCAGATCAGTGGAGAGCAAGCCCAGATGGGTCGAAGTGGAGGAGGTCATTGAGTATAAGGTCAACAAGTCTCCAAGGCTGTCCAGGAGGAGAGGAATCTCACCGGCGGGGTCCGATCGCTCAGCCACCCCTTCAAGACCCAAGAGACATCCCATGGAAAACCCAAATGCTAACAACTCCAACAACAAGCTGGTTGGGAAAACACCAGCACATCTGCCAGGGGACATCAGCAGCCAGTCAGTCTCCTGGGAGGAAGGGGAGTCTCAGGCTGCCTCTGCTCCCGGGGAGCCAGAGGAGCTCCCATCTGTCCCTGCGGGAGAAGACAGCGACCTGGATGACCAGCAAACTATCATCTTTGAACCTGATGATGACGATAATGAAGGTGGCTCATTCAGAGAGAAGGAGACCATGGTCCTGAAACAAGGAGATCATTTGTTGACCCTGGAGGACTTGGAGGATTATGTCCCTCAGGAAGGCGAGACGTATGGTTCCACTAACACCCACCAAGTTGTTGAGGAAAAGCCCTGTGAGATCTCTGTGCTACAGAGAGAGATAGGGGGCTCCAGAGTGGGACAGCCAGTGCTTCTCAATGTGGGGCGGCCGGAGGTGGTGCCAAGGCACAGGAGTGGATTCTTCACCCGTTTCAGGGATCATCTCTCAAGCAACCTCTTCTCAACTGCCTCCCCACGAGCTAGTGAGGCTTCTCAAAGAACTGAGAGACAAATCCCAATCCAAGTGAGCCACGCAGAGCTGGAGGTGAAGCCGTCCTACTGCTCAGAGGTTCAGAGAGTTGAAAGTGGGCAGCAAAGCTTTAAAACCAAAGTGTCCACTCAGACCTACAGTTACACATCAGGAGGAAACCCTGTCACTCTTCAAATTAGAGATTACCACTCTCAGAACAAGTAAAACACCTTAGACCGAGTACCACAAACCCTTTTAGTCTTAAATAGATCAACTCTAGATACATCTCTAGCAACAAAAGAAAACAGCCAACTCCTAACCCAACATATATCTGCAACATTTGATAAACCATTCCATTCTGAAACAGCCAATCTAAAAGCAGTCTCGTCCACAGAGAAAGTTGTAGTGCCAGGGTCTTGAGACCGTCGCCTAAATAGATAATTCTATCACTCTAAGTGGGTTTCTGTCCCACTCTGTTCTTTCAACTGCTAAATGCAGACATTTGCTGTATGGGGGTGGGTAATAGAAGTAATTATGGTTTGACATTTGTCTGCTAATAACTTTTAAAGTCTGTTTCTGCTATATATGCTCCTTAAAAAAGCCACGAACTTGCCAATATTAACACTTTAAGGTATTATCCATAGTAAAATACAACAATCCAGCTGTACTGATAAGCAAATAGTTACACTTTTGTCTTTTTTTCGGCTTTACTTTTGTACTTTTCAGAAATGTGCAGTTTACAGTGACTTGGATTCCTTGAGAAGATACTGCGGTTAAAGGTGTTTGCTTCTTTACTGTTCCAGTTTAGCTACTGATGCAAATTATATCATACTGGTCTTTTGTTGGCATTTGAGTGATTTATTGGGAAGCAGCTTTACAACACTACTCATGGCAGATACGTTGGTTGGTGAACCATTATTTTGTTCCCTCCATTTTTATCTACTAGATTTTTTTAAGCTATAAAGACATCTTGTGTCTGTTAATGCAGTGATTTTACCAGCAGCATCACAGGCCGTCGTGTGAATGTATTCACGTGTCAGTGACAAATATTTAGTTGAGTGACTGCATGAATTGCTTTTCTAAAGCAAATGAGTAACCAGAACCGTTTTCTCCTATTTGAGTGAAAAAGTGCTGGAGCCCCCAGACTTTGCTACCTTCTGTGCCGTTAAGAAGCAAGTAAAATAACTTCCTCCTTAAAGATTTGGGATGTTTGTTGCTAAAAATGTGTAATTTCTAAGGAGGATGTTATGTATTAATACTAAAGCACTAACAGATTGTAATTGCTTGTACTTTACATGTGTCGTTTTGGACAGAAAAACATGGTAAAATACATTGTATTGAACTAAATAAATATATTGCAAATACTTTATACCACCTGTTTCTTTCTTAATCTTGATCCACTGCCACCAAAGATGCAATTTGCTGCTGTAACGTTTTATTGAAGTTTTAACACAACACAGTTCACTGGTGAAATACACCTTTTTTCCAAGCTCAATTATAAATGACAAGTAGAAGACAGCATTTGGTATTAAATGCTGGGATAACGTGGACAATTCAGATAGTAAAAAGTGTCCGTGGGGACACAACACAAGTATAATGGATTCAGTCCTTCAAATGTCCACAAACTTAAAATGTTATGATGGGAAAAAAAACAGAATTCCAATGAAAAATGACATATGTTTAATATATATAAACATAATATACCACTACGTGCTTTTTTCAAGCATATTACAAAAATAACAATGTCATTTACCCTTCAAAGCTACACTTTTAGCAATAAGCAGAACAATCCACTGAATGGCATTTACTTTAAGAGAAGCTGCAAAGTGATAACATCACATTATATATAAAAGATACTAATTTACAACTGCAAATAAACAGTTTAACTGTAAGTTGTGTCTGGCCCATTTTGAAAGACATAAGAGAAAAAAGAAGTATTCAATGTGATGTTGTGCTGGTGTTGTTTTACTTTACGGAAAACTTCTACTTTCAGGATGGGATGTAATCGTACTTGAGCCCAATGGAATCTAAGCAAATAAAACTCATGATGTCAACACATTATCTGACAATCTGTAATCTTTAAAACATAAGATTTCCCCTAGACTGGAATACTAGAGTACAGCTGACCGGGCTGTACTCCCTCAAAAAGCTCATATCCACCACATTTGAGTAACTGACACCAGTACATCACACCCACTGACAATTATCCATTTCATCATAAACAGACAACTTCTCAAGAAAAAGAAAGTAGCGCCGGTTGTCGTCAAGAACAAACAAACATACCAGATTAATCTTTTTTTTTTGTTCCACCCTTGAGAGACGGGTTTGTCCACATGAGGGAATGAGTCACATGAGGGGATGCGGGTAGGTGAGCTTACATGGCTGCACACAGTACGACTAACTGCTGAGAATTCTGTCCAACTGAGCACTTCCTTCATACTACGCTAGCTTGACACACAAAGAAGAATTTCACAACTATCCTTTTTTTTCCCCAACACATGTTAAAATGAAAGAAATATCTAAAAACACTTGAACAGTAAAAAAAAAAAAAAGGAAAAAAAAGAGAAAAAGAGAAAGTTCCTCTCAGGCAATAAGTACTTCTAAACAGTGTAGAACCTACAAATCTGTAAATATTATGGGGTCTGTTGTCTGAGCTTGGATGTCCGTCCTCTGAGGGAATGTTCGCGACAGGAATGGAGGTCTGTTTTTTTTGTGAGGAGTGGCTGGATGGGGCTAAAAGCTTTTAGGATGCAACCCTCTACGATGAAATGTTGACTTTCTTCACCTTGTTAATTTCCTACATAGACAAAAAACAGAGAGAGAAAAAAGTATTTTACAAGTCTCCACATAGAGATGTGTGTGACCTCGGAACACAAGAAGACATAAATCCACAGCTGCAGCCCGACAGAAAATGCTGTGTGTGACAGGAGATTAAAAGACTACCTGGCTGTGCTTTTTACACTAACTTTAACAACATTTTGATGAGGCGGCTGTGTGTGGATGAGTAATCCTCCCACACATTTCTGTCCACTTGACGATTCTCCTTAACGCTGTGCGAACTAATGCCCAGACTAAAGCTGCTGTTGGGATCACACAGGGATCTAGAGTCCTCATTAAACATCCTTTTGTCTTTCCATAGCGGCGTCCCTTGGTACCTTTTGTTTTTGACTTGCGCCTTTCAAACCATTTAGCATCTCTATTCACAGATTCACAGAGAGAGCTTAAAGCATCTCGCCTCAGATTTGCTTTAACAGCTCAAACAAGCAGCAGTTATGCAGCACGCCAATTAAGCCAATGTTAAGCCACATGCTCTGCTTGGAAATGATGTCCCCCGTGTCCCTCCTACATGCCCGGCCAGGTAAATAACAGCCTCAGAGGGTGAGATCCAACGGCTGGGAGCAATGAAAACAAAGATCAGATTTTCCTATTCAAGTGTAGTCACTCAGCTCTGGTAGAACACATTTAACAACAATATGAGCTGCCAACATGCGACAGTAAAATCAGTTATTGAAAATATATCAAGAGAAAGCTTTATGGAAAGGACTTCTGTTGTCATGCTTGGATTAAGATTATTGTGAACAATTTTGACAGACATGAAATAAAAGAGAACTGCACACGAAGCAGTGCTTGAAACACCATTTCATTTTCATCAACTCTTTGTATCGACTCCCTTTCTATCAGTATCTTTATGCCATTTTGTTCTTGGTTTCCCCTCCAAAAAAATGCTTATGAGAGAGGTTTTGATGGTCTTCTTTCCAAGGTTGAATAATTTGCACTTCAGCTCAGATTTTTCTATGTGAACGTTAAAAATGTTGTCGACTGAAAACATTCAGTCAAAATGCATTTCAAAATCCTCATATCTAATCTGTGCTGTTACACACACAGACTGTGCTGTAACTCACCTCCAGAAGAGATTGTTTTAACTTCCCATAAGCATCCTCCAAACTATTATTAACAATGATGACATCAAACACGCCGGCCTCTTTACCTGGAGGGTAATAAAATAATGGTTACTCGAAAAAAAGGGATCTTTTCTTTTTCTTTTCTGGATTTCTTTTTCTTTTGAAGCTCTATGACTAAACTGTGAGTACTCACTGAACTCCATGTCCACTTGGGCTGCTTGTAAACGCTTCTGGAGACTCTCCTCTGACTCCGTTTTCCTCTCTCTGAGACGTTTTTCCTGAACAACCACAGAGCGGCCTTTTAAAAACAGAACACGATGGACAGCATAGGAGGCCGCCAGCTCGATCACATGCGTTCCACTTTTTTCTTTTTTCCCTCACCAGGACTTCCATCGATGGCGGCTGGATGGAAACGTAGATGGGGTTGAGGTCTGTCCGTTTGATGTTTTTCACACCCTGCATGTCAATGTCAAGTATACAGATGAGGTTCTTGGCTTGGACGGCTTGCACGGCGGCTTTACTCGTTCCGTACAGGTTTCCGGAAAACTCGGCATTCTCAATGAAATCGCCGTTGTTGATGCCTGCCTGCATCTCCTCGCGGGTCACGTAGTGATAATCTGTCAGCCGCGGAGGCAAAGGACACACACACACACACACACATAACACACATGAAGAGAACAAAGCCAAACAATCATGAATTCTTTTATGCGGTTGGAATTTTCTGAGGCGCTTCAAAGCTTTTCTTTGGACATTTGCTGCTTTTGTCCTTCGCTGGTGGACGCAGACCTCAAAGCTGTCTGCCAAACATGATAAGTAGGCGAAAACATGTTCAGAGGCTCTTCAGTTAGTCACTCTGCTGGTCGCTGAAGTCTCATCAGAAGCGAACGGACGGCTGTCTGAGGAGCTTTTCATAAAGGGAGGAAAAAAGGCCGAGGAGTGGCAAACAGGTTCTTCAATCTCCACCACCTGTTCTGCGCTTTCATTGATGCTGCACTTGTGTCAACAAACTGTGTCTACTTCTGGTGTTCTTTGCAAAATGAAAGCGATATTTAAAATTCAATTAACACATTTTTACGCAGCACTGATGGACGCAGCTGATATGGTGATAAAGACTTTTTTTACCTCTGCCGTTCTCCTCGCCAGGTCTAGGATTTCTTGTTGTATCTGTGAGGTCGAGAAAAAACTTAAATGACACTCCATGTTCAAATTTAGAGGTGAACTAAACAATATGTTAATGCCATTAAATAACTGCTGGGAGATTAGCAAACAGACAAACAGATCGGAAATGTAGATAGTACTAATTCAAATCTATTTTTTTAATTTTTCAAATAGGCTATTTCATAAGCAAAGGCAAACTTACGGGACACGCTGAAGCCGAAAACACTGTTATGTTCCTTCATTAGCATCTTCAGCAGGGTGCTCTTTCCTGCCCCCGACGGGCCGCTGAACACCACTGGCCTGGGTCCAGCCATAGCTGAAAGACAGGCGGAAAAAAGGCTGCAGCTCATAGTGGCAAACGGGAGGGAGGGACTGACACATCAGTGGAATCTAACATGAGTCAGCGCAGAAATTGGAGGAGTGTGGGCACAGAAAAGAAAGAACAAAGTGTAGAAATGAAGGTCAGGGTAATTAAACAACACAAAATAGCTACAGCCAGAGAGCAGAAATATGGTATATGGTTTTATCCTGTTAATTCGGCGGTTAACAGGACCTTTGTGCTGTCGGGAGGCAAAACTAGTTCCTAACCGGAGGCTTACTGTATGTGCGGTAAAGATGCAGCACAACAAGAGGCTGAGAGGCACAGAGCCAGGGCCAGCTGACACAAACAGATAACCAGCTCTGCTCTTTACTGCTTAAAACCCACAAACACAGCGGGCATTTAAAACATGAAAAGCGTGAGCCAAAAACTTCTCATTTCCCATTGTTAAATGCTGTGCCTTCTCGTCTGTCTCACAAACAAGTTTTTGTTTTCTTTAAAGTTAGGCTGAGCAAGCGAAAAAGAAAGTGGCATCCTCCTTACCTTCCTTCAGAGCGCACAGAGCGACGCAGTGAAGGGAGGAAGGGGGTTAAAGAGTACAGGCGGAGTGAGAGGGCAGGCGGCCGCCACTGCTCAGTCATTGGTTGGTTTTTAGAAACATCTAATTATGTGTGTGAGGAGGGCAGTACTTAAGGTTTTTGGTTGTTGTTTTGAATTTATCTTTTTCTTTTCCCCATTTAGTCTATATAAAGCCTTTTGGATGTTAAGAGGTTGTAAAGCAAAGTCTGCAATAACAAAGCATTTAAAAAGGAACAGAAATGAATAACAACACCTACAAAAATCCCTTTCTAAATGGGTCTGGCTACGGCCCCCACCCCCACATGCCCCACCGCCGCATAAATAAGCATCCACCTCGGTTGAAGGGCTACTGCCCTTTACCAAAATCCTCTAGACCACCCTGCAACGAGCTCTACCTTTTGTTTCTTAATTCCCTAATGGTGTGAGCCCTGAAGCGCTCGGAGACGTTTCCTCCAACACCCACACGAGAGTTAACTTTTCCTCCTTAACTAGGAGCTGCATGACAGGAAACAGGCGCCATGTGAGATAACAATTATCCTGGGTGGAGATTCTCCTGATTGAAAGCAACACTTTGCTGGACTCAAACCGCATGCAGCGCGTGCTCCATGTGATCAATAGCTGAGACTACATTTAAGTCATGTGAATTCTATTAAGCTCCTGAGGAAAGAAAACAGCTAAAAAGTTCCCAAAGAACCAATGAAAGAAGAGAGTTAAAGTAAAAATAAATACATAACTGCTGGTATTTTTTGGCTAAAAGAGTGTCCTCATTCCTGATCTGCTAAGCCGTTTCATCCTGTATTTTTTTATTTGGCTGGAACAAATTTCAGGGACGAATGACCAACAATAAGCAGGAAACAGCCAAGTATAGAAGACATAAGCTACACACCACTCAAGGTCCTACACATTGTGGGGTTTTTGTTCTTATGTGAGCAAACATTTAAAAAGGTTCCCATCTCTTCCAGCCAACTGTTGAGCTGTTGGTGCTTACTCACATGTTTTAAGTCCAAATACAGCGCAGTCCACCAGTGAAAACAATACTTGCAATGTTTATTAGCATTTCAGTGTTAAACATATAATGGCTCTCTGGGGCACCGTGGCATCGGATCCAAAGGTCTAGCTCGCAGTAGCTAGTAGTAATAAATTGTAATGATTTGCCTCAAAATGCTGACTTCATGGTTTCAAAGGCTTAAACAGAAACCAGGGAGGAGAAAAGGCATCATTATTGCTCGTGTTTACAATAACAAAAAAGGCTGACAAGATTTCTGGTAACTGTTTAAGTTATAGAAAAACTAAACACTATATGCTACATTTTAGACTTAAATGTAACATAATGAGTTTGCACATCTGCTATTTGCAGACAACAATGCACTGAATTGGCTTTGGCTAATACAGGAAGTGGTACATTTCAGGTATTCTACATCAGTGTTAAGCTTCAGTGCTATTGGGTAATTATGATTGATACACACACCGCCTGCCAGGTATCAGGACTCTCAGTAAGCAAAGAACTTGTATGCCACCGATAAAACTCAGGTAGCAGCACTGCCTGAACTCATCTCCATCTTCTCTTGCAGTAGCAACAACCTGACTCCAGAAATGAATGGCAAGCTCAGACACCGTCAAACAACAAACACAGCAGAGTGGGGGTAAAGGGAGGCAAACATTCTTACCCTTACCTGAAAATAGCCTGGCAAAATATCTCATGGACATCTGTAGGTAGGTTAGTCTGCGTCTTTTAAACCGTCTCCGGAGGATTTTGTCCCTCCACTGCTCCGCGGCTCTGCCGTGCGAGCCATTAGAGAAAACTATGCCGCCTACGTCATCAGCGCGGGCCAAAACACCGACACGTTACGTCCAAGAATGCGCGAGAACGCGCGCGACGAAATACAGGAACCAAGCGTTTAATTAGCATTAGCATAACTCCGAAAGAGTCGAGAAAACTGGCATGTTAATTGTACCGATACAGTCAACAAGTGGCTAGAACATTTTTCTTCCCGGAGACAAACACCTGCGGACGGCGTGGCGCATTTTTTACGGAACTTGGTTGGGGGCAGCTTTTAAAACGTTCATCTTTGCAAAAGAGCACAGCTTTAACTGACCCCCTTTTCGACACAAAACACTAATCTTCCGCGCCGCAGGTACTCCTAAAAATAACGGACGGAATTGGCGTCCGCGTCCAAAGTAAACACCGCCACCAGGAAACACGTTGCTACATTTGATAGTGGGAAGTGCAACTTGCCACAGAGCTCCCCGGATGAGTGGGAGCTGAAGGCCGGACCAATCACGCTGCACATGTGGCTAACGTTAGCTGCCTGCGCTAACGCCGCTAAAGCTTCCCCTTATCTCCGACCTAACCTACAAAAATGTTCGGCTCTTCGAGATCTGGAGGCTCGCGAGGAGGCCAGGACAACTTTAGCTGGGATGAAGTGAAAATCGATAAACACAGAGAAAATTATCTCGGTAAGTAGATGAGCTTGTCCCTTATCAGGAAGAACCAGAGAGCGAGCTAGCAAGCAACGGAGCAAGGCACTTTAAAACTGCTATCTCAATACACATAGTGGGCCCACATGGAGCTATCCCATACCTTTTGATGTAGAGTTCCTCATTACACAGCCTCTGGACGGCTTTAACGCCTCGGTATTAGCTTTGATTTCCACCCTCCACACAGAAGGATCCCTCTTTCATCTCCTCCTCACTGAGCAGACACACGTAGCCTCTCCGCTATCCGTGCCCTTACCGCTGCCAGCAAGTCAGCATGCCAAACAGGAGATACGTAGCAGCCAGCAGAGAAGTGACATAAAAGGCTAACAAAAGTAACGTTACACAACTTGCTTGGCAAGTTATATTTTGGGGACCCACTCGAGTAAGCAAGTGTCGTGGGCGACATTGTGTACGGGAGTACCAGTTGTACAGATCGGCACCTGTCTGCGGCGATGTTAAAAATGTGAAGTTTGATCGTCACGTGACTCAGAAGAAGATGCTTCCCAGAAAAACAATCCTGTTAAATATTAATGTCGCCTTTCTTCTTCATATGGGGAAACCTATATTACAAAACAGCTTATAATCATTGCAAATTAAGATGGTTTTGATGATTAAATAGATAAATACCTTCATTCATTTGTTTCCACCATTAAGTGGAAACACCACTCAAGATTTGTGTTTTATGCAAATTAAAGGTTTCCTCATTAAGTTTTAGTTAAATGCACATATTTCCAGAACATAGATTTCCGAAACTTGTTTGTTATGGTCTTAAAATGATTAACAAATGAATCTCTCAAGTGTTTTAAAATGAAGCCACTTAAAAATGTAAGTTACGGTAAAACCACAATTTATGAAGTGAGGGGTTTCTTGTTATATATCTAAAGGGAAAAAAACAACTATTTCAATTTATTAAAGGAAGTGGAGTGATACAATATATTAGCGAATAAAAACTAAGAAGTCAAACATTTAGAAGAACATCTGATTCACAGACACCACCTTTTCACTTTGTTTGCTTTGTTCTTTGGTTTCCTGTGTTGTGTCCAGGGAACTCTTTAATGGCCCCAGTTGGACGGTGGCAGAAAGGCAAAGATCTTACATGGTATGCAAAAGACAAAAAAGGCGGCAAAGCTTTGACCAAAGAGGATGAAATAGCTGCAGTCAAGGCTGCAGAACACGAGGCGTTGATGGCTGCTTTGTATGTATATCTTCCCACCAAAGGATTTTCTCTGTCACTGTGCAAGTTTGAAGGATCAAAATAATCACTCCACCTTTTCCATTTACAACTTAGAGGGCACAAAAATATAAAGAGGCAACCAACTGGCATGACCAAGGAGGTATGTGACTTAGCTGATGCACATTTTTCACAAAAATCTCCTGCATTCGAGAGGCCTGAAAGACTTTTACATTTTCTGATCCCACCAGGATCTCATAGAAGTTTGCAGGAGGGAAGAGGTTGATGGTGAGGAGAAGGACGTGGATCGCGTATCAGGCTTGGGAAGCTCCAGGTGAGAATCTTCTTTTGTCACTAAGCAGATATACAGATGTTACTTTGTAACTCTGGTCTTTGTGAGAGTTCCCTGTTCTCGGACAGCCTTCTGTAAAGCACATCTGGAAATTCACCTGGAAGTACCAACGTATCTGCCTCACTTAGGAAAAGCTGCCATTGTTAGTGCGCTGTAGTTGTTTAATGCTTGTTTTTCTTCTATGCTTCCAGCGTAGGGGCCCGAAAAATTTTGCTGTCCCAAAAAGAGAAGGAAGTAGCAAAAATGGGCCTGCCGGTTTTTACTGTGAGTCGTTTTACCTTCTTCAGTTGTTATGATTTGCATCAGTGCTAAAGCAGACATTGAAGTTACATCACCACAATTAATGTAAAAATATTAAAGACATGCTTTCTGTCCAGCATCACAAGACTGAGACGTGTCCTGAAACTTCAGCTGCAGGAACATCTGAGAGTGCCGGAAAACAAGAGGTGGAACCAAGGTGAGAAAACGATATGTTAGTTTCCACCTGTTTTCACTATTGCAGAAAGAACAACGGTGACTTCAGAAAGTGTAAACCAGGTTTCCTGAGCTTACTTTGACAATGAATAATCTTTGTTAACTTTATCTTTAATTCCGCAGGCATGAGAGCAGAAAGAAGAAGAAGAAAGAAAAGAAGAGCAAAAAGGAGAAAAAGAGCAAAAAGGAGAAAAAGAAGAAAAGAGAGAGGAGAGATTCGTCCTCCGACGAGTCAAGTGACGACAGAAAAAGGTTCTCTTCAGTTGTCATATGTGATGTCATCATCAATTCTATTAGTTTCTTAGCTGGTTACCTAAGTAAATATGAGTATGTTTTATGTGATTATTATAAGTTTAAAGGGTGAAAGCGAGAGGACGGTTCACCTACGTCCTCCTCTGTTTCTATTGTAAAACAAGGCGCTAACACTAGAGGGCGCTGAGATGCTGTCTTTTCCAGCAGCCTATTGAGACGGTGCCTTTTTAGTTTGGGGTAGATGGGTGAATAATTTAGGATTTCTTACTTTGCATAAAATATTAGGACTGCCTGAGAGATGAATGTTTCATTTTAATTGCGACTTTGTCCAGAAAATGTCTGGCCACATTCACGCACAGCTACTTTTTGCCATAAATGTTGATGTCAGCAACAAAGCTCCTGGCTGCCGCTTCCCCTCCGGCCTCAGCACGCCTCGTAGCAGACCCACCACAGCCCGCTCATGGAGTGTTTGTTTCCTTTTACTTTGCAGACACAAAAAGGACCACCATCGTCATAATCCATCATACCATAGTCAGAGTGGAGCCAGACCCCATGACAGCCATTCAAGGGGGGGAGCAAAGGCCGAGCGACAGCCTTCCCACCCCCATCATCGACAACAGCGGCATGACACAGACTCTTCGGATGGGGGGTCTCCGGCTCGCAGTAACCCTGCCATCCACAAGAAGGCTCCTGCTGGTGCCACACAAAGCCACAGGCGGCGCCACGACACAGACTCGGACGACTAATGTCCTGCCCCACACCCCCGAACCAATTGAAAGATGCATAATGCGGACAGAGCACTCTATAACAGCTTGACCAGCAACGAGGGCCTCAAGTGCCCCGGCCTGGCAGGCAGCCTGAAGACAGAGGCCAGCCAGCGGGACAGATCTTAGGCTCACGTTTTAACTAAATCACCCAATAAGTCGGTTGTGTGGTATATTGCATTACTTTGGATTTGTGTTCAGTCCTTTTAAGTTTTTTTGTGATTGAAATCTACAAATATTAAAATTTTTAATGTCAGGCTGTGGATATTTTTTTTCTATCTTACTACCATAATGAGTAAAAGTTTTTATCGGGTGAATTATCTTTTTACTGAAAAGATGTTCTCAACAACACTCTTTCTACAGAAAAACCCTCTGTCATTACTTATAACTTAAATAGCTAATTAGTTGAAGATACCTTTTAGTACTGGCTTGGCCCTCTTTTGTGGTAGAATAAGTATTTTGACAGTTAATAAACTTTTCAAAGTTTTGTCAAAAAGCTATGGATGACTTTGTCAGAGCTGCCCCATCCCACTTTACCCATCATTTCTCAATAGCTCTGGTGACTTTTTTGTTTAGTTCTTTCAGGTTTAGTTTTGACTGCTGTGAGAGCACCTGAATATTCCCCACTGATTGTAATAGTGTAGTGTTTGCACAAATCTTGGAATACGTGTGAAACTGACCCAAAAAAAGAGCAAGGCATTCTTACAGAGTAAGAAAAAACTGGTGCTTTTTATATGACCTGAGTACCATTAGACCGCCACACACACACCGGGCTGATAAAGCAGCAGGGGCAGAGGCCAGACAAAGCCTCCCCATGAGGGATCCACGACTTAAACTGCCTCCTCTTCCACCACCACCACACACTCCTGCCATCTTTTACGGGCTTGGCTGCGATAACCATAGCAGCCTAATCAACCTGCAAGAATGTTGTCCCAGACTGCCACCCTCACAAAGTGGAGCTTCGTGTGCTCTCCAGATGAGCTTTGGCCTCGGTACCACCTGAGGGCAGGGGTTGGCTGATCTATAAACCAGGCAGTAATGTATAGGATTGCCCAAATTCTGGCCAACTGACCTGTAATCTGTTTTCCAGTATTTCAGTTTTAGTATACATTTTGTTTATCAAATATAAAGACAAAATTTTGCCCAATGACAAAAAAGAACTAAATTCCAGAAACATCGTATCCAATGACTTTATTTGCGTTGTGCCCCCCCCACCCCCCCGAAAAAAAAAATACAAATCAAACGCTTTACACAAAACATTGACAAACTTAAAGAGATTAATACATCATTCAGGCAACTAGAAATCAAGACAACATTTTAATTCACCACCAACAGGTAAAATAACACCTACAGCTTTTAGAAATACATACTGAAAGGAAAACAGGCAATGTGTCTTGAATAAAAATGGCGTTTTTGTGGCATTGTGTTAACACAAAAGATGATGGCACTTTAAAAGATGCGGCTAATATTGCTATTACCATCAAAATGCCACTTCCCAAAATAAGTTGCAATTTGCTTTGAGCTTTCTGATAGGTCACTGAATTGTTTAGTTACCTCTCACAGTACACTCACAAAATTAAACAGTGTAGAAATACAGAAATAAGCACTGAGTGGGGTAGTGGCTCCTCTGCTGCTCAATGAGGACACTCAGCAGGTAGACATGCCCTTAAGACTACCAGGTCACATCATGTCATATTGCAATGGCAACAAAACAATCAACCTGAGACATTAAAACACAAAAATCCAAAGCAAATTGCTGTGCTTGTACATACAGTAGATCAGGTAGGTGTGTGCGATCACTGCAGCATTTCGGTCTACGCCAACATCTTTGACAACAAAGGCTGGTTAAGTGTTCACAGACAGGAGTGATGTCAGTACAGAGGGTTAAACCCAAACTGTTAGGGCTATTAAATGTAGTCACCAATGTGCATCAGTGTATAATTCAGTTAAATCTTAATCAAACGCCCCTCAAAGATCACCCCCTACAGTACATGACCAGGGGAGCCATTTGATTGCAATGTGCAGGTCAATTATTTTCCTCCCTTTTCTTAAGAAAATCACACATAGGCTGTCTGACAGCCAGGAAAAGAAGAACTATAACATAATATTAAAGAGTGCAATACACCACACCATTACCAAACGTATTTACACTTGCATAAAATAGGAAAGCATAATAACAAAAGCTTTACATGGATAGATCACCCCCACCACTGGCATGTGATCAAAGCTGAGGTGAGGGCTGCTTCCAGTACAGGGTGAATCAGTTTACCTGAAGTGTAAAGAGCATGGTTTTGGATTTGGGTGCGGCCAATTACTTTTTGATATGCCCCGTTAATGGTTTTTGAGCTGATTAGACAACCAATCGAGTCCTTCATAGAGGCCATCTCCAGTGGTAGCACAAGTTGCCTGAATGTACCAGTTTCTGTTACGCAGGGAGTGAAGGTTCATCTTGTCTGTGAGTTCTGCAGCGTTCATAGCATTTGGAAGGTCCTATGAACAAGAATAAAACATTACATATCAGGTGATTAGAAAAAAATTAAGTCATTCATGGTTTTGCCATCCACCGGCTTTTTGAGACCTGCATTACTCACTTGTTTGTTGGCGAACACTAATAGCACGGCATCACGCAGCTCGTCCTCGGCCAACATTCTCAAGAGCTCCTCACGGGCCTCAGCACATCGCTCTCTGTCGTTGCTGTCCACCACAAAGATGAGACCTGCAGCAGGTCAACAAGCAAAGTCATCTGAGTGAGTGTTGGGCTACATGCAAAGCAGTGGAAACTCCCAAAGGGATTGGTTTACTTCTTGTAAATGTCCTAATCTACTTAAAAATTACCCTGTGTGTTCTGGAAGTAATGACGCCACAGTGGCCTGATTTTGTCTTGACCACCGACGTCCCACACTGTGAAACTGATATTCTTGTACTCAACTGTCTCCACATTGAAACCTGAGGAGAAAAAGGGACATTGTATTTTAATTTCTGAGTAATACAGGGAAACATATGTAGCGGAGGCTCTTGTTAAGTAAACTCACCAATTGTAGGGATGGTGGTCACAATCTCTCCAAGTTTAAGCTTGTACAAAATAGTTGTTTTGCCCGCAGCATCCAGGCCCACCATCAGTATCCTCATCTCCTTCTTCCCGAACATTTTAAAGAGCCCTGCAAACATATTCCCCATGGTGGCTGGTGGTAGGAATCTTCTTTTAACAAAGAATGTGGAATAACACACCTGTGGAAAAACAGAAAGGGTTGTTGCTTATAGAAATATGTTACCAACTGGAGGGGAGATACATAACTCAATTTATAAATAGACAAAAAGCATGTCTTTAACACATACAACCAGAGATACTTCTTAAAAAACTGTAAAGCAGAATGTAACTCTGTTAGATCGCCATTGTTATTTGATCTGTTTGGTACTTTTTTTTTTTTTTTTTTTACAATAAAAAGTAAAAATCATTCTTATTAGTCTGACTAATACATAGTATGGTCCTTATACAAAAACACTTGATACTTTGCCTGTTTTTTTATGCTTCGCTTCCAAAACTTTGAGCAGAAATAATCAATTGGTATTTTGAAACAAAGTGTTACATAGTATTGCCTGACAGCTTGATTTGTAATCTGTAAAATTAAGGCTTGTATGCAGCACATGGAGCCATTACACTTCACTGTCAGGCAGATAATAAGCAGAATAACGCTGAGCTATTGCTGGAAGAATATTAAAACAATGTTTGCCCCAACAAACTTCAATATTGGTCTCCGCAACAGTAATAGAAAGAATTCAAATGATTTTCTAAGTGGTAATGTTTCTATTTGTTAAACAATGTACAGTCTATGATATATCAACACGACGGGTCACTTAAACCAATGAGGTTTTGGAGAGGATAAGAACCAAAAATGAAAAACACCACGATGTAGTGTTGCCAGTAAACATAGTTAACCTTTAAGTATACTACTGAGTTATTTATTTTATTAAAGATACAACACTCGTACCAGGGATTTATATTTGAAAACCCCAGACGGCTACTGCAGCACCTTGACACTTCGCTCGTCAGGGAGCTAAAAGTTACCCAACCACGAAGACAAACACCGACCTAGTGGTCATGCGACTGATTCCGAGTTGTACATCCATACTGTACTGGCACTTAACGCATTTTAGGTACTTACATATGTCTAGTAAATACAACAGATAGGGGATATTAAGACCAGAACGACCAAATGTCAAGGAAATGATAGCTTCGCTAGTACTGGTAGGTCAGCTAATTGCTAACTTTTAGCTACATATCGCACTATTTCCTCACTGCGTAGCCACAGTTACGATAGAAACATAATTACGTTAAGAGATATAGCTTGGCGTTTAACAGGAAAAGTATAACTACAGCTACTTCGAAGTTTAACCACTTACTCGGTCGGTGTGTTTCTGTCCCTTCGAGGCGTTTCCTTCTTCGCAGGAAAATGGCGACAATTTGACACGTCAGACGTTCCAACAAAACTTCCGTCAGCATCAGACTGAAGGGAGTCGCCCCCTGTGGCTAAGTGGAGAATTACATGTAGGTATTCTCAATGCAAGATATTATAAACTGTTTATAAACAGTTGTTGGAAATAAGTTCTTCTTTTTTTTTATTTGAAATCTATTTAAAAATCAGTCTTTAACATCCATAATTTCTGCATACACCAAAGTTATAGAAAAACAAATCATTGCATCAAGCAGTCTGCAAGCATGAAAGCAGTTTATAGGAAGGGCCAAAGTCATCTCTTCTTTGGCTAAGGTCCTTCAGGGTCTGCAGTGACATTCTGTGCATGTTTGATCACACCGTCATTTAGAGTGCAGTGTTTCATTCAGGGGGGCACAGTGGTGTGGTGGTTAGCCTCAAAACAAGAGGTTTTGGGTTCGAGTCCCCGGGGGAAGAAGAACCTTTCTGTGTGGAGTTTGCATTTTCTCCCTGCATCTGCTTGGGTTCTCTCTGGGTTCTACGGATTCCTCCCATCGTCCAAAAACCTGCATGTTAAGTTGATTGGACGTTCCAAATTGCCCTTAAGAGTGAGTGTGATTTTTTCATCTTTGTGTGTCTATATATGGGGCCCATGGACTGGCAGACTGTACAGAGTTTACCTTGCCTGCCGCCCATTGAATACTGGGATAGGCTCCAACCCCCCGCAATTCAGAAAATGGATCGATGTTTTACTTTTCATGTTTCCGAACAGTTGTGGTGGAGCAGCAGAGCAACAAACAGCATCCTGGCTGGACAGATGAGAAGCTGTGATGAGAAGCTCATCTCACTGTGCTGCAGGACTGAGAGGTTCAGGGCCTTTCTTCCAGCAGCCTTAAGGTTTTTAAACAGTAACATCTTAAAGTTATTCCCTGATTATGTTTTATTATTAGTCATTTATCTTATCTTAACTAATTTGTCAATTGTATCTATTAATTTCCTGTTATACAAAATATGTGTAAATATCTCAATCAGAGCTACTTGATCATTTGAATTTTCTCCCTATGGGAATGAATAAATCTTATTTTATTTTCTGAGGAAATTTAGGCTTAGGCGATACTATAAGAAATGTGATTTAAGCTCTTTCATGAATCTTGTTTTATTCATACAACCTCCACAACCATGTAGATATACATTTTTAAAATGTCTCAATTATTTTCACCTTAATTAATGTTAAAAGCTCTGCTTTAAAGCATGCACCCTTCAATAATACATCATGCAATTAAGGATTACATCCCAAAGTTGACCTACTCTCCCAAAACATTAGGGTGATGTTATGTTCTTATCCTTTTATTCTGAAGATGTTTCTATTTCACTTTAATGATGGGGATTTTATTCTAACTTATATTGCCTGATAATATGTAAACTTTCCCTCCCAGCTGCTGACGTAGATGTCTTCCTGTCTTCAAGGTTTTTAACTTCCAGGTTCTTTAACGTCGTGAATAAGTCAAGTCCCACCATGTTATTGTTGGGACAGTTGAATTTTAACCATGCCTGCTAACCCCAGCAGAGGGGGCAGCAGGAGGGAGGAAGGCCAAAGGAGAGCAGCAGGAGGGAAGAAAGCTGAAGGGCCACACAGGGAAGGCTTATTATGCCACCTCCCTCTTCGACAATACCTTGTATTTCTTCCCTGCTGAATAACTGAATAAATAGCTGCTGACATATTTTTTTCTGTTGTCAGTTTGGATGCGTTATAGGTTATCATTGAAACAGCTACTTGCTTCATCATAAATGAAAACATTTGAAGAACTCAGCAGGTAAAGTTTGGCCATCAGCTTATCATTTTTCAACAACTAATATTATCAGTCATTTGTTTCAATTCGAGGCAAAAAGGATTTATTTTAGAAACTTGTTCTCCCCTCTTCCATTTCTAATTTTCCTCCATCCAGAGAAGTTTGGTGAAACAATCAAGCCGGCAGAACATACTGTGAAATGGTAAATTTGGAACTGTTAAATTACTATGCCAAAAATAGATAACTCCTCATGACTCGAAGGCGTCATTGTCATTCAGGCACAAATCCAGAAAACTGAAACAGTCAAAACTTTTGTGTTTCAGCTGTTCACAAAACAGTGTCTATCTTTGTAGATACTCAATGGATACCAAGTGACAGGTTTTGACTCTGCTGTATTTTAAGGATATTCACATCCAAATAACTGGAAACATTTAAGGTGAAAGATCACAATGATTGCGACAAGCATAACATTAATATATTCTGTATTTCTAACACTTTGTAAAGAAGTCATTTTGCAGGGAGTGCCTGCCATGAATACACAGACTCAACCAAATATTTGCTGTCCCCCTTTTTTTGTCACTTTAGTTTTCATCAGAGTCCGACATTGTACAAAATGACTTGTGCTTTGACAGCATGTTTCTCTTTAACACGGCCATCAGATAGGCCAGCGCTAACCCCATCTCATCAGCAGCCTAGCAGATCAGTTTTTTAAATAGTTTTAGTGGATCCTTCTGTTTTGTTTTTCAGTGGTAAAATGCCTTTTCATCTGGCGATTCGCAAGCATCCTTATTTTCAAAAACCTTTTTTTCAATATGTGTGGATTTGCACAACTTTGCTGTGAAACACTGCCTTGTTGGTGTATAGAATGATAGACCTTTTGATACATAAACTGTTTTTTCAGACTGTTTATAGACTACCTGTGAAGTTTAAACTCTGAGAGATTTGTGAATGGTATTCTGTCACTTGAACTGTTCCAAAGCAACAGCCTCCAAAACCAAATGGCATACTTGCAGCGACCTCTTTATAACCCTAATCAGAAAAAATGCAAACAAAAAATGTCTAATAATTAATGAAAAATGACCAAATCTATGACAGCATGTCAGTTTTGCAGTTTTAAGAATTCAGACTATTCTTGCCATCGTATTATTATTTTTTTGTTCAAAAACATTCCACACATCATGTCATAGAAAGGTCAGGACTGCTCGAAGGTGCCGTCTTGAAGATAACATTTGCTCTTCTAACATCTTACCAGAGCATTGATACAAACCCATACAATCTATTGCACACAGGTTTTTTCTTTAGTTCACTGCACACAGTATCTGTTTTTCCTACAAAAAGAGCATATTGAATTCTTGATGTTGATGTTTCTACTGTGTGATCATGGAGCTCAGTTGTCAAAGAAACCAGAAAAGCCACGGGGTAATAAAAGTAAAGTTTGTGGCATAAAGTAGCATTTTTTATGCAAATACATGCTATTGTTCTTGGCAATGGCTTCTTGTGGTCTTTTCTTGTACCGATATCAGCCATTGAGGACCAACAGTTTGGTATTATTGATCACAATCATTACTTTTGCCCATAAACTTATAAATCTTGGCCATATACTCTCCGAAATTAAATGAAAGGCAAATCCTTTAAAAGATTTAACACATTCTAATTTTTTCCCAATTATTCTAGAGTGATTATGTTTTTTATAATCACCTTAAATTAAGTTAAATTAAATAACATTAAAAAAAAGATTGTGTCCATGACTGCATGTTTCAGTCAAATGTCCAACACAATTGGTTTGTTGGTTACTTTCAATCCTGAAAATGTTATGGTGGTTACAAAAAAATCTGAATTTCTTCATATTTTTGGTGTACGTGAAAACCATCAAATTGGAACCAAGCATCTGCAGTCGATATTCTTTATACGACCGCAGCAGGAATGTGTTTGGTGAACAACTGGATTAACAGATTATGTCTCCAAATTTTCCCAAGGCTACAGAGTGTTGTAAAAAACAAAACAATTCATGAGTAATGAATTCACAATAAAAATCATGCTTTAACATCTAATACAAACTAGTTTCTCATTTCTACAAAAAGTTTTCCTTTGGAGAACACAGTACTCTGTGTATAGTTGCTGTAATTGTCTGTGTCCACAACATCAGAGCTTATGTTGTTCATGTGTCTGTTAATGAATGAACATAACTATGGTCTGTTTTAACCTGCAGCCAGTAGAATTGAGTTAATTACAGGTTAGACCAATTTGTGTATATAATTTTGCCACACTGTACAAACATTCTGTTGATCTGAAGCACATACATCCTTATTTATCATCTTATAAAGAACTGCATGAAAGGAAAGCCTGTCCTTCAAATCCAAGTTTGGTGGATGTACTGTTGAGTTTTCATCAGAGTAAATTTCCTCTTGGGTTCCAATTTCACCAGAAACACTTTTTTTAACCAAGAAATCAGAGCAAATTAAATAAGATAGACAAAACATGGTGCACATTCCTGTAATTCTTTTAGGAAAAATATTCAAAGTGAGCTCACAGAAGTGATATTTCTAAAATGAACGGTTCAAGCGGGCAAGAAGTAAACCATAACCATAAATATTTGTAACAATCTTAAAAGCAAGAACGCTCATGTTCCCCTCTACTCGGAACTAGTGCTCAGCTGCACAGCTACAGCTGGTGAGTTGCATTATAAACTAACAAAACCTTTCATATTCATTTTCTATAATGGTGGCTTTTCTGCTGTGCGAGCTTTTAAACACTTCTAATGGGAAAAATGATGCATAAATAAGAACTAAATCACTTTTACACCCAAGAGTTTTAAAAGACATCCCATTTAAATGAAGATTTTGGGTAAACAGAACAGGCATCTTTTCCTTGATATTACCATGTTATTGCATTTTCACGTACCAAGTAGTGAGGTGAAGGAACTGTATAGATCCACAAGGTAATGCTAAATCCAAGATACTCCACTGGTAAACCTGTAGGTAATATCCATTTGAGGGGCTTATGGATCTTCTTCTTTTTAGGCTTCATATCTCACTCGATACGGACAGTTGTGATGTTTGGACAGGCGACTGGAAATAGGACAGTAGGGAGGTGTATATATAACACCCCCCCGAACAAGCACACACACAAACACACAAACTCAAATTTTTATGGCGCCACTGGTCCACGCGGCTAACAAATTACTTTCACACAAATATGCAAGCGCACATGGGCGCTCTTTTTTTTCTTTCTTGGATTACTTTTTTTCCAAGATCTCTTCTTTATTCGCCTTAAATGTGTCTCTAAACCCATATGCCCACCTGGGGGCTTTGGCCTCATGGGGCACAACTACAGTAGAGCTACCCCAGAGATCTCATGTCAAACAAATGGTATTTGCCAAGAGGAAAATGTGGTTTTAATCCACCTCAAAGATTGAAATATGGACCACATCCCCACCTATGAGGCACTGTCAACATTTTTAAGTCATGTATGATCAAATTAAAGCAGATTTATGGATAATGGATAACGTTTATGAATGGAAAGGAGCTGCCAAGGGGCAAAGCAGGCTTTGCAGTAGGAAGTGCGTAAGGTCTCAGTAGGGGCCTGACTCCCCTCTGAGACAAGGCCTAGCAAGGATAAAAACGCTCAGTAAGGGGCTTGGGAGGGCTGGTGTGTATGTGTCTGTATGTGTGTGTGAAACACCAACATAGTGAAAGAGTGTGTCGGCGCATACGATTTTGAACAGTGGAAATGCTCTGTCTGTAGCTTCATGCGCCTTCACATTATGTTAACAACTCAGTTTAGATTTTTGGTCTACGTTTGGGGGTTTTTAGTTATCAAAATAATTGTGATTATAGATGCAAATTATGAAATGGTCCTGGGTCAACCAATAGACCACTATGTGAGTCATACAAAAGAGCTGGTTTGGACTCAGCGAGGCTGGAACTCGGATAGACAGGCATGGGATGCCTCCCTCTGCGTCTCATGTTCTGGATTATAGGGCGGGCCAAATCCCAAAGGTGGTGTGAAGCAGAAAACAAACCATACATTATTACAACGACCTGCATCGTTGCCATGAGAGGGTCCAGGCTGGCTTCTTCCACTGGCAACAAGTGCCACTGGGCACCCTACCCCACGCCTCTCACAGTAGGGGGCGCTATAGAGAAAGACAGGCCAGGGCAATAGGATAAATGTGCACCGGTGTCGCCTGCCAGTCACTTTTGTATGCCGATTGTCGGTGCCCTGAAAAGGTCGTTAAGGGGATTTACATAACATTTTGCACTCCGCCCGGGTATGTACGGTCAATTTCAATTCAGCGTTTCAGCAAAGAAGATTTCTTTGTATTCTAACAGCGCAGAATATGAAAGCAGAGATAAACGTGTCACCTAAATCAATTTTAATTACCAATATTACCTGAAACAGTATGAGATGAAAAAGATAGATTTCAGAATCCTCAGATTTCGCCAACAATCTTCAACTACAATACAGACTTCTCCATCTCCTGATGCCACTTAACAACAAAATCTATTTGTTTGTTAGTCTATTTTTTATCAAATTTCTGTTATGGTCGGGCGGGTATTTTCACGATGTAGACATAAACATAGACTGTCACTTGTCACACTTTTATCAATCTATTCACAAGTTGCAGGGTATATGTGGAAGCCGCTTTGTGTATGAGAGATGTGAGATGTTCTGGGACATCCGTGACAGATGGTTGAGACAAGCTCCTCAAAGACGTACTTCTTCAGAATGAACATGGGGCCCTCTAGTATGGGAGGGGTGGTGTATTAGGAGTGGGAATTGCCTGCTTTAGAGATGTTGGTATACTGGCAAGGTGTAAGGGTACGCATGGGACACAATGTCCGTGCCAGGGAACTGGATTTCCTGAAGGATGACTTGGTTGGACGTGATGTTACTATGGTCCATTTCCTGAAGTTCTCAGCACACTCTCATGACCCACATTAAACAGGGTATTTTATAGCTGAATTCAAATTAAAAGGGTCTTTTCATTGGTGCAATATCTGAGACAACATATTCTGCTCTCCCTTTGAAACTCGCATCAAGCATCCACATGGGTTGTGATGATGAGCCATTTCAAGATGAAACAATAGCGAGGATTAAGGTATTTCTTTGAAAGGCTCTCTTGTTTCCCTCTGTGGGTTGGTTTGAAGCTGATTCATGTTTGCTTTGTATACAATTATTTAAGGATTCGCCCACCCCTGTCCCCTGTTTTAATCCAACTATATCCCATTAGAAAAGACTTCAAAGTAGTAAGTGTTAACCTGCTGCACCTTGAGCAAGGTGACGGGTTGGAAAGCTAAAGCTAAAACATGTAGCATTAAATAAGCAATTTCCACATTTGGATGTCAGGGATTTCCATTTCTTGTCTCAAAGCTAAATAATTATTACTATTTTGTCTTATTTATTCAATATTGGAAAAAAATTGACATTTTGACTGTGAATAACCCAGTCAGCCCAGTCATGCTGCCAAGGCTGTTGAAACTGTGTGTCTTTGTTTAGTTTTTTTTTGCTCTGCGACAATATAAATCTTATAATCATGTTAGTTCCCCAATCTTTATGTAACTAAAAAAGGATCTTGGGTGTATTTTCCACTTTCAAATGTGATGTTCATTCAACCCTGGACATCCAAATGTGGAATCATATTAAACAAAAGATTTCTTACAAATTATATATCTTTATTCATAAACAGTTAGCCTGTCATAGTTTGATAAGTGGTGCTTTTTCTCACATGTGCTTATTTGTGTTTAATGTGCCTGTGTCTCATTTGCTGGTGCACCTGTCTGCCCTGAGGCTAGATTTCTGGCTGGCACTAGTGTGGTAATACATTAGAGGGCTTGTCATTGTACTTTACTGAAGTCCTCTGACAAGCTATTTGACACTTTTGACAGGGTCAGAGGTGTTAACCTGCTCACACTGACGGGGAGTTGGATGCACAAGGGCAAAGGAAAATTAGGTAGCTGAGTCAATTGCAGGTTGTAACCTCTGGGCATTTTGTGACTGTGCTAGGTCTGGACAGAGAGTGGGATAAAAGTGTGGAAGTTAATTCAAAACGTGAGCTTTGCATTTTTTTGCCATCAAAACATGAGAAGACAACTTGTTGAGTAAGTAATGCTTTTAGAAAATTTATCAGGAAGTTGCATGTTGCAATTTAAAAACATTTAGGTTCCGGAACAAATATAACAGCATACACCAAACAGCAGATATCTGGAAACAGCTACTACTAGGAAAGCTGTTTTCAACATTGAGTTCGCTTGGACTGTGGGCTTGTAAGCGCAGCAAAATGGATCGAAATAATGGCACAATACTTTCTAAAGTCTCAAATCCTTTTTAAGACTCCCAATCTTTCAAACCAAACTGGATCACACCAAGAATCTCCTATCCCTTTATCCAGTTCAGATCCTCTAATCCCTCAGCCGTTTTCCATTCTTTCTCTTTCTTCATTTCAAATGGCGACTGTTTGGTTGTCCGGATTTGGAACGTTGAGAATTTTTACTCTCAGTGAAAAGAAAGTAACTATATTGAAGAAAGGAAGAACAGCTTGACAGAGCCAGGAATGCTATGGATCTCTTTAAGTCCCATAATGAGATGTTTTCTCTGCTAGGAGCTTGTATTGACATGGAGACTAATTATTTCCACAAAGTAATAGATTGAAAGAGTAATGCACAGGGGTGGGAAAGACAACATGAAGTGATTTTAGTCATGAAGTAACCAAAATGCTCAGTATGTCTCTCTGTATGAGATGTGAAAAGCCTGAGGAAAGTCACGTCTCTTGAGCATTTGAAGGACTATTACAAGGTTATATTATGCATCCTCAGATAATACTTATTTACAAAAAGTATTAATGTTTTAGTGACTAGAAAATAGATATGATCCACAGGTACCTTTTCAGGAACCCATTAAATGACACGACATCTTGAAAAATGAGAATAGGTATATGAAACTTTCTCGAGTTTTGAGACCTTCCAATTAGGGACTAATGTCATCTATATTAACCCCTCGCCCCCTCCCTCACTCGTCTTTATTGAGGGAAGGAAAAGGGGGTTAGGGTTGCCTCAATAAAACCAGCACTAAAAAGCAATTACAGTGCTGTGAAGAATGGGACTTGTCAGTAATTTGCTGTCTAAAACCGAGGAGATTGCAGGTCTGGGGCCGAGAGGAATTCTGAGCCTGCAGTGCAGTGTGGGAAAAGCAGTGGGAAGGCAAGCACCACCCTTTGTGAAGTAATTATTGGAACTACCAGAGGCCAGCACCAGTCCCTGCTAATGATAACCCCTCTCCTCTCCCCGTTAGTCACCTTGTAATTGATATATGCAATCTTGCACACATATATGGACTCACTGAGCATGGCTATCCTTGATTAAATGAGCAATAAACACACAAATCTTGCAATAAATATATAATTGATCCATCTAATCAATTATTGTGATTCAAGTGTGGCGTTTGATCTATCTTGTGGAATGGACCCAAACAGGATATAGGATATACGTTCTTTTTTAACGTTTATTTGCAATTTTATAATTGTTTAACATTCAGCTTGTTACTTGTTGTATCCCTTTTGACAAAATGAAGCGTTGTTATAATTTTCATTCTCAAACCAACAAAAAACAAGCTACAAAAGCTTTTTTGTGAGAACAACGGAGACAAAATTCTGAAAGTCAGAAAGTCAGAAACGCTTCCCAAATTACATAAACAAAGGTCTCAGAAATGTATGACTCAAAACTAAAATACTTAAATACTTACAATATATATATATATGTATATGATACTGGAAATGAGGTGTAAATAACAACATTACTTATTTTTAAAGAAGGTTCATATATCTTGTCAAAACTTTATCGATCAGTTTTTCCAGAGCTGACCACTGACCTGTATAAAAAGGACGGCAATGATAACTGTGTGTGACAACGGAATTATTCCAACTTTATTGGCACTGTTGCAAGTCTGTGTGTAAACATAAGAGTTGATGTGCAAAGGGGAAGACTTCAACCAAAACATGTTGCTGTCAAGTTTAAAAAAAAGATATTTCAATTTAAAGCAAATCATTTTTCAATTTCAGAATTTGATGTTTCATGTTTTTAAAAAAAATCAGTATCAAGAGATACTGATAAAAATGTAATAGGGTTTAATTGCAAGTAATTCCACTATGGTTTAACCCCTTACACACTACACACTGTCCTAAATTATCTTGCGTGTATAATTGATGCAAGTCATGCAGACGTAAATGTAAATGTTTGTGATATAAAACAACATGACGGCCATTTAGATATGATTGCGTATCTAAAACCACCTCTGGCCTGATAACATCTGAGATATGCTCCAGGCACCAACTTGCAAACTCTGAAGAGAAAGACAATGGAATGCAACAGGATTTTCTTCTCCTGTAATTAAGTAATTATTGTCACCTCACCTCAGAGATTTTTATTTCAGTTCATTTCACACATTTCAAACAAGATCTGGATGCCCAAGACTTTTAAGAGACCCTGACTTTGGGTCTTTGAGGCAAGTGAAAAATACATAAAGGAAAGCAGCTGTTTCAAATCACTGTCCGATGATTGTACAGTGAGAACAAATACAAATCTGCATGAAGATTAAACTTAGATCCGGACTACTCTACAGGAAAGAAATGCTGAAACTGCTGCTGGTGGCATATGCATGCTCATCATTCCTGCTCCACTGCTCTGAGCTGAGAGGTGAAAGGGTGACTAATGAGTTATCATGTCGGCCTCCTCCTCCCCTCTCAAACCTCAGCCCAAACTAATCTGAAGGGTGACCCTTTGTCAACCTTCCAGGCTGGGCACCCCATTGCCATCACCATCTCCACTACCGGGCAACATCTCAGAGCAGTGAACGCAAACACATAGGGCTCCCATTGCAAGCTACAGTTCTGAAGAGTCCGTGCAGCTTTCAAATGCTCTCACATGCACTAACACACACCTGTAGAGTGTGCGGTGCATATTGCCAACCCCCACTCGCCCTTGTTATCTCCTCGGCGCTTCTAATGCTCTTTTGTAAGTACAGAGGTGGCAAAACTCCTTTGTTGGCCTCAACAATGCAAACAGGGACTTCAAAAGGGGATAAGGCTGCTTTACAGGTGTCAAATCTCAACTCATGATGGCTGCCCTCGTAGACATCTTTCAGATAACCCATCATCCTTATACAAGAGAGGTGATGTACTTCACACATTCTAGGCTTTGAGCTGTAAAAGAGTAAATGTAATGCTTTAAATGCAACAGATGTTTTTATTTCTAATCACTGATGTTGAGAGGAATATAATTAATTTTCATTAGCAGGTATTCTCTTTTATTTACCTTTTTATTTCCTTTTTATTTTTTTCTTTGTTTTTTTAGCTTGAGTAGTGATTTTAATGTTTGCCCAAGAGTGACAAAATGGTTTGTACTGTGTGATAAACAACACATTGTGTATCTTAATTTAGAATTTAGTTGGTGAAGTGTTAGATGATGCGTTAGGGCTGTTAGAATGTGATTCTTAAGAAAACAGAACAGAGCAATGCTACTTCTTTCTATGTAATAAAAACTTCCCTTTTTTAATATAAATATGGTGTCATTATTAAATGTATATATATGCCTTATATGCTGGTTTCAAAAGTTTCTCTGTGGCAGCATATCAAAACATATTTTGTTTCGTTAACCACATGGTAGACATAGCTCTACCCTTTATTCTTCCTCTGTATGCAGGCGTGTGCTCTGTGTGTTGAAGAAATGCATTGATTCTGAGGGGAGTGTTCTGACTACAGACAGAGAAACACATAGACATCAAAAGACCGGCTTCAAAGTCAGTTACATAATGAAGTGCCCACACACTGCAGTCTTCTCTATAGTTCGCTTTCGTCCTATCACCTTTGGAGTGCATGATCTACAAAGAAAAAGCTTTGAGAGTCACGCTCTTTATAGCTCACTCAGGCTAAGAAATGTTTCCTCATTCTGAGAGCGGCTGAATTTTGCCCATTTATTTTGTTGTTGTTTGGATTCAGTTGTGTTGTGAAAGTATTCAAAATCAAAATTTGCATGTGAAATGTCAGTCATCATCTCGAGATTTGATTTTGTTGTTAGAGCTAAAGGGAGCTCTAACAGATTTTTTAAAGGGAGAAACAGATGCATATTGCAAGGACATTTTCACTGTTGCTGCTGTTGCTGCTGTCTGTCCCACCACAGCGTGGTTGTATTGAAATGCATGTGGAGGTCCCTGGTGAATGTCAGGGCGAAACTCGGGACATGAAATGAAAAGAGGACACTGATTGCAATTAGGTCCATTGTCTCCCATTTATATGGTTATTGGGAGGTGCCACTGCTGTCTGGTCGTGTCAAAGTTCTCACAGTCACGATGCCACCTCTCCCATTGGAGTCACTCTGGCCTCCTCTGGCAACTATCTGCTAACAATGTTCATCTCACTTGGGTGACAAAGCTGCAACAGGAGGGTCTGGTGGAGGGGAAGGGCCCATTTCCTTCAGCTAAAAGACCATGTTTCTGACTCTGTGTCCATCCTGTGACCTGTTTCATGTTTGGTATTGTACTTGTTTTTACCCATTCAGAAGGTGTGAAAGGCGTCAAAGGTCAAGATGTGGAAGAAGCAGCTGTCACCAACCCAAACCTAAACCTAGCTGGCTATATATATTTATATACATATATATGTGTGTGTGTGTGTGTGTATAAATGTCCGGATCAATAGCTTCACCCTAGTAATGAGTTCTACACGTCGGATAAACTATGGCAGACAGCTTTAGATATAGTTCGAAAGGGGGGTGTGCAGACTAATGAATCCCCATGAATGAGGACGAAAGGGTATCACTTTTTGTGGTGCTTCCACTCTGGAGGGGGTGTGTATCAATCTTTCTGTGTGATAATAGGGTTAGATAGCAGCGAGACCTGGCCTCTGGTGGTGACATTGTTGCCGGGCTCAAAGACTGTTAGGGGTCCAGCAGCTGAGCTGGAGCACTGGTGGGCTCCATTCACTCCCTGGACCTAATCTGTCCTGAGATCGAGTCTTTCCTCTGACAAAGCTCCTATTTTTCTCAAAACTCTCATCGCTAAGATCTTTCTCTCTTATTTTTCTCTCTCTCAAAAAAAGGTCACTGCCTTGAATTAGCTATTCGACGGTACAGAGACATGAGGTCCCTCTTTTCGGTGTTGTGTGTGTCTGGGTACCCTCAGAAATACACATACTGTACAAGAGTTTGTTATTGGCTATTCAGCCTGCTCATTGAATTCTTTATCCATCCATCCATCAATCCATCCATCCATCCATTTTCATTTCTTAATCCATTTGGTGGGGGGCTGGAGCCTGTCCAAGCCGCCTCTGGGCAAGCAGTGGGGTACACTGCACACAGGTCAGCAGTCCATCATAGGGCTGAATCCTTTATCTGAGCTTTAATTTGGCCGTGGAGAACAGAAATAGACATTTGTATGGGCGAGCAGTCTGCTCATACCTTAGCTCCTGAGGTGCAGGTTTTTGTCTGCTTGTTTTTTCCTCTAAAAAACTGCAATAGATCTGATGGTTCTCTCCCAGTTCACAGAGCAGACACTCTTTAACCTTCACCGACCATTTGGGTTACCTTTGTTCCTTGAATTGAATGGACGGATGTCTTTGAACAATACCTGACAACTTTTTAGCATTGCTCAATGTACACTATCAACATAGTTCTAATATTCTATAGGAAGATGGTACTTCATGATGACCAAATGTTTGAAAGCCTGAACTCACTACATGGTGAGTCCACAACTGGGTTACATTGGTTCTTTATTGTTCTTTGTATGGCAATCAAGCCCCTTCATCATCTCCAGGTCTGAGAGGGAACTGTCAGTTATTTTGCTGGCAGATAACTGGTCCCTAGATGGTTTCAGTTTCAAAGCCTCCTTGTGATAAACTATAATTGGCAAACATGTGCTAGTAAACTCAAAATGAGCTGTGTCAGAAATGGAGCCAACTGACATATGTTGCTGGAGCAGAATCATTTCTCTTATTTGTAATTTTTCTTGTTTGCGTGCCTGTGGGATTCATCAAAATCAAAACACTTTTTTTCACACTGCATACAAAGTTTAGTCGTTTCTTTATTTTTAATGTTGTTTTATTCTGATGTTACAGAGTTAACTTTTAGAAATGTACTACAGGCAGTGGATCACACAAAACCTGTGTGTAGTGAAAAAAACAGAGATGAGGTAAAGAGGCTACAGTGTTACAAGTCACAACACTGTTTCAAAAAACATGTTTCTGCAAATATATACTTTTACTTACCAATATGTACAAGGTATGAAATAAATAATTATAAAAAACATCAACTTTTTAGAAATATATAAAAATGCAAGAAGTAGTTTGTACAAAACTTTGGATTTTAAAGACTTTAGAAAATTAGAACACAACCACATTGTCCACTCAAGCAGTCACTCCTGTAAAGTAAAAAAATAGTAATAAAGGCGTCATAACAGAACTTGAATCGATGAGGGCTGATGCACAGTTTAATATATATGACTGGAAACTGTGAAACTTGTTATGGCTGTTTATTATTAATTTCAGTCATGATAAAATGTAATCATAGATGGGCAACGAGAGATCTACACACCTGAGACACATAATAGTGTTAAACTGGCTGTAAACATAGGACATTTTACAAATCCCTCAACAGAGAAATGATGCACTGGACCACACTTTTCAAAAACTTTGTGTCTCAGTTTTCAGTAGTTTTTTAAAAATAAATAAATATAATTTTGCACTCACGCTCATATAAAGGGAGAACAATTGATCATTTTGCCCTACAGTGGTCTTGAGAAACATAACACAAAATTGTACAAAACTGGACAACAAAACACAGTATTACAGAAAATGGATCTAAAAGACGCAACAAAATCCGGAAACATAAATTTGAACTAAACTCATTAACAAAACTAAAAAACTGTTTACTATTTTGAGTAAGTTTGTGAACATTAAAAATAAATCACACTATTTGACAAAGACACATCGGAAAATTCACAAACATTGTGACTGACATATAAGACACATTAAATGTCATGTAATGCATGTCTTTTACTATTTATAGTTGACAATTCATCCAATGATGTATTTTGTCCTTCCAGACCACTTTGTTGTTCTTATTTGAACAAAACTGTAAATTCAGAGGAAACAAATGAAAAAAAAGAACAGATCAAAACATAATGAATGCACAAACAAACTAACAAAAAAACTTTATTTTGGACTATTTGGTTAAATGGGAATTATGTTATGAGTAAATTAGTCAAACTTCACATTTTTACCAAACTACATTTTGCAGATATCTTTCACAGAAAGAATCAATACATGCAAACATATTCATACAACACAGACAAACAAAGACATATTAGCAGCATTTCATTGAGGGAAATATTGATAGTTTCAGTGATGCTGCTTATGGTTACATTTAGGAGGGGAAAAAACGAAAGCCTCAGCTAATAATCATTATGTACACAGATTTTGGTCCTCATTTTCCAGCAACTACCAATGCCGCTGCACTATCCAGAGTTTATATGATGCATGCAGTTTGTTTACCATTTCTGTTTTATCTTACCAGGGAGTACACTTCTATTCGATCAGATGTTGATAAAATGTTACATGTTCCAAAGCAAAGAAAAACATACCAAGAAAATCCCTTTCATAAATTAACAGTTTTCCCCTCATCAAGGAATATGACACATTGCTAATACTGTTAAAAACAAGGAGAACATGCTTCATATTCTGAGCAGGACACAAGTGCATACCTCACAGACTACCTTACAGCTTTTGACCACCAGGTGCTTTTTTTCTCATCTTTGGTCACGAATCTTGATGCTGTTCGGAGTGTAGCTGCTCTTTACGAGAAGCTTTAGGTGTGTTCGCGTACTTGGGGAAAATGTGTACTGCACTGTCTAAATCCTTGATTTGCTGATGTTCAGCAGGCGTGGCTCATGTGTAGTCTCAGATAAAATTAGTCTTATAAAGCAGATATTAAAATGTTAGCTTAAGAATGTAAGAATATGTAAACACATCACAGCAAACATAAAAAAAACTACATTCACTCAGGTGCAAGTGCATTCTTACCCAAACATCAGTAATACTATGAAACACAAAGTCACTCACACAATAATCATGTTAGTTCTCACACATGCAGAGACATACTAATAATATCAAAGAGGTGAATGCATGCTGTTGAGTGACGGATCATATAAATAGCTTGCAAGGGTTTAAGTGGAACAAGCTTATAATGTTTGGACATCATTTTTGGTCCACAGACTTGAAAGCATCAGCAGTGCTGCTTTATTCTCAACCAAACAAATCGCTTAGAACACAGGGAAAAACAAGGAATCACCAATATGGTGTTTGCCTCTCAGCCAACAGTATTCAATTTCCTACTACAGCAAGTAAAATCGGTTTCATCATTGCTTAAGATAGCAAGATAGTTGCTGTCATCACCACCATCACAGTTCATGTATGATGCTTTCAGATATCTGTTCAACTCTCTGAATCAGTTGATTCAGGCAGGTTTGTAGCATCAAAGAACAAGAACACAAGGCAGTTGTTTGTTTGTGTGCTCAGACAGCTTTAGGCAGGTCTCATAGGTTAAAAAAAAATCCTGTGTATGTTCTTCCGCTTCTAGGAGTCTTTTTCTGAGAGAAGAGGTTACCTCTACATCTCTATTTGCAGGTGTGAACATCGTAGACTCTAACACACTCTTGGCAGCTGACGTAGCAGCACCAGTGGAAAATACAGTGACACTTCTCTTTTCTTTTCTCAGTCCGGGTGTTGTGGCCTCTGCCACAGCACAGCAGATCGCAGCCGTCTATGCCGTGGGACGTCAGATTACAGATGCGATCCCGGGTGCCAAAGGAGCCTGTCTCGGGATTGGGGTCACAGAAATTGGGTGAGCTTTCGTAATAAACGAGGTCGCGCTCTGTAGGGGGTTTGAAGTAGTTGTATTTGGGTCTCAGCGTCTCCACCCAACCACGAGACTCCTTGTGTTTCTCCACCACCATCTCAGAGGCGCTGTCATACTTATCCTTCATGTAGTCTCCAATAACTCGGAAGTCAGGCTGTGACCACCAGCACGTCTTGACTTCACAGCTGCCCGACAGCCCGTGGCACTTACATTTCAGAAACATGTTGTCGTTGAGGGACTGCAAGAGAGAAGCTCAAATGTTACTAAAGCACCCCGAAGGAACAACATTTGCCACGAAACTTGAGGGAAAAAAAGAGTCTCCGAACACGAACCATTCGTCCAGCCTCGTTGTTGTGGCGGTTCATCGCCGAGCGCGCATCGGGGCGATTCTCCCTTGCGTCTGCAAACTCCCGGGACACCATGCTTCCAAATTCCACATCCTCGCTGCAGCCACCCCACTTCCAACCCTCACCGGGGGGGCCCTTGTGACGTGTGTCACATCCACAGATGGTGGCTGAACCCTCAGCGCACGCACGGGTCACAGCAAAGGCCACTCCAGCCGACGCAATAGCGTGCACAAAAGCTGACTCACGAGTGGCTGGAAAAGAGAGAATGGCAGATCTGTCACACAAACTGTACACGATTGGAAAAAGCCCAAAAGGGAAATATCTGACAGATTTCCTCCTTCTCAGCGAGGGAAATACGGGTTGATCGTCGGAGCTTTAAGTAATAATACTACTAATAATAATAGTTTTGTCTTTCTCAGATGTTACATCTTATTAACCCAAACCCACCCAAACCTAATCCATTATTACCATTGGGTTGATGTGTTTAGATAGTATCTACCAAAGTGCCAGTGTGACTGTTCATTCAGCCAAGGCATCAATCCAGCTGTCTAAGAGTAAGGCCACCAAGGCCTCTATGTCTCTGTCTGACATAGCAAACTGATGACTCAGAGGGATCAGGATCTTCCACAGAGATGAGAGGAAGAGACAGACCTGACAGGCCTATAATTAAGAGACTCAATTAAGCTTTTGAAATGTTAGGAAACAGACTCACACTGAGGGGACAATGCACAACATAGAGATGAACCTTTGCTGACCAAATATTAAGTCAGTCCCAAGTAAGACAGCAATCATGGAATGGAATAAACTTCTTTTGCACCTTTCCAGCTGCTTTAACAGGATTTTTTGGTGTAAACATAAGGATAATATATTTAGCAGATAAAAATGAGAAAGCAAAAGTATGAACGCTCACATAAAAGCTCAATAGATAAACCTTGAATGGCTAACCTGTGAACTATGTTTGAGTATATATGTCAGAGAAACAGTATCTGTTTCTTAAAAAGGAAAGAAAAAAACTGACGGAGAGAGAGAGAGAAAGGAAGGAAGAAAGAAAAAGAAGGGAAAAAAGAGTGAAAGAAAGAAAGCAAAAGAAAAAAGGCGTATAAAGCTACAAGGAGCAGGAGCTCCTCCCTTACAGCAGGTTCCAACCAGTTTGAGGACTAAAGGGCATTAGAAACAATGATGCAAGAGAAAAGTCTACTGGCATCTTCCACCACCCTTTTCATACCATTTGTGTACGCGTACAAGGTAACTAATGTTCAATATTCATCTAAACTTCTACTCTCCTATTTAAAATTTATCATCCATCAAAAAATCATTGCAATGACAGTTTTGTTTTATTTGCACATTAAAAGGCTGAAAATGGAAATAGACATACAAGGACCTGCTGTGATAACAAGCCATCAGACACCATCTATTAACTAGAAAATTCTGGACTATCAAAGAATCCTGCAAACCCTAACCTTTGAAGGCCACACACACACACGCACACACACAGAGTTAGGATCTAGTATATTTGTGTGTGACTGCCCGTACATAGAATTTTAAAAATGTCTCAAGACAGCACTTTTAACCTTGATCAAGTGTAGAATGTTGAACACATCTGGTTGTGATGGTGCACACATCAGATATAAAAGTCAGAGTCTGTATCATCACTATAAGATGTGTCACTTGCAGCAGGAGAGTTGTTTGATGATAAAGACAGATATTTTATTAAATGACAACTGATAGAACAGATATTGATTGACATTTTATGTATCACTGTGCCAACATTCAAGGCTACAAGAACCTGTAATAGATTTAGTTCACCTGGAATGCCAGCAAACACACATTAGTTTCACAGCATTTCTTTGTTTTATCACCAATTTAAGGACACGTTTCTTTCTCAGACAATGCTTTACCACCAAACTTTGCCAGAGCCTGGCAGGCCAAGTGGTCCCTACAACCTGCTGGGGGGTTGAATCCCCTATTGTGCTGTCACTGTCACGCTGTGTTAGTCCCACAAAGGGCCCAGATATTTTATATGAAATTTGCCCCAGCTAGTGATTAGTGGGGACCAAGTTAAGTCATAGCAACAGAGAACTATGCATTGGCTGGACCCTGCTTGTCGGCAGACAGGGAAATCCCTATTCAAATGGTTTAATAAAACAATCTAAAGGGCGTGTGAATGGGGAAAAGCACTTTTTCTCCTCCTTAATCTCATGGTTGCGAAGATATTGTGCTCTGAGCAGTGCCCAGCAGGGAGTGGGGCTAAGGTCCCTCCATCAACTCCATTTACCACACCCCTTCTTTCTTTCTTGCCCAGAGTTAATGATATACTGGTGCGCTTGCTTCCCTCCCCCAGCATGAGGAGACATACGTCCCATGAAAAGCAGAGACCTCTTAGCTCATCCTAAACAGTTACACTTTCTCATCCTCAGGTCATAGGTCATAACCCACATCTCCTGACCTCTTCCTGGTTAGTTTAGGTGGAACTTGTTGATTTGGGTTATATTTCCTGTCATAAAAAACTCTTTGTCAACAGGAAAATATGGGTTCAGTATGCGAGGGCTTCGTCATTATGAAACTTTATGCTCTCCTTTTACATATTTTTCATGTTGTACATTTGGAGTTTGCAAGTAAGTCTGTACATATGTGGGTGACAACCCCTGTAACGATGTAAATGTTCTGTAAATTCACCCATACTTATTTTATCACATGATCTACAAACTGGAGCCCTATGACTCCCACACAGCAAGTAGGTGTTCCATAAATAACAAGAACGCTGCAACTGCTCTGAAATTGGCTCTGCGAACACCTGCACAGCTTTCTATTATCTTTCAACACAAGCAGATTCCAGCAGTGCATGTTTTGACACTTTAGTTAATGTAAATTAATGAGTGCTGACGCAGACATAGCCTAAAGGCAGGGCTTGAGATTTGGGGTGTGGCAAAGATAGGAACTTAGAGTGCGGTTCAGACCATGTGTGAGGTAGAGAAGTGGAAAGGGAATATTTCTCTTCGAAAAGCTGGAATTGTTGTATTCTTCTTCTGTGCTTTTGTGGCGTCAGTGTGTGATAACACTGAGCACGAGCTTGTTGCTCAAATCGTGTACGTGGCTTTCAACACAAAACACCAGTTTTCCTTCATTCTCTTGTTCTTTTAGCTGTCACCTCAACTTGTTTCACATAATTGTCTTTCTGTTTCTACCTTAATCCTACTCTGTAAAAACATTCTCCTAATGTTCTTGGTAAAGACGAGGTGGACATGGGCAAGAGGAAACTGACACACAAAAGTCTGAATTGCAGACAAACAGACACCAGTGAGGACAATGGTCCTGATGCACAGACAAACGCCAGCATCAATCAAATCCAATGAAATGGAAGCCCTCTCCTACTAAGCCATATCAAAGGTCTCTGAGCCCCTGAGCCACTCTCCTTGGCCTCTGACAAAGGCACTTAATCCAGCCACTTTGACCTCTCACATTATTAAGGGCCTGACTGACCTTAATCCAATCAAAATGATTTACTAAAGCCCAGTAGCTGCCTTGTCTTTCCAGTCAGTACCCCTGCAATTTAGGCCTGGGAGGGGAGACAGTGGGAAAGATGTGGTGGCATTTTGCACCACAATGGGGTTGGGATTGAGAACCCCTATCGTTAGCCACCTACTTAAGATCAAGCCTCTTCTAACAACTGGCTCAAGAGTTTATTAAAAGCAATTGCCCCGAGTGACCTCCAAGCCCTTTTGTTTGCATCAATCTTCAGCAAACTAGGTGACAAGTTCAGATCCCAAACCCTCAACCAATGGCTTTACACAAACAGCAGAAATGATGGCAAGGCCAGTGGCAAATTGTAATAGAACTTTTTAAAAGTTGGTGAATGCAAAATGCACTTCATGTTTACATGAACTGGTTTTGTGCATCATCAGATGGAATCTGTGAACACTGCATGTAATGAGCAAATAAATCTTTCCTATTTTATTGCCAAACTTTACCGAATAAAACACAAAAAACACAAGCCTTGTTTAGTTCTAGATAGGATATGTGTTTCTTCATTTCTTAGAGTACTGTCAATATTGTGCTATCTATCTATCTATCTATCTATCTATCTATCTATCTATCTATCTA
>CAJRST010007779.1:6474643-6489176 GCA_907169785.1 Menidia menidia | reverse complement strand
TATCTATCTATCTATCTATCTATCTATCTATCTATCTATCTATCTATATAAACATTTTTCTCAGTTATACATTTGTCTGTGTCTTTTGTCTTTTTTTTTCAATTTTAGGGGATTTTTAAAACCCGAGTACATAATTAGACACATACCTGAAAGTCATGAAAACCTGATGGTAAAATTGCATTTTGGAAGACCTCCATTTCTTGAAAATCATTTGTATCGTACTTCTGAGACAGACAGAGCAACTTCAGGGGATCCCCTCCTAAAGAAAACTCCAACGAGACAGACCTCACTCGACTGGAGATAATTGTGTGCATTATTTCATGCATTCAGGCCCCTCAGAGCTTGTTCAGTCTACACTCTATTTAGACAAGGATTTGAATCAGCATAATGAATGATGCACGCAGGGAATGCAGCTTTTCTAGTGCAAATATAAGACAAAAGAATATAGAATAGTTAATCAGCACAGAGATGCTATAAGTCACCTTTTAAGGGGTTTGAAAAACAAAAGTCCTCTAAAATCTTTGTAGAGGACAGAATAAACTCAAACTCAAATTTGAGGTTACCGGGGTCAGACGTCATCAAAGCTTTTAAATTTTCTAGAAGCAATCTTATGCATGATCACACTTGACAAAGAGGTGTTGCAAAGTGAATGGTGTTTTTGTAGAATCTGTGTGTTGTTTGTGGTGTAAATATCTACCTGCTTACGGAATCCCAACCAAATTATAACTTGTTAAAGAAGACATGTTATGCTTTTTAGGCTCTCTTCTGATTTTCAATACTTATAAAGCTTGTATACATGTACAAGGAGTGTACATTTGCGCATGCTTTTGTGCAAGTACAATCTGTGTATACAACAACATCCAAAAACATATATTTTCAGTGTAGATAAAATAAGATATTTAACCCTGACTCCATCGAGAAGGGTTCAAATTGGATTTTTGCCTTCTTTGTAACAAATGAACCACAGGGAAAGTGACAATTCAGAACACCAGGAATTTGAGGAGCTTGAGACTACATGCCTATAGGCCAGAAGTGCACTGACAAGTTATGTACATGGCCGACAAATTGCAGTAAACATGAGCTTCAGTCAGAATTCACCCCAGCACGCTGAGTAAACCCACCTTTGTCGAGCACCGGCCCAAAGATAGCCAGATTATCGTTGACTGTTGTGCAGTTCCAGCGTCGGCCTCTGAACTGGTGCTGGCACTCCTGTATGCCGATCTTCACTCCCTCGGCCACACTGGGCATGATCTCTACGTAGTTCCGGCAGAAACGCAGCTGCTTGGGCACGAGACCTGGTATGCTGCCACAAAGGATAGGTTGAGTACCCATAGATGAGTACTGGTGACCCACTGCTAGTGACCTGCAAGTCAAGAAGTAATCACAATGTCACTACATTTTCATAAACATTTATCCTCTCTTCCTGTCTGTCTGGGACTTCATCTGTTGATAAAACCCCACCGAGTGGGAGCTTATTTTATCTCACGGCTTGGCGTAATGTTACGTCTGAGTTGATCTGATTGTGTGTGTTTATTTGTGATATCAGATGTTACCATTAGGCATGCATCCTTCATCCCTTCAACAACCCTCTATGCAAACACCTGGCCTTTGTGTGAATTAAAATTGCAGCCCTGTTACCACACTGTTTCTGTTTAAGATGAAAGTCCACAATGCATCCAGAGGTCTTCATAGACCTTAAGCTGACAACTTGAGAAACTGCACCTTGTTATTAACTGTCCGCACACTTAACAGGCCCTCAGCTTAGGGTAATAAGAGTGCAAGCCCTCCACTGAAACTTCAGAGTGTATTAAGAATAACACACACCCCCTCCTCCTCTGCCTACCCTCCTTTTATTTGCTCTTTCAGGAAGGTGTTCTAAGATACAAGTGCAAACTTGGTTGGCTGATTACATCTGTCTGCTGTCATTCCTTTATTGATATCTCTCTGTTTTTATTTTCTGTTACCACTCAATTAGCACTTTTTGTTACAATCAATTGTTGAAATGAGGCTTTAACAGTATGCCACAGAGCTAGTTTTAAGTCCATTTTTGGCGTGCTAGGCTTGTGTGTCCATGCTTTTGCATTTCCAAATCACATTTGTACAATCCATGTGGATGCTTTAATGTTTAGGCTGTTTTATGCACTTATGAGATGTTGCTTTCCTCTTAATCAGGTAAAAACAATAAGGCCTCTCATTTGTGTCAATATCTTCCCTTAGCAAAGAGGGACTAAACAAAACGGACGCGTGCAACATTTGCCAAAGCATCCTCACTTTTGTTTCAGTGATACAAACTAGTTTATTCTTCTTGCGTACACAAACCACTGATAATAAATGTTTGATTTCCTTTAAAAGTGTCAATATCAAAATTTGGACTCTTTAACGTGACCATAGAACGACTAATTTAAATAATACCAGGGTTCCTGTTATCTTTGGAAAATTTCCTGCAGGGTGCCTAACGAATTACTTGTTAGCAATCCAATGTCATCATCCTGAAATGAGCTTGATAACAACTCCATCATGAAGACAGCTTCGGAGATGTGGAACAGTGTTTTGCAGGTTATTTAGCTCTCAATCCTCTCAGTATTTTTTTCAAGGACGAATAACTGATCACAAGATTACCAAATTCCTCACAGTTTGCCCACTGGCAATGTTTTGTTTTCTTATGACTCACACCCAAATAAGATCTCCTGTCCAAATGACCAGAAACTGACAACTCAAATGACCTTGACTATACCAAATACATTTTGAAATAGTTTACTTTCACAAACTTCCATTTTTGTGGCTATGCTTTCATGTTTTTGGTCAGGTGTCACTCAAACGTTTGTGTGCATCAGAACATGTTATTGGCTTCCACAGGGGGTCACTTGCTTAATTTCCACTGACTAGACCACTGGTTGATTATAAATGAGACATCCAGTAAGGCAGCATGCATTGACAAGTTGAAATTTACTCCAAAAGGAAATCACATTTGTCTGCTGCAACCATCAGTAAACAAGGGCACTCCTACAAATTGACCTCTGTTTGGCCCTTGTCAATCTATCTGCCCTGGAGCACATCATTCCCAGCAGAAACCTGAACATCCAAGACGGCACCAAAATCTCGGGTCACTCCTTACAACAAACAACCGACTGAGGCAGAAACTGTGGCTTCTCTGAGCTTCTGGTTATTTAAAAACATTTAGCGACTGGACATCAAAGTACATCCACTGCAAATGATGAAAATGCTGCAGATAAAAGCTCATGTTAGCTTCTTTTGTACCACAACAGAAGAACCCTGAAATTTCTGTTTGATTTGTGCTGAGAAAGAAAATCTCTTATCCTTCATCATGACTACGCCCCTGAAGGCTAATTTGCACAGATTTCTGCACAAAATCATCATGAGCCAACGTGGCTGTCTGAGAAGGGCTGAGTAATCCATTGCCACCTCTTCCTGTGTTAGGAAATGGTCTATGAAATGAGGCAGGGCATGTTCCACAAGGGATGATTTATTATTCTTTAAGGAGTTATTGCGTAAAGGAGAGTGATCTTAGAAACCAGCTCCAACAAACCATTTAGATTTAACTACTAGTATTCAATGTTTTGCATGGATTTTAGGTATCCATTGTGTGGTCTCTACTTTAATCTCTCTAATTCCTTTGAAAAAACCTATTTATCTTGTCAGACCTGCCTCACCAAAAATCTGACTTTCCTTGAAGCTAATGAAATAGGTAGATATAAAAGTTAATGCTCTCAAAAAATGTTTGACTCCAAAAACATGTATGAAATCAAATTTTTCTCCCAGTACAGACTTTTCCCCTCTAATCTAAATGTATTCAGCACATGTTTAATGCATATTTCAGCAAGCCCAAGCAGGGTGCCTTAGAATTACCACTTTACTCTTGGGCCCTGAGGCCTTGGAGCCGACTTTGACATCAAGAGAATATGTTTGGGAAAAGGAATGCGCAGCAAGCTTTCACCTCCAGGTATTTATCTTCTAAGGTGGGGTGGACTAGCGAAGGAGGTGGTGGGGTGGCGGGTGCAGCCAGGCTATGTCATGGCAGGTCGAGAAGAGACAGACATGAACCTGTCTTAGTGCAGATCTGTATCCCCACAGACTAATGTGGGAGCAGACGTAGAGCCTGATGCAGCTCTGATGACCACTTGAGAGCAAGTTCATGAGCTTATGTCAGCAGAACATCTCAGGTTGGTTTTCAAAGAATAAATAGCTCTCAGATAGATAACATAGTGTTTGCAAATGGCGGGATAATGCAGGCATACTGAGTGTAATCCGAAAGTAATCACGCTATTTGACTTGGGATGAGTTGCCATGAAACACAACAATACATCAGTCATTTTTAAAGTAGAAAAAAAGGTCAGTATTACATCAAGGTAGCAGAACAGAGAGGTGACTGCTTGTGCTATTTTTGCACTCCCCAGTTGTTTGTACTGGTGGGAGTGATGCAGCCAACCTACTCCCATTATGTTTACCTGCCACTCTGATGCTTCTGTAGTTACACCCTCAAAAATCAAACCATGAATGCACAGATTGGCCTTTGGCTTGCTGCATCCTTTCAGGCATGACAGAGTGGAAACCTACCATTCACTGAGTCATTTATAAGAGACCCCACAAAAAGACTAAAAGAAAAATGAAACTTTGAAGCATTTTCATGTGTTTGTCAATGTTAAATGTAAAGAAAATCTTGATTGAATCCAACAACAGTTAAGTTGAAATATCATAATGTATTGGGTAAGCGGTATATTGGAAAATAATAAGATACCAGAGTGATGACTGGACCTTTTTTCCCCATCTCTTGGTCCAGTGGGCCCACTATTATATCAGGATTTCCTTCCAGCTGAGCATGTAATTAGTTTCTCATCAGTCTTACCACCAGGGGAACCATTAAAGGAAGTAGGTTAGGGTCCATATCATTTCTAAGCATCCCCAAATATTAAATTATTTATCAGAAATTGGGTTTTGTTTATCACTGAAGATCTACTGTTTTCAAATAGTGGATGTATGGATGAAAAAGTAACTTTAAGAGACAAGACAGGTACTCCAAATCTTCTTGAAAATAAAGTGTGCATTTAAATTTGACTAATTTGGGTAGTGTCACTTTTGTTAGAAGACTGCCCATTCATTTTCATCCAATTCATGCACAACTAGCAGCAACTCATTTTGACTACAAAGACTTAATGTCAGTCAAACAGTTGTTTTTATAAGGTGTCAAAACTAAAGTAACAATACACATCAACTAACTCTTCAGCCTATTTGGTGTTTTAGACATTTACTGACGAGAGAACCCCAATTCTGATTGATTAATGCATAATTAAATTATACTGCTTTATGTACTGTATTGTTTCCCATGAAATTGGTGTTATATTACAATAAGTCAAGTAGACAGTATGAAAGCTTTACTTTATTACACTGTGATTGAGCATCACTAAACCCAGAGCTTCTAGGATTTAATCCTTTCACGGTGCCACATTGAACCCCCCCAAAAAACACACAGACTCAATGATGGTCGCGTGCGCGCTCACATTTACACAAAGTTTGCACCTGCTGTATTACGAAAACGGTGCATTATTTTTTCTAAATAGCCTTCCTCAAGCAGCAAATGATATTACTTCTAAATCAATCCTGAATTACACACAGAAATACCTTTTACTCAGAGCATGCAACTTAAGAAAAAAGTTTCTGGTTATATCTTCTGCATCATTAAAACTGATGATAACGTTGCCCTTTAAATCCATCCTGAGTTTAAACTTCTCACTTTAAAGTTGGATAAACTTTATCATATGCGAGCAGAACTGACCCACAACAGCTGCCAGAGAAAAAAAAAAGGAAAAAAAAACTAGAACTACAACCAGCCACACTGTCACAGAGGCGGATCGACAGATAATTCGAGAAAAACTTTCACCATTTAGCCAAGGTGGGAAATGAAAATAAAACTTACCACCAGATGGGATAGCTTGCCATGACATGCGTAACCCCACAGAGCAGCAGAAAACATCCAAGGTATATCATCCTTAAAGTTTCGCAAAACCTCTCCAGCAGAATGCCAACATGCGCGCTCATCTGCGCACACAGATCTTTGCAGAACAGCAAAGACAACAACAACAACAAAAAATATATATATAGATATATTACTGTCTTCCGACTATCGAAGGGAATCTCAATCTTTCGCGACTACTCGTGGCAGAACTCGGGAGCCAAATATCAAAAGTTCAAAGCTACTTGGATTTTAGGACCCAATCAGCAGGTATTGCCAAAGGGGGAATTCTGATGATATGTTCCTCTCTGTTGCCTTGTCAGTCAGCGCCAACTCACACATGAGAACAACCTAATTTTAAGATGTGTTTTAGTGCTCATTCAGAATTGGTCGCATTAGCATGCAGTGTGTGTGATATATAATGTTGTTTAAAGGAGAGAGGGAGGGTCCTTGGGATTTTAAATAGACATCGGAACCCCTGTGGATTGCGTAGCTATAACAACCTGTCCGGATTTCGCTCCCTGGCTTGAAGCTTCTAAAATGCAGAAATAAATATGTGTGAATTGCTTGGGACCATTATTAGGGTCTGCAGCCTTTTATTTGTGCCTGTTCGTCATAAACGTAAAAGGCAAGCTCCTCTTGACAACTTAAGGATTGGCCAAGAAATCCTTGCTGGTATTTTCCCTTGGACTACTAATTATTTTATAGAAAATTAAGTGTAAAGACACTGAACTTTAAGTTATACGCCATTAATCTCTGACGCGAAAGACAATGTTATTTTAACCTAACTTGAATCAGACGCACCCTGAGGTACTGAGCAGAACACTATCTGTGTCTTCCTCATAGCTTTGACTCTTGCGTCAAAGTAGGACGTGTGATCAGCTGTTCAACAGCTTTTCCCAGCAAAAATATCTGATGAAATTGGCAGTGGCACTGAATTTTAACGGCCGAGGTCCGTTTCCTCCTTTAAGTGCCTGATGTCTAATCTAATGGGAGGTGAGACAGCCTCTCATTTAGGCTAAAGATGCTTATCTTCAAGTGTACAAAATATGTGCGACATCAGTGACTAATTAAGGTCTATAAACTTAATAAATATACGGATAAATTAACGTAGTCAGTGATTGATTAATCCAATAAACTGATGCTTATGATAATGATCATTCAGACTGACAATGTTTGAACTGTGAGGGAACAAGGAAACAAGCTGGGTGAATTTATGAGTAGGCACATTAAGTTTTTCTTATATGTTCAAGGCCATCAGCAGGAATATTTAGCACTAGAACAAGTGTTTACAGATGTAATTAAACTCCCTCAATTATACATCTCTAACTTAAGTAAATAATGCTGTGCTGCTAAAGCTCAATTATCTGTGAAAAGTGTTCAAGCTTCTCGAGCAAATGGAGACGTTCCTCACAATATAATTATGCAGTGTTTTACATTCTCCACTTTTCCTCAAAAGTGAAGCAGAATAATTGCCCGTTTTTTTTTTTTTTGTAATTGTCTTAAATTTCAAATGAAGACTGATGTGATTCACTGGGATGACCCGTCTCGTGGAGAAGGAGACCTCAGTATTTTGGGGACCCACACGTCCCCAAAAAATCTCCAAAACCGGTGGGAAGATAAGAAGTGAGCGCCATCTACTGGATAGCTTGACCATCACTAAAACAAAACAGACAAAAAAAAAGATGATATCAGTGATGATACTGAAATGTAATGAGCGTATGCTTTGGCTCATCATAGTACTGATATTTCTGATGGTCTTTACTTGTTTGATTGGACATAACTCGAAACATATCTATTATCAATGTCAAGTATGTTAAAATGAACATTTAACAACAAAACTTTCAGGATAACAGTTACTGCTATTGGGAGTTGACCGGATATTTGGTTATGACTGAAAGTGCACAACCATTCATAATGATAGAACTTTTCACCTTCATGCACACATTTGCTCAGTTGTCTTTTAATGACCAAAATTCTATAGAGTTTGGGTGATATGTGCAAAAAAGTGCAGAAGGGAGTCTGTTCTCTTCCCCAGTAGCTGTCAGCAGTGGTGCAGAGGCTAGGTCGGAAAAAAATAATTAATTTGAGTAATTTCCCCTGACTTATCTAAGAAAAAAACCACCGCAGAGTGCCAATCACGTAGTTCCACATGTCCTGTACATGTGGTCATTTTGGCAAACTGAGTCAAAGAATCAACAGGTTTTCAGAAAGAATCATTTCAATAACAAACTGTAAATGTGCTTCCTCACCTCCTTCCCTGCAGCCCATTCATTCAGCCCCCCCCCCCCCCCTTCTGAGCAAACAGACCGACATCAGTACTCCACTGTGTGCTCAAGCTGACCTCACCGTGATGGTGATGTCATTCAGTTAAAGTCAAGTCATGCACAACAAGTGCGTCTTGTCAATGCCCTGCATCACAGGCCTCAGTGTCACTCCCTCACTTTGACATAAAACAGCCACAATAACATCATGCACAACAAAAACATGGAACTAATCAGCTTTTCATGACTTCACTCAGTCCTCTATGAATATTTTCCTGATGTGCCACAAAAACTGTTAATGCTCCTCTTGGTTATTGAAATAGCTACACATTGTTCAAAACAGAAAATCCAAGAAAAGGTAAACCGAAAGGTATGAAAATGGAAGGTTTTTGTCGTGTATAAATGTGACGACACCACTAGATGTCAGCATTGCATAGTGGGATTGTCATCTGATCAGCTGTGACAGATAAACTTATAGCAGGAAAGAGAAGGAACTCAAACGAATGGAAACATACATCAACCATTCTTTGTGTTATTTGGACGTTATCTAATACTTGTTAGAAAGGCAAGTAAACACTTCACCCACTAAAGATGTGACCTTTTCCTGTGAAGACAAAGATCAGGACATTAATTTCAAGCACATTGAAAATAAACGGAAACTTTTTAACTGAACTTGAAAGAAATATTTCATCTCTTATCTAGACCAAATAGCACATATTTGACAGACTTTTGGATAATAGTCATCAATGTTTAAAAAGATATAGCAGCTAAGCACTGATTTGCCCTCGTATGTGCTGTGTTGAGGCCTCAAACGCACATTTCAACAACAACAACAAATACGTTTATACAGTACTAAGTTCTGCAATATCTTTTAAGGCTCATCCCTTTCTTTTGCAGCCATGCTACTACATCAGCTTCCAGTCATGGGAAACGAAGCAACGGCTCCTCCTTTGCTCGGGCTTTATCTTCAGGATGGGCATTACCACAGGCGTTGACATCCCTATCATGCCTGCTTGCCTCTTGCTAATACAGGGTGTAAAAAGGTTTTTGATAAGGGGAGCATTAGAAAGCACTTTCAAATCATGATGTCCTGGAAGTGAATGATGTCATATTGTTGCTGGGGGGGGGGGGGGGGGGGGGGGTCAGGCAGATTATGTGGTCAAATGTAGCAGTTCACTTGATCATTACAGAACATCGTCACTCACCAGCTCTCTGCCATGAGTATGCAATATTCTGGAACATGTTTTTGTCAGAGTTAAGCTAAAAGACAAAAACAGTCTTTTTAAATTAGAATGAGAATCAAATATCAGCTTGGAAAGTTGTAAACTTGCATAGGTTTCCTGGTACTTGACAACAATTACTATCTAGAAAAAATGGCATAGTTATTCCTACAATGCAAAACAGTTTTTTGTTTTTGATTGCATACTTTCCAGACAAGATGAATCTGTATTTCCTGCAGACATCTTTCTTTCCATGCTTCCGGCATAGTCTGGCAGTATCAGTGAGTTGTTGTTCATTGCATGTTTTCCTAATCACATCCTGTTGGGAGCTGTGACCAATAGTTCAATGATCTTTTAATCGGATGAGGACATTTTACTTTAAAAGTTCTAACAGGTTTCCGGGTGTGTTTTGGTAAATTAAAAAAAGTTTCAAGTGGGGAAGGGGTCCCGGATAGCCGCTCTGGAATAAAGGCCTGATTAGCAGAGTGCTGAACTTGCCACAACCAGGCCACTATGTTCTTGTTTACCATGGCTATCATTGTCTAATCACAGACCGTCATAGAAAAAAACTATTCACTTCAGCGGGGCAGCTGATTTTTTCTGCACGTAAATGTTCTTTCAATTTGAGGCTTTGGACATACAGAGGATATTTTCCTGTATCTTTCATCAGATATATGACTTGGTCAAATCCTGTCAGATTTCTGTGGATAATTCTCTTACCAAAATGGCCTCACATAGACGGGTGCGTCCTTCTGCATCACACCCACTAAACACAGATGGTCAAAAGTGGATTCCAGAAAAGAAGACATCTGTCAGAAGATGGTGAAATGTGTCCAAGATTGTGTTGTACTAACACATCAGTACAACATCGTGGCACTGTGGAGGCCAGCACAGCTTTAATTACAACAATAAGTCTAAATTTTATGCGACTGCAGTGTTTTTTCTCCAATCGCTGAAACAATCGACCCAGTCTTAAACTTCTCCTCAATTCCAGCATTGAATAGACAAGAGAAAAATTGAAGAGGGGAGGTCATCCCAGGTTGCCATGAGCAGAAAGAGAAGCTGCGCTGGCTAGAAATGCTCAGCTGGACTCTGTCTTGTTTCGTTAATGCAACATAAAGCAGATCACACCATCTCACCTGCTGATCTAGACCACAACACATTCACTATACATACAGCATATTGTCTGCTTGCAACCTGTTCTTTCCTGGCACAGACCGCCAACATGTCACAACTTCTGCGGTTGAGACTGTGTTGTGTCATTCTAGATGCTTTCTCCAGTGGAATGAAATGGATGAATGACTGTGTTTGTTCAAGTGCAAACAGAAAACTGAAATTCTGTAAAACATCACCATTGCTGGGGTGTTCCACAGGTTGTCAGGAAACCATGGCACAATTGTATCCATCCACTGCAGCAATAAATACCTCATAGGCAGTGGTTTGATATTAATATCGTTATTTACATAAATGTATTTTCAAGATGTGCTTGAGTGAGCAAAATTGTAATTTAACCATGAGTTCTGTTCATGAAATAAACCGAAAGGTGCTTTCGTAAAAGTGACCCATTTTATATTATACTACATTTAAGGAGATTTTGTTTATCACAAAAACCTGCATTAACTGGATTTTTGCGTGTGCTCCTTCTACACAGCAGCAACATTAGCTTAGATGTGCCTACTCAAACATTTCAGCCATGGACAAGCCACCACATGCTCACACACAAAGTGTCATAACACTTCACTTGAAAATGTGGATGGCTGATGGGGTATCTGCCACAAATAAAGCACCAGTATTTATTTTATTTCAAGGCTGCTTCTTCTCAATTTAGTAGCTTCTATTCGGGGTATTTATTTACAAAAATCCAGGACAGGACAGGAATATTAAAAAAAAAGCAATTTTTTGGCTTTTTTTTTTCATTTGCGAATTTCTAGCTTGCCTTTAATGTAATTTCATATATGTTCATTAGCATTCAGAGCAAAATCAGGAGGTGGGCAGCTTTGTGGTGAGGCCTCAGAACGAACAGTTACCTCTCCTGCCCCTGAGGATGCACTTCTCCTGTATCCTCAGAAGTGCTGCACATGGTGAAACAGCAGAGTGGCGCAGACGCACCGTCAGCCTCAAAACCTAAGCCACAAAATATGTCTGGTACATGGAAAAGATCATGTGGCCCTGCAATGGAGTAGAGGTGGTGAGAACAGAGGAGTTTGGTGGTAACTGGGTTTGGACGGATGTGATTTACATTCCTCCCAAGGGAAGTGATATCAGGACAAGGTCAGACCAAGGCTAATACAGAAGTCTGAGGAGAGGGAGACAGATTCCAGTCTTTGCTCTTTGCTCATGATGATGTTTTATGAAGAACACAATACCACATTATTGGTGAACTCCTCACATTGAATGAATATGTAAACAATGCACTCTGCCTTCTATAATTTACTTGCATCTTTCCTGATCTTTTCTTTCTTGTCATATTTGTAAGATCCCATGTATACTATACTTGTAAAAGTTTATAATTTCCGTGAAAGTGAAATCCTTTGAATACATGGATGATTCATGGATGATTACATCTTTCAAGGAAATACTTCAAATTCAATCTATATCCTGCAGTCCATTCCATCTCCCAAGAATTATGGATGCACACACTAACCTCAATGCTCAGAAGAGGCTCATTGTAATTGCAAGAAGAAAGCTACACTTTAGGCTGACACTATGACCTAAACTTACGTTCACATTTAGTTCAGTTATGCTAGCATCTGGGAGAGGGTCAAAGAGGCAGAACAGAACAGGAGAGAGAGGTAGGTTCCCCAACAGCAGAGAGCTAATACCCGTGACAGCCTAAAGAGATTAGTGTCCATTACCAAACAAATTTCTGCTACCACCTACAACACTTATGACAGCCTTCAGTTCAATACTCATAGGAGCTCCAGTTAAAAAAAAACATGCTTTTGTCCTTCTGGCTGTGTTCCCTCGACACCAGAATGAAACAAGCTCTGTTTTCTCGGTTGCTGGGTCTGAGAAGAGGGGGCGAGCATGTTTTAAGAAGGGTGTGGGAATTAATTATCCCACTCAAGAGACTTGCAGGACCAGTGGGTATTGCTTGGGATTAGTGTCCATTCTTGTCATGTACTGACAAACCCTCCCGCTGATCTCCTTAACACCAGGTGTTATTAAGAAGCAGGGCTCTTACTGGGGGCCTATAGGCTCGTGAATAACTGCCCTTTTGGAATGACTGACAAGCTTATAATGCTGAAAAAAATTGCATTCCAGTGCTTTCGTGTGCTCACCTGTGTGGATTCTTGAATGGATATTGAACATGAGCTGAATGTGAAATAATGCAAAGGGCATCATTTGGAGAATCAGATACTTAGCTGTGACCCCACTATAAGCTATCATCTTATGTAAAACTAAGGCTTTTTTTTACCATTGATATTTCAAAGGAACAAGTCAACATTTTGTTCTGAGTTTTGTATGGTTTTGTTGTAAATTGCAATGATGCTCCAGAGGGAAACAGCATGTTCCCAGTATGACTGCTTTTAGCATGTCATTTATAAAAGTCAGGCTGGTCTTTTTCATCTTGGTCTGCAGCAACCACAGTACATGTTTCCACTTTGTGATTCATCCTTGATGACTCCAAGACCAGTTTAAGGAACCACCTCCGGAAAAGGTTATTGGGTTTTTTTTCTTTTTTTTTAAAGAGATTTAAGAGTTTTTTGTAAATGTAACTTAATATTGTAGTGCTTGGCAAATGTTTCCAATGGTAATTCCTCACCCAAGTGGTTTTATCAGCTGATGACAGTTCTTGATATAGTGTCTGGGGAGCTCAAACTTAAGTGGGTCCATCTTCAGCCGTTTCATCTTGCCCTTAACACACTGATTGTAAATTTGAGTTAGATGATATGGTCTAAAATATTTTGAAACATATGCAAACCAGTTCCAATATTTAAGGATCCATTTCTAGAAAATGATTCTCTACAACATTTACTGTCCCATTTATATGCCCCAAATACACAACCATCATGGATACTTCATTTGATTATTTTTTAAATCGTCATTGACATTTTATCAATTAAAAAAAAAAGTTTTTCTGTCTTTGTTTATAAGTATATTTCTGGACCTCACTATTTGCCAGTGTATTTACAGAATGTTTTCCATGTGAAAAATCAATATCAAATCCCAACAATTTCGGATTGTAGTGTTTAGTATTTTGGGCGCCATGTGCTCTTATTCTGGGGGTCTTTCGGTATTCCTCCTCCATTATTGACACAAATCCCCACAATAGCACCTCAGCACACCATTACCTAATGATTGTATCTTATTCCAACCACCTCTCCCCCATATTTGTTTAGAGTTTATAGATATCTTTTAAAAGAAAAAGGCACAGGTAAATAGACAGACAGACAGACAGTACACTATTTTTCTTGGGACAGAGCCATGGGGAAGCTACCTTAGTTTTTTGTTTCAAGCCAATCATTTGCTTGTCAAACTTTTGCCTAAACACACCTTAAAGCAGCGCTTTATGTCAACCTGTCATGTTAACTCACACACAAATGACACTTAAATACAGCTCAAAAACCTAATAAATGGTATTGTTTGGAAAAGCGATGATCTGAGAGTCTGTGCCATGTGAAACATGCAACCATTATTATCGAGTTTGCTTATTTTACTTTCACTGAGGTGCACATTACAATTACACACAGAGTGAACAAACTTGGCTCAGTCTTTTTCACTTTACCCATCTGTAGGTTGCGATGTGCAGAGAGTGGGCTGGGAGTTGTCTGATATTGATAATGGATCCACTTTATCCTGAAAACTGGCAGAAGGGCTCCCCAGGTGTAGCTTAGAAAACCTGAATCATTCTCAAGTTCAGATGCCTCACTCTGTTTACATACCACAAGTGAAGGTGTGTGTGTGTGTGAAAACAATAGATGGTAACTGGCAGCTGAGCCATTGAAAGGTGTTTATACAGGACTTTTATAATGTTATTCCCAAGATATTTAAAAAAAATGCACTGCATGCAATGAGCAAATAAATCTTTCCTATTTTATAGCCAAACTTTACAGAATAAAACACAAAAAAACACAAGT
>CAJRST010007779.1:6366970-6474543 GCA_907169785.1 Menidia menidia | reverse complement strand
ATCTATCTATCTATCTATCTATCTATCTATCTATCTATCTATCTATGGGTTTAGATGTGGAGTAAATATTTTTCAGGAGCAGGCATGCTTCTGTGATTACACGCCAGGATATTTGATACCTTGTCAATTGACTCAGGTTCCTGGTATGATATTGCAAAAGGTGATTAAAGGTTTCATCTTCAGGTGTTTTTTTAGAAATTGCCTGCAGTTTTATCTGTCTCTGCAGATGAAGCACAATGCCACACTGTTTTTGATGGTTCTAAGTTGACTGTGGTCAATGTTTGTTTGGCTCTGTGTTGGACCAGTGATGGACTGATAGGAGTATCCTGACTCTTTATTTTTTTACAATGTACCAGGATCATTTGATTGGATTATGATGGGATTGACTCTGCTGAACACTTGTGCACATTCTTAGGGACAATTTTAAAGTTACGAATTGACCTGATATAAACGTCTGGAGGGAGGCAGGAAGCGGAAGTAACCTAGAGAGAATCCACGCACCAAAAGGTCAGAGACTGATGCTCCCAAAATCAGTGGAACACACTGAGACTACAGTAGCAGTGCATAAAACGTGTGCAACCCATATGAGCAATGCAAGCAGGCCTTTTCATCAATCTAAACTGAAAAGAAGTTTTGAGCGACAATTATTGGAAACCCTTCATGTACAGTTTAGGTTTGTATTCATGTTGAAGGGAATACATTTTCCCCAATAAAGGAGAGACTGAACCCCTGATGTCCCCGCTGGTGTTTACGCCTGTCTTGCTGTTCCAGTTCCAAATTATAAGATCTGTTTGACTCACAGGAAACAAGTGCTGATAGAACAATTTGGTCAATGTGTGATAAAGCTGTGTTGTTATGATCACAGAGCCAATTCCTTATCATTTTCCTCAACAGCAAAGACTTTTGCCATTGTATATTTTCTGTGGAATTGTTTGCAAAGCCATCAAAGCAATTTGACACTACAGTTAAACGGTGTTACTTAAATATAGGCGAATTTCTAAAGGGCTACTTCGGTACATCATTTAGTTAAATATCTGTAGCCTTAGAATCTATTTTGGACTGTTTGCTGTAGACTAGCATTGCTTAATGCTGCTTGTTGTACATTCAACCCTTTCAGGGTTTGCCCCTCTGGAAACAAGCTGTCACTGGCTGAAAGTGTTTTATCATACAGGCCAGTTCAGTGCGAACTGACCTCAGTCTATACAAACACTGACTATACGGTGCTTAAAACGCCCACAGAGGAGAGGCTGTCACACCAATCATAAATTAAGACGCACCGAGATGAACAATCTCTGTGAAACGTGAGAGGGAATTGTGAGTAAGTTCAGTCTGCATTGCCATGCCGCTCTCTCTCCTCTCCTCTCCTCTCCTCTCTTCTCCTCTTTTCCCCTCTCCTCTCCTCTCCCCTCTCTGCGCTGATGGGAGGAGCGCAGCGCAGCTCCTCTCTGTATAAGAGGTGTTGAACGTACTACAAGGGGTTTTACACAGCTACTCAGGAGAAACGAAATGATCTGCCCTGGAGCCGCAGCAAAATGCTGGATGGACACCTACTCCTGGGATGGTTATCGTTCACAGTTATAGTGTATCTTCTCAACTTGCCCGGACCCACCGCAGCGTACTTCGGGTAAGGACTTGACGCTCACGCTGCGCCGCGCGCGCGCCCGCCCGTGATGCTGCTTTCTTATGATTCGAATTGGCTCCTAAATCATAAAGAGTTTTTTTTTTCTTTCTTTCCTTTCTTTTTTTTTTCCCCCACTGGCATTTCTCGCCGTTTCGTTAACACAGAGAGGAGTTGAGCGTATATATGAACTTGTGCGCATCTGTGCGCTGGTGTGTGCGGGTCAGTGAGGTGTCACCTGGAGGCCTCGCAGCTGGTGTCTGCAGCAGGTTGTCAGCGCCTTCATCTCAATGAAACAAATGACAGCTAGAAAAAAAAAAACGAGCGGCGTGTATTGAAACCAAATTGCAGCCTGTTACCGAAGCGTCTATTAAAGTTAGATTGAAGCAGTTGGGGAGTAATGGTGACCGGGTGATACCTCACCCCATTCTTTTTCTGACAAATGTGAGACGGCGCACACTGTGAAGTTCACCCCTGACATGAATTGAATGGCAGGTAGCGGTCGAGTGATTATTTTTGCTGAAACACTTGTAAAAAATCATATATATCCTCGGCCGACTCAGAAAAACAGCCGCATGGAGCGAAAGGTGAGTGTATATGCCTCAGACTCAACAGCTGGTAACAATAAAGCAATCTGACTGACTGAACTGGTGGCCGAAACGTCTGCTCAGCTTGCACAGAAAAATCCCCCATCCAGCATAAACATTGCACAGCCCTGGCAGGGGTTTTTTCTGCTGTCTCCATCAAATTTCTACAAAACACTTGGAACACGTGTAAGGAAATTAATCTGAAAAATGAGCCTTATATGAATCATGTCACACACACGATGATGTTTAATTCAGAAGCAGCACAGAGTGCATATTTCAAAGTAAGTTATAAGCAGGGGAACCTTGGGTTTTAGGAGTAGCCCGCATGACCACCACTTCCATAGGCAGCTATGGAACAGTTTGCCAGATCTCCTGAGCTGCACTCTGGGTTTGAGAAGATTTAAAGTTGTGAACAAAGTCATTCAAATTAGGTCTGTGTGTCGGGTGAGACCACTGTCATGTTTCACCTGCAACCAGATTTTTGCTTAGAAAAGTTTGAGGAATGTTACAGCGATCTACTATAATGAAAAGTTATGTTATTAAAAACAAGCAAACAAACAAGAAAAAAAACTGTTGATGGGTGTTGTTAGTATTCCACAACTGGCTACAAACCCTGCACACACACACGGAGACAAATGGCGGGGACTGCAAAGTGATGACACCTGAGGCCTTTCGGCAGAGTCGTATTTATGGTAGGTATGGGTGTTGTCCAGGGGTGTTAGGTGGTCTGGGAACTCTTGTGAATCTGCAAGAGAACACAAGAAATGTCCCCCTAAAGGCCCGTTAGACCTGTTGACCTGCTGAAATTGGTTTTGCCATCTCCCAAATGATCCTATAAAAAGGGACATTGGTTTTTGAAATCCCTTAAACTCTTTTGTAAATCTCTGGTTAACGCCACTCTCTTTTGCTTTTCATGAAAGCAACAGCACTCATGTTTGGAAAAGTATCTGTGCCACTTAAAAAAAAATGTATTGTCACGTTTGATGCAAATGTTCGTGTTGAGCGCTTTCTCCGCCGCCGACTTGGTTTTTGGTTTCAGTTCGGCTCTGAAATTGAGTTAGAAGGACAAATGTAACCCTGGCCTCTGATTTTGTTCCCCTTGCTTTGGCAATGTCACCCTTGGCACGCGGGGTGTATCAAAGTCGACATGCCAAATTGGCACTCAGGTCAACCTTAATGATCCTAATTGTAATGCATATTCACTGATTCAGCGAGCACTTGTTTTCTATTCCCTCTGTCAATCTGTTCTCTATCTGTAGCCCATGTAGAACAAAGACATGTGGTTTTACGATACCCCAGATTTATTATTCTGTGGCCCAGTGAGAGTGGAATATGAATGAGTGTCAGTGAATGATTTAGGCCTGCAGCTGAGGAACATGAAACGTACCGAAAGAGCTTGCACAGGTGACACAGATACAAAATGTGACTGCCCCGTGGCCAGCTTCCCAGAAACCTGATACCAGTGACGCTGTAGCTTTGACTGGATTGGGGGGGGGGGTACAAACAGAAACGTGTTCAAATAAATATTCCATGAGCATGAGGCATCTTAGGGCCTCCTGGGTACTGATTTACTCAAAATAGAGGGTCAATGTTGCATACCCAATTTCCAGAGTGCGGTGGAGCGTAAGTGTAACATAAACACAACCTCTGCCCATAGTCTGCTCAGCCGAGGGTGGGGTGGGATTCCTGGCGTAGTCGAGCACCCGCTTAAATTGTCATCCTTTGCCACAAGAATGTGAACACTCATTTTCACTCCCTCAGCCTGTTGTGGCAGGTGCCGCTCCTGCTGCCCCTTTATCATCAGAGTTCAAATCGGAGATACTCACCAGGCTCTCCTTGCCAAAGGGTTTAGCATCTCGGGGAGATTAGGTGTAGACCTTCAGCTGAGCCGACCCCCTCGCAGCGCTCATACAGCTCTAAGAGATGGATTTTGGTTTCAATTTGAGTGTCGGTAAAAGGCATGTCATTCTGTGGTCTTGTAAACTGTGCTGAATGTGAGTCCTCAAACTGAGTCAAGTTTGTTTTTTATTTAGTTTATGTGCAACATATACAGGAAGGCTACCCACAGTCATGCGACTGGGATTCAACAAGCGGAGACACCGCAGCATGTGGAGGAAGCAAATATAGTGGGTGCTGTTTAATTATTGTGATATCTGCCATCAGTTTGTTCCTGAGACTAAGTTGTTGCACTCTCAGTTGGCAATATTGTTTCCAGCACTCCATTAAGTGAGGCATTTTGCCAAAAACAACAGGATAGCAAATGGGATGTGTGCAAATTTATTGAGGGTGTTTTCTTCTTTTTTTTTCTTTATGCAGCTGTAAAAGGCTTTTATCACTTTGCAGAGTTGGTCGCTGGTGTGCATCAAACAGCTGCATGTTTTTAAAGGAAAACACAGCACAAAAATGTTACAATTTGTTTTTAAGCTTCTCCATGTAACCATTTCCTCTGGTTCCCTCCTGTCTTTTGGCTTGCCTGCCCTATGTGACTGCTGGCACGCCTGCAGTGGTTTGTGGGGAGCTTCTGGGTGATTACCACTCATTAGAATGAGCAGAGTTAGTGCGGGCTCAGGCTGGCGTTGCCTGGCAGACAGTGGTGGCAGGCGTCTCATTACCAGGCCTTAAGGACTGATTAGCCCTGACGTGCAGCAGGGCGGGGAGCAGCGTTGATAGAGGGATTTCCCAACTTCATAGGATATCCTGTGGCTACCGCCACACCTCTAAGGGTATCACTTTAGCATGAGCCAAGAAGATAGGATTCTCTCAGCGCCCGTGCTGTGACAATGTAGATGGGTGAGATCACTCAAACCTGGGAACCTTAGATAACTGACTGAATGGCCTCTTAAAAGACTGTTTCAGTTCCTTTATATTTAGGCTCATGCATCCAGATTTGCTTTTAATTCTCACCTCCATCCATGTTGAATGGTCAGTTAAGTGCATGGATGTCACACGATTGTGCATAAAAAAAATGAAAGATGGTTCCTAATTAAAAACATTCGCGTAAACGCTGAACATTTGGGGAAGATGTAGGAAAACCTTACGCAACAACAAAAGGCATGTGATATTTAATTTGTTTTTTCCACATTGATGGTTTGCTTAAAATGTCTAAACTCTTAAAGTGGGAGAGAAATAGATGAAAACAACTCAACCCATGCTACCACACATTCCTACTTTTTAAATTTATGCCCACATTTTTCTCATCAAATCATAAAAAATTCCAGAATTTGGTACACACCTTTGTTATGACGGTTTCGGTGGTTTCTGTAGTGGGTTGTTATGGGCCTTATACTGTATAATAACATGGTTGTACAGGATATTTTTGAAGATTAGTTGGTCTGGCAAACCTATTAAAATGTGTTTTGCCGTGCTCACATCCAATAGCTCTAGTGTTATCAGCATGCCGAAAAGACTGCAACCAAAAAAACTTAGTTGATTATGAAAGAGCGACTCCAACTCAGTTCCAGCCGTCAGTTGTGCACTTTGTTGGTTAGAATAGATGAAGAGGAAACTCCCATCGAAGGAAACCGTGGTTGCTCTCACTGCAAACATGATGATCTTTGCAGATGGCGCTGGAGACATGGTCAATTTACATAACAGGAAAACTAATATAGGCTGAAGATAATTTTAGTGGTCAGACATTGATGAGACGAGGCTAGTTAGTACAGCTGCTATGTCCTGAGTTTTCCACTCTTGACATTTTCTGTTGTTGTTTTTACATGTAATTCTTGCTGGGCTGGAGGAGACAGGCACCTCTCAATTGACAACATTGGCAGATGAATTAAAACTTTCACTTTTATTCAGTGTTTATTTCTGAATTTCACAGGTGCAGCGAAAGGAGATTGAATATTTTCTTTTTTATGTGTGAGCACAACCTGACATTGCCATGCCATGAATGTTTATGTACAGTGGCAGTTATGAGTGATGTTAGTCCCCAAAGGCCTATTTATTCATTTTATTCATAAAGACTTAGCATTAGTCTAGAAATGGCAAAAAATCTGATATAAATGAATATGACTGAGCCAACAAATGGCAGCTGTCCCTTAATTAACCCCTGAGGAGTGTATATTTGTTTGTGTGAAATTAAAATGGTTACTGCTAGTTTAATCATCACACTGTTTTTGAGTCAGTTACTTTGACTCCAGGCAGTATCAGCTGTGTGCGCATGTACAAAGACAAGTAGACTGTGGGGTGAATTAAGAGCACCCTTCTCTTTGAACATACATACTCAGTTAAGTACAGGAAACTGAAGTGAATCCTGTAGGGAAAAAATATGTGGGGACCATAAATAACTGTTAAACTGCAGTTACTAAGGCACAAGTGACCCAAAACACAAGCGCTTGCATTTTGTTTTTCCATTTTGTGTTTTGACTTTTCACATGCAGTGTGTTAAAAAAAACTTTATATTTCTGATTGCAGCAGCAACACGCAAACCTGACATTTCCAGGCCTGTAAATATCTGCTTTGTTGGCCTGCCCTGAGTTTACAGTGAAGCGCTTTTGTCCAATCTGGCTCTCGTGTCAGCATGTGGAATTGGTAAGAGCCGAGTACAGTGCCTGAACATGTCTGGTGTCTCGGTGCGCTGGTACGAGACTGCTCTGTGCCATGGTGTGGGCTAGATCAGGAGAGTCATGCGGACAGTGCTGCGCGCCCAATCTGTGCCAGTCACACAGTGACTATAACTGAGCTGCTGACCTTAGAAGCCGTGAGTTCTCACATAGCAGTTAAACCTCTTACCATGTCCCACACTTCTCAAACCCGGGTCCTGTAGAACCACTGTGGATTACAAATAAGGCTGAGCAGTGAATGACCCCTCCTTTTCTGTGTAATTAATAGAAATAATTATTAATAATATAAGCACTTTCTTGTGGAGAAACAGTGAGAATAAACTGACATTTTTCTAATACTTCCTGTCAAATACACATAAACATATTAAGAGAGTACACATGCAGATACTCCAACCAATCATTCAGTTTCTAGGAGTAGTCCAGCATGCACTGTGTGGGCTGTAAATGACCAGAAGGGACAAGTAGATGACATAACATTTGGTCATATCCTGTTAAGTCATTGAAGATATCAAACCCCCTCCTCTTCCCAGAACACTGGATAGCGCAGCTTCTACAGCTTCTTGTTGTTGCCTGACATCCTGAGTGCACAGATAACTACTACATACTCAGATAACAATAACTTAGTCTTTCCCAAACAAGAACCACTCTTTTTTAGCTACTTTCTTAAGGCTCCGTGTTGTGTCAGTCAATGCTTGTTGGGATCAATGTCGATACCTAATGACTACAGCCAGGGGCTTGTCTTATTCCCTGGTACTTGTACTGGGTCGTCCACCCATAATTTCCTTCATGGAGGTGGACAATAGCTTGGAGACTCCCTGAACCAGAGAGTCACTCGACACTGATTCATGATTTCTTCAATTATTCACGTTTCAGCTGTGGTATGGTTTGTCAACCATAGCTAGAAAGTGCCGGAGGGAAAACACAGCACACACTCACATTCCTGCTACCTCTGGCATGGCCCAGGCTGTGATACACCAGATGGGACTTGGGCAGGGTGGTCTGAAGTTCATCCAACATTTTGGAGAAAAGCATGTAACCCCCACCCCCCAAGAGCATTTTAAATGCTGTGAAGGCATGAAGAAAAAAGTGAAAGAGAGAAAAGTAGTTTAGCACTGACGAGTCTAATTTCCTCCAGAAATTCAATGTTTTAATTTAATGATTAATATCCCCTTTTTAATGCACACAGATTAATCTCCTGTGAGCGCGGTAGTTTGTCTTCCTGACAGTTGACCCTTTCTAGGACACATGTCCCCGTCTGTCATTGTTTTTGTAGGTTAAGTTCATAGACGGCTTTGGTTTTGTCTAGAGCAGGCTTTGTTTTAAGCCAACAGCTGGCCCGAATGATTGACATTCGTTTAGAGTAATTGACCATTGGGAATAGGGGAAGTTTGGGGAGTTGGAAAAAAAGGCGGAGGAGAAGGAGAGGGGGTTTAGTTGTGATCCCCGATACACCAGACCACACAACCTGCAAGTCCAGGCTAATGGAGAAATTGTGGCTTTTGTGCTTTTTTCTGCCTGGGCGCGTTCAGCCACGACAGACTCTCGTAGGTGTTGACTTAAGGTTGTTGGAGCCCATATGCACGTGCACGTGGACACACGCACACAGATGTGTGTATGGTAACCGCATATACAAATCTGTGCAGCTTAAGAGATGCATGAAGAGACACTGGCTCAAAGCTGCCAAAACAGCGGACTCGTCATTCTGAGGGTTTTTATCTCCTGTGATTATTGGACATTAGTCTGGTAATGTCACTCCTTCATCAAAAACTCATCAGGTTTGAATAAACTCAGAAATTCTGGCATGTTTGCTTGCTAATCTGTGAGTTAGTTCATTATTCTTATCTGGAAGTTCTTCTGTCTTGAGATCAATGTACACACACCAACATGGTTGTTCAAGTATATGAATAACACCAGCAGCTGCAAAAAAGCTGCAGCTGTTTTTGTGGTTCATATTTGCATAAAGTTGAAGTAAGAGGTGTTTTTTCCACTACGTAAGAGTTTAGGTATTATTATAATTCCTTAAATATTTACATACCAGACGAATGAAGAACCTGCAGAAGTACCAGCTCAGGGTCACTTCCAGGACTGTAGTGTGAAGCCAGAGAGGGAGTGATGACGGCAAGGTTTAGAGCTGGTCAATGATTTCCTCGGGAGATCGACTCTGAGGCTCCACTGAGTGAAATGAGGCATTTTCAGTCAACCGGCTGCGTTGGAAAATGTATATAAAGTAAATGTCACGGGCAATGGGAGGTGCTGACAGGTAAAGAGAAGGTACTAAACAAACTCCAGTGTTACTAAGTGAAAGACAGTGGAGGGGGTGCAGCGTGAGAGTGGGTCAGCGGTGTCTGCTCGTGGTGTGTAGAGACAAGTGTGTGTGAATGGAAAAAGCAAAGCTGAGCAAACATCAGCAAAGAATCTAGCTTCACATAGGATAATAATGAGTTTTATATGTTGGTGTTATATTCCATGTGTAATTGGTGTTGCTGTGCCAACACCTCAAACAGCTCCTCAAACAAAAACCCTGCAGAAAATCATGCAAAACACTTGCTTTAATTCAGTATGAAGGAACTGGAGATACATCTGAAGTTTTAGATGATTTAGATTTTTTAGATTTTTAATTTTAGATTTTTTAAATTTTTATCATGTTCAAGTTGAATGCAAATCCTGATCGCCTTTGTGCCCTTAAAGAAAGCCCAACCGCACTCTCCCCAGTTGGGTTTAGGTAATAAGATCACTCATTAAGTGGAGAAATGGAGTGCTGGAATGAATAAATAATGATGACAAATAGTCCTCCATTTTTACACGTCTATTGCTGTTGTTCTCAAAACCACTCTCGGTTGTGCATTGTTTTAATGTACTTTTATGTTTTTTTGCCTAAATGAATTAGATGACCCATGAGGTTTCTTTTGGGAAGAATCTAATCTGCCTTGTTATGAAGTTAATTGAGGTCCTTTCAGAGACCACTTATGATACAAGCCATCGTTGACAGTATGTTATGCAGAGCAAGAGGGAGCTTCACTCGCATGTCACAAGAAATCCAGTGGGAAATGGAGGTGACAAAAGGCACCAAGTCACACCTGGGATTTTCTTTTAAAACCCAACTGATGAAAATGTAGGATGAAATATTTGAGGCACCAAGACCCTGAGATGGTACTGCTTGTATTAATACCAAATGACATTGCTGGAAGAGGGAAAATAATACCTTCTACAAGTATTGCTGGTTGCGGCTCTTGAATGTAGTTAAATGCTTGAAGCCCGACCCTCCAACGTACAACATGTAAACTGAATAGGTCTGGGAAATCTATCATATGGAACAAATAACTTATTTCCTGAGGCTTCGAAAATACATCTTTGTTAAGTTGCAATCATTGAAATAAAAATTAAGTAAAAAAAAAACACAACAGATTTTCCTTCTCTTCTGGTTTGTCTTTTTTTTTTGGTATGAAGGACACATTAAAATCCTTAAATGGCTCTACTCAGTTTTCTTTTTTTTTTTTTTTTTTAAAAATTAAATTTTTTTTTTTTTAAATTTTTTTTATTAATTTTTTTTTTTTTTTTTTTTTTAAGAATTGAAATTGATTTATTATAGAATTGTTTATATTAATGTTTTTATTGTGTCCATATTCTTGCTGTGAGCCGTGTAGTAAGTTAACTGGAGGGGTCCGGGGAAGGGGAAGCTCTTTGAGCTTCACTTATTTGTCAGACTAAAACATCTGGCTCTATTTTTAAGTTTTTGTTGTATTACTGAAGGAAATCACAAGTGATTTCTGCTCACCCCAAAGATTTCAAGATCAGATTTTAAATTATTTTGTGTTTCAGCTTCGGCACGATTTTTCAAATGTGTCCTCTTGGTGGGTTGAACGAGTTCGTTCTTCAGCTAAACAGCAGATTTATATTTTTTCATATTGTAATGTATAACTCTTTCTTGTTTGACAGCGGGCGTCAAAGTCCTGCATTATTTCAAGATTTATGGCAAGTTTAAATTAGATTAAAAGGTTTGAGCTTTACTTTTTTATTCAGAAATTGATACATTTATAAGCACAATAGTCTTTTTTCTTGTTTTTTTATGGATAGAAAACTGAAGCAATGTACATCTGTAATTCTATTTGACTGCGTCCAGGTCTGTCACAGAACGGAAATATTGCAAAAGAGTGAGCATTGGCCAGTAACGTCTTCTCTGGAGATGTGAATGAGTATTTGTCTCTATTTCACATTTTGCCCCGGGCCGTCTTTGCTAGAAATATGCCTTTGTGTGGAAAAAACGCCTCAGATATGGCACTGCTGAGATCAGTGTCAAATCATCTTTGGCCTCCCTCCAGCTCCACTCGGATCATCATTTTGTCTCAGACAAGCAGACGTCATGCACACAGTTGAGGCCTGTCACTCTGAGGGTCTTTGTTTCAGCAGGCGTGTGGGCTTTTGGAAGAATTTACTCTGGTACGTGTTACTGTGCATGTCATCCTGAGGAATGTGTGTGTCATGTTGGTGGTATTAGTAAATTAAGATTACTGTTTGTCAGTTGGAAAAATCTTGCAAAGCTATTCATTGCACAGATTCAATTGATTCTGGATCTTTTTGGATAAATTTACTTTTTTGGAGGATTTTACTGATTTATTTTTTTCTACTTTAGCAAACAAATTATCTAAGGCAGGCACTCCACGTGGTCCCTCAATTAATTCTTGACTGCTCGGCTTGTCATAGAAATGTTGTGGAACGATTGCCAGTCACATGTGACATACTGGGTCAACTAGATTTGTTTGTTTTGGAATTGTTAGCACGTTTCCTTGGCATTACTATCAGAGTATTTTAACAAAGCATGAAGCAATTAGGAGTAAAATGCCATTTGTTTAGAGAGAGACACAGTTCTTGTGCGTTGACTTGTTCTGTATCGCAAACGATACTGTTTTTCTATTCCCTGAGTGTTCTGCTAGATCAACCCCTGTCAAGACAAGGCATGCCAAGTTTCCATTTTAAATTCATCACTGTCAGACGAGTAAAAAAAGACAAACACACTCTGTAAAAAGGAAACCAGTTGACCCAATATGTAAGCAAATCCCGATTACTCCTTTTTGCACTGCTCAGTGGTTTAAAGAGGTCTAAAAGTGTTTTTTTTTCATTAGAATATTCACTGAGCCCATTCCATTAGTTTGTGGCACCAATTTCTTGCGTTTATTTTTAATTGAATTGACTGTTCAGATACTTAAGCCAGCTGTGAATGCATTTTAGAGTAAACATCATATACTGGAGCATCTGTGAGCTATTAAGTCCACTGATATGACACTAAGGACTCAAGGGGAAACATTTCAGTCAGTTATTGGACATAATAAAACAAATGTCTCGCTGAAGAACTCCTGTGACCCTCCGTTAGAGGCGGGAGTGAATGCGAGTGGTGACAGAGTCCTCTCTGAAAAACGACTACGAAGGCTGATGTGTAAGGAATGTGGATCACAGATGAAGACTCCTTGTGTGTTAACTAACCTGGTGTGTTGACAACCAGAAAATACCCAGCACCTACACAAAAACGATTTTTTTTGTTATCTTACAGTGTTTGGCTGTAATAAACTATGTGGCAGGATTCCCATTTGTTGTGGTTTCTCTTTGCCGCCATATAGCTGGATGGCTTTTAATTTATTTGGCCATGTGTAGATTTTTTACGAGCAGGGTGGGAAGCAGAAAAGATTGTAGTTTTAATCAATTTTGTCTATGTTTTTGGTGGTATATGAATGGTATTAGAGTCTGCTTGATGGTTATTAAAGGCAACATATTCCCTTAAACTGTATTTAGTTAGATTTGAGTTTAAGATTATTTTTTTTAAATTGATAGTATTAGTTGTGATTTCAAACTTGTTCTTTCATTTGCCCTTTTTCTCTGCTGCCATTCACTGTGTATATAAGACTTAATATTCAAGGGCTTCAGCTCTAGGCTTTTTTTAGTTCCCATTTCAAAAAGAAAAGAAAAATCCTGCAGTTCATCGATGTCATCGATGAGTGAGGTGTCTCTTCAGACACAAGTGTCCTTTAAAAATCTGAAGTCTGGCTGCAAATACACACAAGCCTGAACACTTGTGCTTTTGTTAGATCTGTAAATCCATTTATTCTTTACTTTCACATTAGGGTGTAAAAGAGTCCAGAAATTACACATAATGAACAACTACGTTGCCAATCCTACCAGTTGGTGTGACCAAAATGGTCCCAGGCTGACAGTCATGTCCCCTGTGTGTGTTTATGAAAGTAATGCTCTGCTTTCCCCATCACAACCTCAGAACGCTGGTCTTTGGTTTTGCCAGCTATGTGGCAGTCCCTTAAATAAACTGACGAAAGTAGTGCAACATGTTATCCATACCATGTTTAAAATCTTGCTTGTTATATGTCAAATGGATTTCAGCTTTAACATCCTGAGTACTGGAGTTTTAAAATGACAGAGTAAATTCTGCTGTTGTCGTAGTTACATCAGTACCGCACTGCTGGGAGAGATATGCCACCCATCAGTATATGATTTAAATATTAAACCAAGATCTTCTGGCTACTGTTTTACATACATGTGGCATATCTGTTCCATTCACAGCTTGTCATTGTTTAAACTATGTTCCTCTTGCCGGAGGCTTTGTTCCTATAAAGTATAACAGCAGTGTTGCATAGTTAATAAGACTAAGAGTGACTTGATTGCTTAAAATTGGAACAAAATGTTACCAAATGAAGACTGAAGACTTCCACTTAGGACAGAATTAGCTCTCAACTAAAACAACTGTAGTTTTGACTGATCTCAATCTCCAGCAAACGTTGAATTCCCCTGAACATTAACCACCACTCGGCTAAATTCATCTGAACATTAACTAAGCTTCTGAACATTATATACCCCTGCTGTGTTTCCTGTTTAATGTCTATTTGAAACTATTATTATTTGCCCAAAAGGTCAGCACCCTGTACATTTATTGGATGTATCCATTCAACCTGCAGGCACAATCTCAACTGGCGGCTCTTTGTTTCTCCCATTCTAGGTTGACAGGTAATGAACCGTTGTCGATCCTGCCACTGAACTCTCTACCAGAGGAGACCACGGGCAGGGCTCACTTCAAGCTGTGTGACCGACTCAAACTGGAAAAGAAGCAGCGCAGGATGTGCAGACGAGACCCAGGTGTGGTGGACACGCTGAGGGAGGCCATCATCATGAGCGCCCTAGAATGCCAGCACCAATTCCGCTTTGAGAGATGGAACTGCACCCTGGAGGGGCGCCACCGAGCCAACATATTAAAAAGAGGTATTGCTGTGTGTAAGATATTCAAGCTCATTTTCTTTTATTAAGCAACAAATCTGACGGTGCATTCTGCTTTTTCTGTCTCAATTGTACTTTTTTTAGGATTTAAAGAAACCTCCTTTTTGTATGCCATCTCCTCTGCGGGCCTAACACAAGCGATGGCTAAAGCGTGCAGCTCAGGACGCATGGAGCGCTGTACATGTGACGAGGCCCCAGACCTTGAGAACCGCAAGGCCTGGCAGTGGGGAGGCTGCGGAGACAATCTCAAATACGCTAACAAGTTTGTCAAGGACTTCCTTGGCAAACGCTCAAACAAGGACCTACGTGCACGTGTGGACATGCACAACACAAATGTGGGCATGAAAGTAAGTGTGCAGGATTTTCAACTGCTGCTAAAATGACCAAAGTTGGATTTAACATGGACTTAGAGTTAGAATGATTGGGAGAGTGAAATTACTGAAAAGATACTGTGGAGTTTAAAAGTCATTACTTCTGTAAATTTGGTGAATTCTGAAAGTGCTCATTAATCAGTATTTTAACAGATTAGCCATGCAGCGTCTCTTATTTGCACTCTGGCATTATTCAGCAATTATTTGTAGTGGGCAGATATGGGTTTTTCATCTTGGAAGTGATTTTAATGGTCAAATAAAAATGGGGCATGGTCATAATCCATCATGCCAAAGCAAACCAATGGTCTGTAATAGGTTTCCTCTGCTTTTGTCCAATTGTATCCATTTTTGTCTTTGTTTCAAAATGACTTGAAGTAGAGGCACACTTCCCAAATGTTTGCAGATATAAAATTCTCTCAGGTCTTCCTAATATCTAAATTATTTAGAGCTCAGTCTCTAAGGATTTTATTTGTGATAGAAGTTTGTCAAACAGCGCTGTTTCGTTCTTTGTGTGTGTGTGTGTGTGTGTAATTTGCACGTGTAGTAAGCTCAAACGCTTTTGTTCAGAATGAATTCCCACACAGAAGACAAAACTGGAATGTGCTAACCTCTGCATCTCCCCTATGTTTTAAAAGCTGACCGATCAAAATTTCTTGACCTACTGGTGTGATGAATATGCACTTCCTGTTCCCCGATCTCTTTAGCAGTCCAAGAGGAGAAATGCATATTCTGTCCAAACCTGATCTGAGACACTATGTTCCAGTAACTGATTTTGATGCGTATACTGCTTGCAATTTAATCCTATCATAAGTGATTAAAGTAACATGTGACATTTTTTGTTGTCTTAAAGTTGAGAATCAGTAAGTTGCACTTGCAGTTGTCTATTATTTAGTAAATGAAGACTTTCTCTCTGGTTTACACCACTTCACTCTGCAGACTGGCAAAATTACACAAGATGTTTCACTTTGATTTACTCTGGGGTTTAACTCTAGGTTCACAAATTACATCTTAAAGCCAAAGGATAAATAGAGCTCTCTGATGTCTGATTATTAAAGGTTCCTCTTTCCCATGGAAATTTACTTAGTCTTTGTGGAACCTTCATAGTCACAACCTCTCCTTACTTATCACGATGATTATTAATTAGCTCAATTAGAATTTAACCATGATTATGGCAAAACCAATTCTACCACCAACTATTATTCACTTTTCCTTTAATTAGAGGGTCCGGGCAGTATTACTCCTCTTTAGTTCAGTAGCCTCTCATTTTCTCTTTTTTGTGATATTAAAAATGTCTGTGTGTTCAACCCATTCCACTCTTTTCATCTTACTGTGGGCATGAATTGGCCCTTTTTAAGTGGTGCTTACTAAACAAAGGCTCGTTAACTTGCATAGCTTTCGTGCTTTTAGTCTTTCATAGCGGCTAACAATTTTCCTTTTGTTTTTTCTCCAGGTAATCAAGGCTGGAGTACAGAAGACTTGCAAATGCCACGGCGTCTCCGGCTCCTGCACCGTGCAGACCTGTTGGAGGCAGCTCCTGCCCTTCCACGAGATTGGCAAGCAGCTGAAGCTGCGCTACGAGACCTCCATTAAGGTCGGAAGCTCCACCAACGAGGCCACCGGGGAGGGAGAGATCTCTACGGGCCGGAGCCAGCAGCAGCAGCAGCAGCAGCAGCAGCCCGTCCTGTCAGGTTTCAGTGATCAAATCCCCCGTACTATGGACCTGCTCCACATCGAGGACTCGCCTAGTTTCTGTAAGCCCAGCAAGTACTCGTGGGGCACTGCGGCGCGCAAGTGTTACAAGGACAAGAACTGCGATGCTATCTGTTGCGGGCGAGGCCATAACACACAAAGTAGGGAGGTGACTGGGCCCTGCCAGTGCCAGGTGCGCTGGTGCTGCTATGTGGAATGCAAGCAGTGCACACAAAGAGAAGAGGTCTACACCTGCAAAGGGTAAAACAGTAACCTGTCAGCCCACCCCCACCCCCCCACCCCCCGCCCCGAATCAGTGGAGCAAGTGAGATATGATTGTGTTCAAGACAAGTTGTTGTTTTGTTCTCAGTGAGGTTTTTGCGTCCAGCCACAGAACAGCGTTCAGCAGACAAAATGAGGAGCGAGCCCAGAAGGAAGCACTTTGAGGGATTCTGTGGGTTGGATTTCGGAGATCCTGCAGAATAAAAACTTTCACAGACAACTGGGTCAACATCTCAAGCTTTTTATCACAGCCTTGCTTTGTGGAGAAGATATTCCACTCTTTATAAAATAGATCGACAGAATTTTCGAAAAAGATAAATCAAACAAAAAAGCAGACGATAATGTTGTTAATATGGATCAAACACAAGGAGAGTAACGCCAATAGATGTATTTCTTGGGCTCTGTCCAAAGAGTAATGTGTGTGCCTGTGTGTGTTGCGGCGCTTGTGAAGATAGTGAAGAAGAAACAGAGTTGAAGTGATAACTTTAATGGCAATGAAAGTCATATGCAGACTGCTTTAAAAAACAAAACGACACAAAAAAAGACAGGGTGTAAGAATTACTCTACACGCACATATTCACACTCACACATTGTGTGTTTCCTTATGTATGTAAATATATTCAGTTATATTGTAATGGTATTATACAAGCCACTTATCTATCTATGTACAACAAACCACTAGCCACACAAATATTTTGTTGTTTGTGTGCAATTACGCGTTTATCTTCCTGATTCATGTTGACTTTTGACTTTTGAAAGCAGCACACTTGTTCAACGTCTTGCTGTGGATAATTTATCGATCCTTTGGGACTACTCCTACACCTGGAGGGAAAATTTTTTGTTTATTTTTGGCATTAATATAATATGAATCTGTTAGTGCATACGTTAACAGAAATGAAAAAGCAAACAAACAAACAAACAAACAGTGAGTTTAGGCTATTGTTAGTCTTGAGCGAATCAGTGTTCAGGGAATAACTTAAACCACTATATCTATTTGCATTAAATGGAAAGAAGACTGCACAAATGCAAAGAAAATCCAAGCTGGGGATGTCAGCGGCCTTGTTGAAGGCAACATCATAGCGACAGGTGATCATTGGATCAGCACATGGTCCGAGGGTGAACTCGTATGGAAAAAATTAAGGAGCTCTGTGGAGCTTAACTTTTCTTAGGAGTTTTTCTTTTCATACTCTGAAGTTCTTAAGAAAACTGTGGAGAACTGGAAGAATGTAACTTCATATCATTGCTTAGCTGTCTTTCATGTCACATGCCACCATTTGATTTAGTCATATGGACATGCAGTGTGTGCAGTAGAAGTTCAAAGAGAATAGGGCAACTGAGACAGAAAATCTTGCTTGACCTGTGTGCAGATTTGCATGGATCAAAGTTTTGTTGCTAATATGAATATATATTGCGTTCCACAAATGGATATCTACCCTTAAACGTAAAAGTGTTGCTGCTGTCTCCTTTCTAAAGTCAGTGAAGCTGTTTGTTTTTCTTGTAATATTGCCACGTGACACAGTTAACACAGTGTAGTATACTGATCCCACCATGCAATTTGCAACAATAGTGACAGTTTTGTTATTAATATTTTTGGAAATACACTCTCGGGCTTCCTTCAGAGTTGAATGAGAGGATTTCTATCTCTTTAATTTCTCTCTGGCAAATACCCAGCAGCCAGAAGATGAAACAGGAGAATACGACTGCATGAATGCAACTATTTAAAGCTCATCTTTCAGCATGCTGTGATTTGAAACCCCTTAAACGTGTTAAGTTGAATTTTAAAATCATGAGATTTTATTATTTGAAGTCATCACGATAGCTGTGCTTCTGCTTAGCTGAAGAAACTGGTCACCTTAGTAGAAATATAAGCAAGATAACGGTCTCATTTAACACGGGAAGTAAGCAAATGAGTGCATTTCCAAAAACGTACAAATTATACACACACTATTTGGTAGTTTTATTAGGAATGCCTGTATGCATAAACCAATGCGGACAATTGCATTTTCTTTGTATTTTCTGCACTTAGTTTGTGGGAACATTGTAAATGATATGAAAGAGGACCTTATATGCCATATTTTAGATTGGTGTGAATTAACTACTGAGGGACCCAGCTTTGTATTATAGCAACATTCACGCACTGAAGCCCAAAAGCCCTTTAAAAGTATTTAAAGATCTGTATTTATGGATACAGCCCATTGCAGATTTTTTTTCTTTTTTCTTTCTTTTGATGTAAATAGCAAAGGTTTCTTCTCCTGTGGTATACGGAAAAGTGAGGCACATGGTTAACTCTCACATGCATCTGAAGCTTATGTTGAATCTCAACGGTGAAGTATTTTCTGGATGCCGCACACAGTGACTGAAACAAGGCAAGGGCAGATTATAGTCATGAGTTCTGCACTCAAAACTCTTCAAAACAGCAAACCTGATTCATAAAGTAATAATATAAAAAAATAAATCACCACAATAATTTAAGTAAAAACCAACAGCTCTGACAGCAAAATCGTGCCTTGGGAAGAGATTCCCACTTGTCTTCTTTGTCTGAAAGAGTTGAATTCCAAGCATTTTGATATGATATGGCATGCCAAATAAAGACTGGTCAAAACATATACATAGAACTTTGCACGCTTCATGAAAACCATAATAACTATGCTGAAACTGAGAGCATAAATGCCTGCTCCCCGCAACTTCTGGTGTGTTTTTGCTCCACACACTCCTCTGACCAAACACAGAGAGTTCTCTACTACAGAAAGGATTTGCAATAGGCATGACAGAAATACCAACTATCCACAGTGTATTCTTCTCTGTGTTTGTTGGTTGTACATAGTTCAATCAATTTCTCCTGAGAAAGACGAACATGATGCAGCGGTGAGACAATTTTTAGGTGTCAGACTTGTTTTTTACGCCCAAAACAAAACTGGAGCGCTCAGTTATCAGTGGATTATGTACAAGATTCTATTTTATAGAAAAGAATGAAAGATAAATTATTTTTAAGTATATTATGAGCATGTGTTTAGTGTAAATAAGGTTTTAAAAAAGTCTAAACTGATTTTATATCCTGTTTTTTTTTTTTTACCATGTTTTTTTCTTGTGGGTGTTTATGTCTTGTTAGGGTGGAGGCTCCAAGAGGCAGATTGTGAACTTGTTTCATTTCATATCTCAACATTCTCTGCCACCTGACACTAACAAATCTAAACCAATTCATAATCAACTTCTGTAGCTCTTTTGTATCAATTTCTTGAAGTACTTAAAAATCACATCCATCAAGAATATTTTTATAGAATCTGATCTTTTTGTATATTCAACTATTTTGTTAAAACATTTTTGACTTTGTAATATTGGCAGTCACCATATACACTGTCTTGGGGTTTAAATTTCATCGATGTTGACCGATTTATACTCACTTCTGGGCACTCTGTGCATATAGTGCCATTTATGCAGTGCTTGTAAGAAAAGAAAAAAAGATAGAAAGAGAGAGAAATGTGTTCCCATTTGTGATAATATTACACCAACAGAGTTTTGTCCATGTTCACTTATTCATGTCTTATTGGAACTCTAAATTATTTTCCTCTACCTCATGTGTATAGCTTGTAGGTATAAACAGATCACGAATGACTGGTAAGAATGTATTTAAGTTATTTAACATCTTTGTATAACAAAGGCGGAAAAAAACTGAAATAATAAAATAATTTTTAAATGATTTCCTGTAAAGTGTAATTGATTTGTGTCGCTTATAACACTTCATTCATTCATATCACGAGCCCCACAGGATGCTCAAATCCTGCTCATATTTTAAAAATGTTACTATTGGGTTTTTCAGATTTTATGTTGTTGTTTTTTTAACATATAAAACTTGAAACATTTCCAGTTTTCTTTTTTAAACAAACAGGACTTTATAAGTTCAGTAATAAGACTAATATTAATTAAATTAGTCTCTGGGGCAACTTTAACAAATTTTTCTTCATAAAAAAAATATCTAAATGTTAACTACAACTCCTGGCGGAGGATAGAAGTGGCTCACCTAAGTTATTGATGCATGTACAATGTAGTACCATGCCGCATTATCTAATTAGCCTGTAAACCGCAGAAGAACGTATTTTGTGACAATCGGCTAACTTTAGAAGATCAGAAAAACAAGACAAGTTTTAGAGACTTGAACATCATACTATGACATCCCAAAAAAGTAATCTAGCATGTTATAAATGTCATAGAACCATTGTTCAGTAGTATGGCTGTAGTACTGTGCTGGAAACCACACCTTTCCCTAGAAGAACCTACCTGCCTACACACTCACCCAGATTAATTCTGACATTGAATGTAAGCTTGTTAGATCAATCTTTTTAAACTGGTTTCCAGTGGCTCATCTGCCGTTCTTTGTGCAGACATCTCAGTCTTGTGAGAACAAGAACAGTGTGGGAGAAAGTTGGGGTGACCAGGTCTCGACTTTAAACCACTTCTTACAAAATAGCAGTGAGGGAAATAAACAGACTTCCGCCACATCATTAGATGTCATTGTTGAATCGGGAATTTTACAGAAAACTGATACAGATGATGTTTGGTCTTCACAGCTTCATGCTGGTTCAGAATTACTTTGCTTTGACATCTTATATTGATTTAGTGTTCCAATTATTAAGGTTAGCTGTCATGTTACCCTAAACATCATCATAGCAGGGATGTTTTTATGTCAGTGTCAAACCAAGTTACCATGAAACTCATTAGAGTGCACGTATAACATTTCTGTTTTGGGTGTACAGTGTTAAAACACACAAATGAGCCAGTCATTGACCTTGTAGAGCTGATATTGTTTGAACAAGCAGTATCCCCTCACCAGATGAGGGTCAGAGGAGTTTTCTTTTTCAACAATCCCGCAAATATCTTGAGCCCTCATCATAAAAGCCTCAAAGCTCAATTAATCCCAGAGAAAATGAGCTTTGTGATCCTAGACTGTGAATGGGAGCTTCATACACAGTTGGAAAAACAAAACATAATTACGAACATATTTGTTCTACCACTTAAAACATCAGTGGGGAAGCTTATGGTATCTCTGACACATGTACCTAAATTAGCAGTTCAGGGCCAGCACCCTCTTGGTGTCAGCTATTCCTTCCCCAGAGTCCTGCTGCTGTGGGATAAACTATGACGCTTTAATGCACCTCTCTTGCTGGGCTCCTCTAAATAATGCCCTTCACCAGCTCTAAACATGATTCTATACCCTGCGGGGGGCTGTAATCTGAAAACACTTTGACAGCTGTTAGCATGAAGGAAGTGGATGCAACTAAAGCAAAGACAAAAAAAAAGAACGGGGAACAGAAATCACCTTTCAAGGTATTTATTCAAAGAACATGTCAGTTATGCTGTTCCTTCACAAATTACTGTGAAAGGCTGAAAGTACAGTTGAACCCGATAAAGTGCTTTAATAGACTACAGAACCTGTTTTTGTTCCATAATGAACAAGAACTGATAAACCTATTGGTTAACCCACAGCTACTAAACATAGCATTCAGAGTCTATGTGCATCTTAGTAGTGCTGAAATGTTTTTCAAAGTTTGGAAATCACAAGTGCTTTCAATGAAAGGTTTTGCTTTATTCTTTCTTCATACATTTCACATGGCACTAATTCAAATTGAGGATCAGTGATATACAAAAGTTTAGGGAAGTCCAAGCCATCGCTGCTCAAAGACCAACATATGTGCTAAGCATTAAAAAAGAAATTTAGCTCATACCATAGATCTGTATCAGGCTTATGATTTTTTTCAGTGCTGGAGAAAAAGCAAGTTTCTCTCAGTAAAAAGATAGTGATAGAAGTAAGAAGAGTATGTGCCTTGTTTGCCTCCTTTATGTACCCTGCCCAGTAGCTTTCTCTTTATATAACTGTTTTGATTGTTGTTATAGTTATATGTGTCAGAGCTCAAGTTATTCCCCGAGGTATGGAAAAACATGTGACCTCAGCATTCCTTAAAAACAGCAGCAAATTAAATAAAACAAAATTAAGTAAAATTCTGCATTAAAGATAAAATTATCACTGTTTTGTAAATATGTGGTGCTGCCCATTTTCTATGCAGGTGGCATGGATCAGTGTACGGACAGCCTGTCGAGATGAGTGAAAAGTGTCCCAGAGCCAGAGTTCATCTGGGATTTTCTCATGCATGCCTGAGGTCAAACCATTTCAAAATGATCCCAGTATAGACTGGTCAAAGTATGAGAGCTGAAGTGTGAGATATTTTGAAAATATTGTGTACTGTGCACTGCAAAAACTATCGCTTTGTTGTTTTTTCTCTCAACGGAAGCAATGGCCTCCATACAGGAGGTCCATGCACATTTTCCCTGTGACCAGGGAGAGAGCTCATTGAGCATGACTGAGGCCTCTCTGCAGAATGCGATGGATAATGATGATAACTGGCTCAGGAGGTTTTCAACACTTGCTCACAATCATAAAAATGTCAACTTCACATGACAAAGCTCATTTTTCAAAAAGCACTCTCCTTCTGTTATAACATGTACCCCTCTCTCACAAGTGGAAATAAAGAATTCAGTACAGCTCATAAATTGTAAAAACTCTGACTGGACCTGAGATTAAGATTCTCCTTCTGGAAAAAATATTATTATAAACAAACAAATTATTATATAAATAATAATAGAGCATGTGTTTCTTTCATTGACAATCAGTTGAGGAGCAGTTGAATCCCCGGAGACCCCATAGCAGGGTTTCTAAAGAGATGGGATAAACATAGGTCTTTGTGGACGCCTGGGTTTTTTTGGCAAGGCTACTACGCTTGCAATAGCACCAGGAGGACTGGATCACCTGCCAGAAGAGGTGCAGGGTTAGAAACATTTTATTCTTGAGGAAATTCCTCCTATTACCCCATTATTCATCTGAATCTCACAGGAGATGGATGCTCTAACTCGTCTAGCAGAACCAGTTTTCAGGAAAACAGTTCATCACGGCAGATATCCTAGACAAGAGAGTGTTCTGATGTATCACCAGTAGGACGTATACAATGGACACATACTCCTCAGTCTATCAATTTACTTAGACAGTAAGTACTGTTGAGATCACTCAATGGATATTGTACACAGCATTAAATGTCAGAACAGAAAAGTCGTTTATAACTGAGAAATTCCCTTCAACCAGGTCACCACCTGTTTTGTGCATCAGGGTTGTATGAAATATTGAGAACAGGAACAAATTGAGGGTTTTGCTTTTTCCCCAAAATGTTGACCTTACATAAGCACATAAGGAAAAGTTGCACAACAGTGAATGGAGGAGGACCTGGAAGTTTCTATCAGCAGCTGTGCTGACCTACAGCCACTCATTTGTTTCAGTGTGTGGGGTGACGTGCAGGAAATCAGCTGTAGCTGTGGTGACTGTGTGTGTCTGTATTGTTGGGAAGGGTCACAATGGCAGGCCGATGAAAGCACTGGGGTTTACGGAGACGGGCCATGAAGCTGCCGTCCAACTCATACTTCAATTGTGCAGTAAAGATTCCCCAGCTGTCCCAAGGATTAGCCTGTGTGCTTATGTGATTAGGATCCACGGCACCGTGGCTAGACCAGGCGCCTGTGACCAGGAGAATTTAGAATGAGATGAGAAGAGAGGAAAAAAGGATGGGCGATGATATGAGGTCAGAAACACCCAAGATAAAACCAGGGTTTGTTGAGGGCATGAGAGTGCAAATAAGCCTTTTGCTTGATTGATATGTTTTAAGAAAATTTGAACATACAATATATGTACACAATCACAAACCATTCAGTTCTGAGGATAAATTGTGGACTGTCAACAGTTTCTATCCTAAAGCCAGATTTATAATTGTGACGCTTGGTATACTGTGACCCTGTTGTAGATGCCACTAGGTTTTCGGCCTCATATCTTGGCCATTTATAGCACCATTGCAATTCAGCATAAATGTATTGAGGATTACCAAGCGTGTTGAGTTATGATGGAAAGGTTTTCCTTGTTCAACTCATGTTACTAAATATGAGGTGTCCTGATTCAACCCAGTTGCCAGAGGAAAATGTCATTTTACGGTCCTCAGAACCACAGATACTTTAACATTTCTCAGTCAACAATATTTCTTGATCCGTGTGCCCTATCCTCCAGAAGTGTGAGCCCACTGTGCCTGACATTTGTCCGGGAGATCCAAGATTGACCCTGGAGTCACACTTGGCTTGTTTTTACACTTCTCTCATCTTGGAGATCACTGTTGTAGTCTCTGGTGATTCCCTTATGCAACCAATGTTTTTCGTCCTTTCTTTTTTATTTTTTTCATCCCTTTCAAACTTTTGAAATATGGTAGCATAGAAAATGTGCAACATTTATATTTGCACAGCTTGTTTGGAACAATTAAACTAGGTTAGTTCTTGTCATCAAAAGCTGGCAGAATTGGAAGTATTTACATAGCTTTTATAATCAAATGGTGAGTACTAGTTGCTCCTTGAAAAAGAATTCGGACATAGAAAAAAGCTAAGAAAACCAGTGCAGTTGCCAATGATAGTAGGGAAAGGTCACAAGCATTTTCCTTCTTTTGTTGGTGTAACAATACTCTCATATAATTTTGTATTAGCCCTTTCTGGTATTTGAAATTATTATTATTTTTTATTGAATAGCTTTTTTTCATTAGTAAAATGTACAATGGAAGTTTATCAAGATGCATTAAGATGACTTGAGGCTTGTACAGGTCTTCACTGTCATTATTGATGGGGCTTGGAGCATAGGTACTCTGGACAGCTTGGAAAAGCCTTAAAACACGTGTAACATTGATAACAACTTACCCGTTGCTGTAAGAGGTAGTCCTTTCCATTGCATCCACTCACTAAAACATTCTCGTTGGCTCGGGGGAAGCCAGAGCGACTGACACGTAGGATGGCAAACAACGTGAAAAACGCTGTGTGTGAGTGGCCCCTCACCCCAGAGACCTGCACAGCTGCAAGTCGCACACTTCACCGTACCAGACACTGTGGCACTGCTTCAACAGTAACATAACTAGTGTTGCCCACTAATACAGCGAAGCCCCATCTATTGTCTGTAAATTCTGAAAGTGCAACACAACTCGGACAAGTTGCAAATCGTACAAAAAGGCAACTCATTTATTCAATCAACACTTCTGTTGTTGTGACACCTGTGGCAAATTTGGTGTGGGAATATGAGCAGAGGAGATAGTAATCCTCTCTAGAAATGCAGGACAGTTTGCTTTAGCTGGATTCCCACCCTCTCTTTTTGTGAACAGCATTTGCCAACTAGAATGAATTCAAAAGAGTGGTGGGGTTTCGTTTAACAGAAAGATACTTGAGGATCTGTCACCGTGGTCTCAACAAGTGTGGCTGGCTGCTTCAATGGAAGCCTCTCATAAGAACAGAAGAAAGGAAAGAACTTATTGTCCATGGGGGCAGATCTCTATTTTGTGTGAATTTGGTCATTTGTTGGCTGAGGTCAGCTCCTTAAGATTAGTGTTGGTGGTGTTGAGGCTCTGTGTGTGTGTGGCAGAGGTTGGGCAAAATTGTTAATCCATTGATTTAGCTGGAGTTAACACACTGGCATGGGTCCAACAGAGACTTAAGGCACAATTGGAGTGGGACAAATATATTGAGAGGAGATGGTGGGAAAGTCGAAATACTTTTTCCTTAACAACAAGAGGACTTGGAAAAGAAAATTGCAGCAACAGTTTGTCGTAGGTTTACTGAAAACTCATCGACTGTTATACATTCTTGGGGAAAAAAATATTTTATTGAATATTTTTTTAATTTTTGAACATGAGAAACACTGGTAAATCTTTGGACAAATAATTTCCCTCTGGGATTATTAAAGTATTTCTGATTCTGATTCTGATTCTGAGATGAAATTGGTAGATCCCTTTTTGAAATACATGAGAGTTTCAGGGTGGCGCTCACTAAAAACTGGAAAACTGTACCACCTTAAAGCCATCCCTTCGAAAATAAGTTACTTTTACCAAGCAAATAGAGAAAACAGTTTTATGTTCAGCAATGTAAACAGGAGTAATAGTGTCATCATGCACTAAACAGTGATGAATATTTTAATCTGAAGTATAATGAAATAAGTGGTGCCGCATGAAACATGCTGACCTGTAGACAGACTCAGAAATTCTTGGAACATGTTGAAACAGGACAGTGAAAGCACAACCATGCAGGACAAAGACACATTCCTTGCGTCAGTGACACTTGTGTTTTTTCATGTCTGTCTTCAATTATGGTAGCAGGCTTGTTGAGAGAGACAAGCAAGATTACCATGGAAAAGAAAAAAAAAACTCGACAGCTATTTACAGATCTGCTGTAGCCTCTCAGGAATGGCCCTCCACCTTGACTTATTGAATTATGGAGAAGCTGTCAACAGGTTGAGCAACTGTCTCCCTCTTTCTGTGTTTCCCCACATTCACTTTATTCAACACGGTGCTGCAGCTGTCAGTGTGAGCTCCATTCCATAGCTGCAGCCAGCCAGGGTAGATGAGTGCACCTTACAGTCTCAGATCTCGGGGCCTTCAGGTCTTTACCTTTTGGCCTGTTCGTAAAAATAGCACTCGAATGACACAAGAAGGCCAGAATATTGTGTCCAAGTATTGAAGTCTGTTGGATGATACTGAACCGTCTGTTTTATATCTAGTAACAGCATTTTGTAAAGACAGCAATGTGTGCAGTATGAAATATTATTTGGAGGACAAGCCTGAAATAACCATATTTCCATTGAGATGATTGAGGTTTGTAGCATGCCAAAGATTGATAATTGAAAATTATATTGAGGGGGCCCACGCTATATTCCTAGCTTGGGCCTCTCTGTGTGGACTTTATATGTTTTCCCTATGGATGCGTGGGTTGTCTCTGGGTACTTTGGCTTCCTCCAACCTTCCAAACACATGTATGTTAGGTACATTGGCGAGTCGAAATTGATCCCAGGAACCAGTGTGAGCATGCATGGTTGGCTCTGTGATGGTTTGGTCGATCTGTCCTGGGTGTACCCTGTCACTCAAACACTGAAAGGGATAGGCTCCTCTCTCTCTACAAGCCTTAAATGGAATAAACAGGTATAGAAAATGGAAAGATGGATGGGTGTCTGTGAACCAGAGATTCTGAAAGATTGGAAAAAATACAACGGCAAATCCATGTGAAATGATAGAAATGCTGTACGGAAGCTGTTTAATCCAGATGTTAGGCTGACACAGAGCCTTTTAAATGGCTGTGTGCTTCCAAGTTTAGTTTATTCACTTGACTTAGCAGTACACACAGGCAAAGCCAAGTCAGGAGACACTATCTCAATGAGCCCTCTCAAATTAGTGCCCTCTGCATTTGGATCAGTTTTAACTGTTCGCATACTTCTCACATTCTCCACCTGCTTTCAGAGTGCCTCTGCTATTTTAGTGGAAGGACACAAAATGGATCAATTGGTTGATGGTCACTGCAATCCTTTGTCTCCACACCCAACTGTCACAAGTCATGCTCCCCCTTGGACGAGCAAAGTTTAACTCTGAGGGTATACTTAGATGGAAAAGTGCTTAAGAGGGTGCAAAATCCCTGATGCAGAGCCCGGATGAAACTCAATGCGTGGAAACAGTCCACTCACATGTTGACCTGAGTGTAGTTTGTGTGTAACTAGGTTAGTTTCATGCAATAAGTGAGTCGGCTCTGGTTCATCCAAAATGTTCTGTGCAGTGGGTTTAGCCTGTGTATGGATGTTTTATTTATATGACATCATTAAAGAAAATAGCGAAAGAGTTTAAACATTTATGTATCTTATCTCGTTCAACACTGTGAAATAGATGTTGTATCAGTTCCATTACCTTCACCGAGCACTCAAGTAACCTCATAAACACCACTGTGCTACTTTATATATTTTGTTGGAGTTTTATAGTTATTACATTAGGAATTATGAGAAGTTCATTGAGTAGAATGAGAAGGAAAAAAAAATCAGACTGGCACAGTAGAAGCGTACCTGGCCCATAACCCAGAGGCTGATGGATTAAAGCCATCCTCAGTATTTCCCCATTGTGAAATCAGTCATCTTATCTCATTTGTCAACTTGTGAAATGTTTTTCTGATACTGCAAAGTCTGACTGTACCAATTGTTGGTCCAGTACAAAAATACAGGCAATTTTAAGAGAGATATGTTATTTTTGTTGGAAAATTATCCATGCTATTTGAGAAAAATTAAAATCACATGTCAGTTTGAGTAATCTGTTGATTTCTATAAAAGTACACAGTTGTCCATTAGGATTTAACTGGAACTTCCACTGTATAAGCTGTTAACTGTTCCAGGTTTGTTGTTTTAAAAAGTAAATTTGTTACTTTATGTCCCTTCAGAGCTTCCTCACCTCAAACAAAGGTCAAAAGGTGTTTATTTAAAAAGCATGTTGCCTCATCCATATTTCCAAATACCTTTTTGTTAAATCACCCTGTCAGGGTGAGTTAAGCATTGCTAACTTTTAGTTCACCATTTCCTCTGTCCATGAATGGTAAAGCATGAAAAACGCAAATACCTGCTAAGCTTGGTAGTATTTTAAACTGGAGGTCATTAAATTGTGAGCCTGTAGTTCCAGCTATGAATTTCTTTCGTTTGTGACCGGTCCTGATATGTGACTACAGGGAATAATGACATCACTGAGAAAACGGTGGCTGGCGAGGACCAGGTCCGCATGGACCGAGTCCAGAAACCCTGTAACCTCGCAGTGAAGCTGTTTGGAGGTGTTCAATTTCATCCAAGTTGACAATGTTGCTGCCAAAAAGGCAAATTCATTTCAAGCGGATCTGCCACCTTCCAGACTTTCCCCTCAGAGCCCCAAACCACACACTCTGTGACAAGTATCACTTGGTTAAGCAGAACACGCCTGCTTCTACAGAGCGGCTTGAAGAGCCGGAGGAAAAGGTGTTGCAATCATTTGCTGTCTTGTTAACTGGGAATATCCGGCAGCTGAGACCATTACAGATTAATGTGCAGCAGGTGTTGGCTGTCTAGACCAGCAGAGAGAAGTGCACTTGTTGAGTAATTGACGGTGCAGGTGCATCTTGGGCAAATGCCAGTGTGTGGGTCTGCTTGTAGTGTGTTTAGTTGCGTGGCATGTCAGTTTGAGGACTTCAGTCATTACATAAAATGCCTTTAAGCTCTGGAGCAAACAGTGCCCGAGGAATGCAAGATTTACTTGTAAAACCTCTCTTTAACTATCATTGAGTATTGTTTCTATTACATTGACAGCTATTAATGTAATTTCATAAGTTCAGTTTCTGGGTTGTTGAGGCGATATAAAATGACTTGGCAAGCTGTCTGGGATAAAACCCTCCTCACTTTGTCCACTTAATCATAAAAAGCTGGTGGGTTTGGTTTCCTATGTTGACTCAGAGTGGCCTGAGCCAAGAAAAATAATCAAATGCTCTTGAAAAAGCCAGTCACGGTGGGCAACACCGACAGGATAATGTCACCTGATAGTCAGTGATATCAAGATAGTGGTTTGATATTACTCTCATACATGGTTATGTTAGTGGAATCTTTAGTTAGTGCATTATGATATATATATATATATATATATATATACAAAACTGTGTTTAAAAAAAAAAAATTTAACACAGTTTTTTCTTGAAATTGAGTAAGTATTGTGTGCAATGCTGCATACAGCACAAATGTTCAATAGATCAACAAGTGAGCAAAATCTGATCTATGTTAAATTTACTGTTGCAGTGGCTGTGATGCCAGTTTTATTCCCTGACCTGTGTGGCTGCTCCTGGCTCAAGGCCCTCACTGGCTATCAGTCTCCAGGGCTAAGAGGATAATGTGTTAACTGATATCTTAGCTCAGTGTGGTGCTGAAATGGGGAAAGGGGGAGTGTGGAGGAGGTAATGATGGACCACTTTGGAGGAAGAGGAATTCAGGCCCAGTGTGGGTCTGCTTTATACAAAAAAAAAACAAATGCAATGGCCTTCTGAGGACCATCATCATCATATTTGTTAAAGGTTGCCATCCGAAAGCAGGAGACTATTCTTATGCAGAAAAAGGGATAACACTGATGTAAAATGATATCAATATAGATTTTTATTTTTCTATATTCTATATGTATGTATATATTTATATTCTTAAGTTAAAACAAATAATTGGAAGCCATATTTTCATAGTTTTGACGACAATATGAAACCCGAGTTCAGCTCACTGGCTGCTGGATGAAACAAGTGTGGATGCAGTGCCAGGCATAGGTCCTCTTTCTCTCCTCACACTGAGCCTCTCCAGTCATGGATCACAGAGCTGGAGAAGCAGCTAATAGCTCTCTCTAGCAGGGCCTGTGCTAAATACTCCCTCCACTAAAATTATTCCTCTGAGAATCAATGGGCCCATTCTTTTGTGAGCTGTAGTTTGCTTGATGGTCCCAACCTCAATGTGAAACATTAGACAGCAATGGGGAAAACATAAAACATAATACTTGTGTGACCAGCTTGTCATTGGCTACGTTAAGAATTTTGTTCAAGATAGTGAAGGAGAGGCTAGTGAGGGTAATAGACTTTCTGCAGATTGAATCACAGCACTGAAGCACAGAAAAGGAGGGGCATTGAGGGGTATCACTGTAAATATTTTGGCAACCCAATTTGGGGAAGAGCAAACATGCAGTAAATAATTTCCAACAAAGTTAGATGTCGTTTAATTTGCCTCTGAGTCTTTTGGCCCACGGCTTGAATGTAAGGTGAAATATCTGATTCATATTTAATGAATGACCATCTTTTGTGTAAACATTCATTGTCCCACAGGACTGAATTAGAATGATCCTGGTAAATATTCATCAGGCTTTTTTATGCACTGTCATAGCAGGCAAGAGTAACAAAAGTGTTTCAACATCAGCGACAGTTGATGCCAATTGTTTTTTGATTAATTTTACACAAGATCCAGATTCTTTTTCTTTGCAGCATGGTCAAAGCAACACCTTGATTGGGCTCAGAAATCGTCTTGTAACTGTCGTCTGATAGTCTACAAGCCCTTTTTTGACTGAACTCCACAAAAATGTCTACCATTCAAACTGGAGTGAAGCATTCCATGGAAAAATAAACATCTCTGTTTCAGCTCTTTATAATGCTGATCATGTTTTCTTCTGAAGGCCTTTTTAATCTTCCAGTAATTGTTCTCTCAGTCAACCACAGAGATTGCTATGCTTCACCCTACGAGTTTAGCCTATCCCTTGACCACAACATCTCCGCTGTCTCGCCACAGTAACCTGGTACTGGATACTCACCCATCTATAACTCTCAGGATTTTTAGGGTCTCTCCTTCCTGAATCAATTAGCAAAGATCTGGTCAGACTTTCCCAGCTGAAGATGGAAGCCTTTCCCTCCATTCAGAAACTCAGCAAACTCTTTATAAAATCCAAATGGACATTATCAGTGACAAAGCTTTTTTTTTTTTAAAGAATTAAAAATGCTAAGATTGTTTTTTCAAATGAAATGATTGCACAAAGACACAATTATAAAATGAAGCATTTAAATTATGTTAGGAGAATTCAAAATCTCCACCACAGAGTGGCACAGAACAAATTAAGCTGATTTACACTCAAGTGTTCACTACGGACCAGCAGAGTAAAGTACCAAAATCAGCTTAATGCGGCTAAGCCTAAATATTTATAAAATCAGTTGTAATGGGAAACTATCCTGGCAGTACCACCCCTCCAGTGTCATTTTGACTATAAACTGGGAAACTGATATTTTTGTTGTTGTTTTCTAATATTGAAAAATAAGACTTTATCAATAAAGTTGTTTTTTCTCAATGAAAAAGCAACAAACTATAGATAATGGATATGGGAAGTTTCTTAATCTGTCATATTCATATAGGTTTTTTCATATCATATTATTGTATAGGTTTGGTTTTACTTAATATATGTTCTGGATCTTCCTTACGTTCATACTCCCCTCATATCAGACTTCTGCTAAGCTTATCTATTTGGTTACAATTACTGAGCCTTTATTTGTACTTCAGTGCAAGCTGATATGAGTTGTAAGAAGAGCCTGTTGCTACAAGAGTGTCTGCAAAGGTCAAGCATGGTGGTTTGTTTTTCTAGAATCCCTGTGGGATCCAGAATGGATAACTTTTAGGCTTTTTATCCGTAAGCAATAAGGAACAACAACACACCTGCAAGTTGGTGAATTGGAGACAAATTTACCTTAGACATGTAAGACTGGAAAAGGTAAATGTTTAATAATTTTAGTTAAAAATAGGCAGTTATAGAAATATAACTAAAGATCAGTTTTGGTGATGTCAGCCTGCTAATGATCTAAACAGTAGTACATGATGAGTTACCACATAAATTATTATAATGGGCACAGAAAACAAGCTCATCTTTCCCTTTCTTTTGGTAGTAAAATATATTACTTGAAACTAGTTAAACATATCAGCATGTCTCAGCATGTTGCCATTTTATGCCCTTTCAGACAAATTAGAAAATAAGTAGATTTAAGCATCATGAAATACAGAAATACTGAAACAAAAGCTATGAATGCCTTTCAGAACACTACATGTTGCTGACAAGAAACAGGAGAGACATTTGGAGTGGCACTGTACAATTTGGCAGAGAGATAGAACTGGTTACCAAAATTACACATGATTTGTGAGACACCCTGAAACATTTTAAGCTAAACCTGTGTGAAGTGGTGTCGACATTAACTCTTCTCTCAGCCTCAGACAACTGAGTGGTTGTCTCGGACAAGTGAGACAAGGACTCCTATGTGACCTGTCAAAACTTTGAATGGTAAAGAAGATGTTTGAATTTTGATTGGTCAAACAATTGACATTGCTATAGAAGCGATTATCTGAAAAGATCTGCAGTGAATACATAACAGCTTTTTCAAAAAAGTTCAGAAATGTTTAAGAGGGCCCTTTGTCTTTTTACTTTTTGAAATATTAACAAAGAGCGGTTTGGATTTAAGCCCTAAGGCTTCGTTAGTAGTTAGCGTAAAAGGAAAGTTTACAATGCAACACTGTCTCTCAGCAACACTGGCCCTTAAAAGTCAGTCAACCTTTGCAAAGGGAAGTACAGTCCAAAGCAGGTCACAAACACACACTGCTTTGCATCGGTCTGGTGACAATTCAACGTGTTCATGTCATATGTGAATTATCCCACTGATGCTTTTCTGTGGCTTTGGAAGAGAAGAATCTGGCCAGGTCAGCGATTGATCCATACCCATGGTCTTTTAACACAATCCTGAATTGCTGCAGTCTCACATTCACTGACAAATAGGGACACCAGTGGCAGATTTATTTGGCATATGATAAGCTGTTCAGGAGAATTTGATAACTCTGTCTATTAAAGAAGTGACTGTTGTGTTAAGGTATTTTCATTTAGTGGTTTATGCTATAATGATTAGCACCAATGGCTGCTCATTTCTTTGAGACAAATAAACGAGAGAAATCTGCTTTATCCATTTGTACTAAAAGCAGCTTCTGTTCTGTGTCTATAAAGTATAATTTTCACATTTCTGTCCACCTCTATTCTGTTTAACACAACTCAGCATGATTTGTGAGCCTGATATGATTTATGTATTTTTAACGTCATCAATTCATTTATTCATTTTTTAGGAACTCCATCATTGCTGTTGACATGAAGAACATATATATATATATATTTTCTTAAATCTAAATGGACTGATCTTTAGACACTGAACGAGATGATCAAGATAAGTCCCAGTACCATATCACTTCATCAGTGTCTGACCTTCATTCATTGTATTCTTTGGGGTCTGAGGCATGCCTAGATCAAAAATACTTTGACCCCGAGTTGGATTCATTTTTCAAATTCGAAAATTTATCTTTTGCGCTGTTTGGATGGTGTGGAGTAAAAAGTGTAAACCTTTTCTTACTCTGTGCGTAGTTTAGATAAGCATGTGGTACATAGGATATAACTTATTTGTCAACCGTGTCATGGTTAAGATTAAAAAGAAATACATGCGGAATGTTAAGTGCAGAATATCAAAAACTTCAAAGAAGGCAAACAGCCCCTAGGAGCCAAGTAAAACTAATGATCCAGAATAACTTTTGCACAATACAAAGAGAGGAGAGAATATGCCACTGTATGAAGAGGTCACAGTTCATGTCCTTGTGTGATTTACGGTCTGCTGAACAATAACATTTCACCTATTTAAAAATGGGGAAACTTTACATCCTGGATGTGGCAACAGCTTATGAGGATTCTTGGCAGTTTCCAAGAAAATAAATCCTGCTTTTATTCCATATTGGCTTGCAAGGATAATAATTAAAAGACATCCTGCATATCCATTGACTGTTTTTCATCTGCTTTTAAATCTCTTCAGCCTGCAAGATTTTGTGGAGATGTGTTAAACCTCCACAAAATCTGTTTTTTGTGCTTTTATGAATTCAATGATACGTTTCAGTGGTGTACCTGAGCAAACACATTAGCCTCCACAGATTCATATCTAGTGCCAAAGCAGAGCTGCCTCAGAGCTTCACACTTCTCGGGATCCTCTGAATATTTGAATGTAATCACGTACATTTGATAATGAAGTAATTTCCTAGATTAATTTGTCCCTTAAAATCGAAAAGAGAGTCATTCATGTTGAGCTGTTTGCTCATATATTCACAAACATATGAACTGGACATTTCAAAATCATCTACTTATCTTTCTTATCCATTTGTTGTGTTCATGTTTTTTATTCTAGCATGCATATTCAGAATTCTTAAATATTGACTCATTTAGTGAATTGATCTGGATTTTAACCTGTTTAAACGTAACTTTGTTGCCAGATCGTCCTACGTCTTTGGTGCTTGAGACACTCACACCCTTGCTGACAATCTCTGCCATCTAGGCAATAGAGAAAAGACAGAAAATCTACTTCCTGGGGGAGCTGTGGTGCCACTGGCGCCTGCATGAGAATGATATAAATCCCAGCTGCTTTGAAAACAATTAGTGTAGGGATAAAGCATTGCAGGGCAGTCTCCCCGGACTGGCGCTGAAGAGGAGACAGGTGCCACTGGTGGCCTAAGCCATTGGAGTTTCCCCCCTTGTTTCACAGAGGATCTCCAGGCAATGAGAAAGAATGCCAGTCGCGATCAAACGAGAGAAAGAGCTCAAACAAGTAAGGTAGCATTGGATCATAATATAGGACTGTTGGATCTGCTGATGTGCTATTTTCAGATTTAGAAAATGACAGATAGAGGTGGATGTGCAATGGAATCCAATGCACACAGATAGTGATGGAATTCAAGAACTGAAATATCTAAAAAAAACGTTGCAAAAAAAAAAGGTCAAATGTTGATTGATAAGAATGGTGACATGAAAGAAACGTGTCCAAACCAGGGGGACTATTAACTTTCCAAAACAAATTATATTTCTTCAGTCCTACTTATGGAGCTGTTTGTCAGCTGTGTACAGATGTGAATCTAAAATAGTCCCCCACTAAAGAGTCTACAAACAATCAATTCTGCCATTTGGTGTGCGTAGATCCGTGTACAGCATCATGACTGATGGGAAACTAATTAGCAGCATGACTGGACGGGTTATAATTCAGCACACGTCAGTACTCTGTTGGGTTCTTTGTTAAAACTATTAGTGGGTTGATTTTTCTAAATGCTTAAACAAGTGGACCTTTGACAAAGTATCCCAGTGCCTTTCGTAATTTACCAAATAATTTATTACATTCATCAGTTTAGTTTTCCCTCAATTAAGCTATTCTGAGGAAGTGAGCACATCAGCGGGGATTTAACATGACCACTTTTCCTTAATTTGTTTCTGACTTGTAACGGAGCTTTCCTGGTTTGGCTACACTGATGGAAAGTCCTTTGCGCCCTCTGCTTCTGAATATCCTGAGAGGCTGTCAATCATTGTCCAGACAAGTGGTCATTTTCCACTTTAAAGATATGTTGGCATCTCAAACTGCAGTCACTCAGGTCACCGGAAGGAAAATTAGGATGAGCCGTGCTTCTCTCAATGAAGCAAAAGCTCAAAGTTTTGAACTGGGGACCTTTAATCCGGTCTGGCTTGTGCTCAGTGTTGGAGAACCAGACAATTGAGACATTCCCATGTCATATTTTCTATTGTCTTTTGCACTTGGGTCAGGGAGTCTCTTTCCATCCCATGCTGGCGCTGCCGCTGCCAAAGTTACTGTGGTTAAGAGGCTTACAGAATGAGCTAGGGGACAGCTGTCCTTTAACTGGAGAAGCTAGGTTCAAGCCCTGGTTCTGGCAAACATCCACGCTGCTGATGAGCCCTTGAGGATGACACCTAATCCACTGTTGCTGATTCTGCACATTGATCTCCCAGTTAAAAGGAGCACAAACAAAGAAAACAGAAAAGACTGAGTTTTGATGCGGAACAATTGCGATTGCCTGGAGATTGCATTAAATTTAAAAAAATACATCGAAATAATTTAACATGTAAGTGAGAATTTTTACTCAAGCTACACAATAAAGTAATATTTTGGCATTTTTAGACCAAGGATCCTTCTACTCTAAAATAATAATGAAGTGTTAATTTGTTCAATTCTACAATGTTGTTGGAGAATGCCACAACTGGAAACCATAGAACTGTCATAATGTTGGGAATCACAGTATATCTAAGAAAAATATATTTTTTATAACTAATACTTCAATAGTTTAATGTGTACAGTTGACAGAGCAGATAAAAAAGCTTTGTCCACCTACCTGCAGCCTGCTCTGCAAAGCTTATTTTTTTAAAAGGTGCAGTGGTGATTTATTTGTTTAGTTTTTTACTACTTACCATGATTTATCTTGGTTATCCGTCAATAAATCATCCACTAAAACAGCAATGAGAGGAAAAACAAACTGAGCACAAAACATTGCTATGAATGTTGCGATGGTTGGACAATGTAAGCATATCAGTTGTTTAAAGGTAGCCTCATACTGTCTGTTAATTTAATCCCTATTCAGATAACTGTTTAGTACTTGCAAATTATCTATGTAACACACTTTTTCATGGACAATGACTTGAAGTTTTTTTGTTTGTTTGTTTGTTTTTTGCAGTTGTGACTTTCGGCATTTTAACTGAAAATTCAACCATTTCCCGAAAGATTTGGTTTCTGTAAATTGCACCTAGGAATCAAAATAGGGTGGTTTTACCGTGAGTATAATCTAGAGGGTGTAATTTGTTTACCAAAAATTGCTCCCTGGAGTCAGTCTGTCTTTAGTGAGCAGTAGAAAGTTTAATCGTTCAGATAACTTGCATGTGTAACCAGACCCAGGATCGCTTTATTTAGCCCGTGGAGGTGACATCAGTCACAGGGACGTCAAAGGTATTCCTGTCCTGTGTTCCAAATGCCTCATACTTCTGATGCTGTCAGGCCACTTTTCTACCTCCATTTGGCTGCAGGTAGGTGGACATTATTTATGTGTTTATGTATTTATAGGTACAGTTCTTTACCCTGGGCCCCATTATATCATCAATGGCTCCAGACTGACACAAGGTCACTTCCTATTATAACCCAGAAAAAGTCTCATGCCCTTCGGTTAAGTGTAAAAAAAAAGAAAAGTTTTCCTTGTTTTATGCAATTGCACATCATTTACAGAATATCAGCACCTGCCATATCATTGTTACATGCATGTGCCAAACACACTTTTCTGTCATTAACAGTTGATGGATCGCAGTACATTTTGTTTATTGAAATAATGTGCTGGGATTTATTATTTCCTGTTACAGAGGAAATGTGCACACTTATTAAACACCTCATTCGCACACTGAGCTTTATACAATGAAAAGAACCCGGAAAAAGCAATATAAAAGGAAACCCACAGAAGAATGTGGAGAGAGAGTTGGCCAGTTTTCTAGGAAGTTCAATCTGGAAACAACAGCCGGCACCGGTCAAAGGCTTTAAAAAAGGTCATGAGGCAGACTTGATGAAGGGTTCAGGTACGTCTCATGCTCAGTGGAGGCAGTGAGGCATTTTAATCAATAAAGTCCGGACGAAAAAAATATTTTCAAAAAGGCTGAGTTCCCTGGCCACTTCAAAAACACAACTGAAGAGGACAGATGTGCCTGGAAAAAACTGCTTTATTGATTCAATTTTGAAATAATGCCACATTTAATTCAGTTTTTTCTGATCTGGGCTCAAGAACAGTCATGGGAAAAGCTGAGCTTTTTGCAAGTAATTAGCATCTGGTATATAATCAGATGCATTTCAAGCAGGCATCTATTTCCAGTTTTGAAAAAATACTTTGGTAAAAATTGCCCAATGATTGTTTCCTCAATTGGTCAGTGACCACAATTTGTCAGGACAAATCATATGACTGAGATACTTCCTTTCAAAACAGTATTTAAGGAACCACTGACATCCAAAAATCAGTCACTTATATTCAAATTAAAGGGCAAGCATATTTATAGTCCACATTAAAGAGGTTCTTTATCAGTTTGAAACTTCTAAATAATTCGATATTATTGCAGCAGCAAATGTTTAATCTTGGCTAGTAGTGCAGTTTTCACTTAATGATTGAACATCATATGTTCTGGAAGTATTCCCCATTTTTATGCTGTGGGATATTTGTAGCAGCAGTATTTCATTCGTTTTCTTTAGTGAATTTAAGAGCAGGAAAGAGGATGGCTGTTAACTTTGTGTGTACTGACATCAGAAACTGACCGAGGCTGTCAAACAGACATCAAAACATGCACTTAAGCAAACTGCACCCTCCCTTTTCCCACATCCCATCCCACCACCTTTTATATTGTCCTCACAATGGAAATCCAAACACACAAGAAAGATTTTTTCCATGCAAATGTGAAATCCATACAGGAAAAAGAGAAAGAAGCAGTTTAAGATTCTCAGTATGCCCAAAGAAAACAACATTCTGCAAAGTGCTTGTGCCGCCAGCCCAGCTACCTCGTGCCTTTCAATTATGCTGCCAGCCGTAGATCAACTTGACAAATACAGAAGGATATGACCCCTTGATCTGAGCTGAGCCCAACCTTACCTCAAAATCATAGTCAGTATGAACCGACATACAAAACTGTAATCACTCTAACGGGAATTAACTCATCCTGTCCAAAAACAGTAGCTCCAGTAGAACAAATTAATAGAATCCTTCTTAAAAGATTTTTGTACAAATGTGACGTAAATGCCGCAAAAGTAAATAAGCTGTCAGGAAGGCCATCTGTAATTAAATTCAATCACAGGGTGGGCCAGTGTTTGGATTAGCTCCACTTATATCAGTTATAGATAATATGGGCTTGTGGGGGATCTGTAGACTCTTATGACTCCGGAAGAGCCAAACAATCAGCTGATATTTTACAGATGACAAATATGGTGGCGGAATGGTGCAGTCTTAGATTTTTGTTTCATGTGGTTGAAACTACTTTATTTTCTTCTGGCTGCTATTCTTTTAACATTTTAGGTAAACACATTTGGCAGTAGATAGTATCAACAGTCCCAGTGGGCTGGGGACAGGCTGTGGGAAAGTATATAAAAGTGGCACTCAGATGATGATCACTCTTCAGATGGGACTGTAATTGTTGCTGTCTGAACACCTCCTCCCACTTTTAGAGACACTGTTGTCTGAAACACACTGACGCTCTTAACAGTTGTCTGTTGATCTACTGTACGCTGTGGATCCTTGGCTCCAGACATTAGAAAGTGGCCAGACAGTGGTACACTCGTGTGCAGAAAACCCGATTAGAGTGTCCCTTGTCATGTCAGAAATGACGCAAGTTGCGGCCTGCGAGTAATGAAGGAATTTATAGTCAGAAAAAGCTGCGCAAGAAGCTCTAACTGATCCATAGAAATTTACAATTTTCTTTTTGCAAAACTTGCATGTGATATTGCTTACATTGTTACACTGACTGCCATTCAGGATATAATATGTAGCAGCTTTCACATATCCAATGAAAGAAGTGTAGGAGTAAATATCTTGAATATTCCACTCAGACTAGCACAGATTTCCTGTCAGGTCCCACAGTTAGAACATCAAAACTTTAGAACATCAGAGGTGAGACATTGTGTGAGCCAATCAGTAAATATGCCGGACCATTTGCTGACGTGAGAGTGTTGCTGTGACCGGTCGGTGTGCAAACATCTGAGTTCAGATGTTCATCTGAGAATCTGGGTAAAAGGTACAGTAGATGTTGCTTTGTAAATATAGTGCTGGTCGACTTCCTCCAGGACGGGTAAGCTGTATTTAAGAGTTAAGATTAGCAAGTAAAAAAATTCAGTCCTCCAAGGAATATGTCGAAATCATCAGGCATTTCAAACACTCAGAGGTCCCTCTTGTAAATTTGATTGACATTGCTATAAAATTCAAAGGAGCTATGAACAGGGAGTCCTTTGACCCACATGAGGTGATTGTTACCTTTACAAACCCTCAATGAAACCATTTTGAATGAGTTCCACAACTACATTGTGCATTTCAGGACAATGATAAGCTTACTGAGGTGTGTTCAGTCCCTACAAAGATATTTGTAAGCATTTCAAATGTGTGAAAAAGCCTTTAATGGATGCTCCTTTAATCACCTTTTTGGACATTAGATTGAATTTTTCTCAGTGGATATGCAACCTTTTATTGGAATCTAACATGAACCAGTATTATTGAGGGAATTATGAGAGTAAAGGTTAAAAACATATACTCTTGATGGATGTGCACAAAGCTTTCCAGACAGTTGAGCACAGTCAGATGGTTTCTGATGAGAATTTCAGGAACCACATATATGTAGTCATTCACATTTACCCATGTCCTTCTATGAAAATCAATAAAACTTTGAATGTGCAATTGTAAAATCACTGAGGCCAAAGAGGGAGAGGAGCTGGACGGATTTTCAAGTTCCGTCTGTGTACCCAGCGTCTACATAGAATGTGCACGTCTTTGGACGTAGACTAAGTGGATAAGCCAGTGGTAGAAAAAACAGCCATTTTCTCTACTAACAGACTGGGAAAATTTAAGAATGTGGCCTCAGACTTGGCACAAATAAAGAGGACAGTCACGAAGTTGAATGGGAGGAATAAACAACTAGTCGTGCAAACGTACACTACACAAGCAACACAGTTGGTGATTCACTTAAGTGTCTGGCTGAAATCTTATTCCCTTTGGCTTCGGTAAAGTATGCCATCATTTCTTATTACAGCAGAGAACAGACAAACACACAAGTGAGGCTGAATGCAGGTTATCAATATAATACTCACAAATTACACCATGCTGGGAAAATCCAAGTAAACCACTTTCACTGCCAACTTCATTTGAGACAATGGAAACCTTTTGCTCTCCCCTCCCTTTCGAGCCATCAGAACACTGCTCCCTCTTACGTCAGCGCTGCTCCCCTATTAAAACAATATACGACAGACTTTCTGTAAAAAGCTATTAATGACTGAAGGAATTAATACTGAGCCATGGTCATGTCTCAAAGGCCTTTATGGACTTCCCACACTGCAAGAGGCCTCTGTGACCACCAACGTTGTCGCAAGACACACATTTACATAAGGACCTATGATTCCTCTTAATTGAATGCCTTTCATCAAACAGAAGAGCTTGTCTCCGTCAACCAACTGGGAAGGGAAGGGCTCCTCGGAGATAACACAATTACATACAATGGGCGAAAGCAAGTAATATCAGAGATGCTAGAGGCCGGCAATAGAGATATGAAGGGTGAGAGCCAACTGAGTCTCAAATCACCCTTTTCCTAAACACATTATGGGTTCTTGTTGGTGATTTAGTAATTTATCAAAGGGAAATTACAAACAGTACTAAGTTGAATTTATCTTGTGTTAGGATTTCCAATGACTTTTATACGATATTCTAAACTAGATGATATGGATACAATTCAGCTAAAGTAAACAAACGGAAAATCAGTTCTTGGGCTTTAGAAACAAACCTCTGTTTATGTTTTTTGACATTTCACAGTACACAAAATCAATAAAGTATACACAAATCTAATGTTCACACAACGTTGACAGACTATTTACAAGTGTTACTTGATATTTGTCCAATTTTTTTATTTTTTATTTTTTGGTAATTGCAAATCGAGATTGATTTTAAAATATATGAATATCACTCAAATGAAATCAATAATGGACATGTGAGCCGCATCCAATTCAGTGCCTGAGGGCTCTCTGTCGAGTCCTTGCGTGCATAAGTGCTCTGATTTGAACTTTTCAACTCCTGCACAGACATGCTGAACTGATTGTGCTTTTAATTATATATCTTATTCTAGATATACGCTTTTCTGGAAGAACATGTACACATTTACACAAGCATTATCCTCAAAATCTCAGATAGATGCCTGCACAAAAGCCAATGTGTTCCAACCTCAGTTTTTGGCATAGCTGTTTCAGTGCCTTGCACGATGTATGTTGAGATGGACTGTAAATTTATGCCTATCTGTGACAGATAGATACTCCTGTAAATACACATTGCACTGCAAAAAATATAAAGATGTAAAGTTCCAGACTTTGGGAGGATGACTTTATCATTGTTATCATTTTAAAAAAATGATGGTGACTTCATGTTAACTCCAAGCTAAGTTTTACAAGACTTTAGGTTGAAAAGAAATATGTCTGATAAGTCTCTCTTTCTTTACTGTTATCCTTGCTGTCTAACCTTTCCCTTAAATGCCAGTTTTTCATTATTTTGACTTCTTTATGGGTTTTCATTGGATCATGCTGCCAGTTATGTATATGACTGCCTTAATATTTATCTTAAGCAAAAATAGAACAAATTCAGAGTTATGCATGGGAATACAATATACATGTCAAAAGATAACATTATATTGTAACTATTATTCGAAGTAAGCTATTTTTTCTGACTTCCTTTTACTTTTTTTTTTAGCACAATTTTTTTTTTAAACTACACACACATATATATATATATATATATAATTTCCTGCTCATTGGGAGGGAGTCTATGAGTAGAATCAGTAGGTTGCCATTAATGAGGGAAATTGGCCTCTGCTTCTAAACCAGGGCTAAATTCAGTGGTAGAATGGCTTCTCCTCAGTCTTCACCAGTAACCACTGGTGCCTCATCAGCACAAGAGCCTGCACTCAGCACAAGAGTTGTCATACAGGCCAGGAATCCAGATCAGCTGGCTTGGTTATCCTCTGTCTTTCTGTGTTATTGCCTTTTGACTATCATTTCAATTTGCAAGCTTTTCTGTTAAGAATGGAGTTTTCTGTTAACTTAACCTGGAGCATGTTGTCGTTCACCAGTTCTATACAGCCACATTTCCAACACCAAATTTATTTAATTTTTTTAAGGTGTTTAAAGTTGCTTAAAGCTAGCAACATTAGCTGGCCTTATCCAACTGTGATCCGAACAGATGGTTTTGGATAGTTTTTGCTATTTGGTGGTGGGTCTGTTGCTATTACATATTGCCCAGGTTAACTTTTGATCACAACATTTTCAGGACCTGTGTCATTCATCATAAGGAAAGATTAGGATTATATAAAGCAACAACCGTCTGGGTAATGACTGACCGTTAATATCATGTCCCATCGGTAACATTTAGTGGGGGTCTTGAAGCTTTAGGTGTGGGCTGGATAATTGTTATTCCTCATATTAGACCTCTAACAGGCGGGATCATGATAAAAAATGTTCATCAAGAAACAATTCAGTCAGTTTTGCAGTGTTTGATAAACAAATAAAATAATCATATTTAATGCTTTTACAAAAATGTTTTGGTCAATAGAAAGTAATTCCTGGCATGAATCCATACTGTATGTAAAATGAAGGGGAAAACATCTTATGAGTATATATTTTCAAATAGTATCAATGCATGTTTTTGTCATGGTTGAATGTGGAGCAGCCTTTTTACAACACTGGTGGTTAAAGTAACATCTTCAATCATTATAAATCTGAGTCTGTTAGCCCAGGAGAAATTCTGGCCCCATACCAAAAAAGGTTGAAAGATTCATGTAGTGTTTATAATGGAGTTAGCAGCCTTTGGGCCCCATGGTTCAAAGAGCTATCTGAGACAAAGGAAGATGGAGATTGCCCTGACCTGGATCAGCAGTGTGAAATTGCTAGCAAGTCACATGTGTTTTTGTTCATCCCCTTCACCTCGAAGTTTCGAAAGATGGAGCAGATAGCACGCTATGCTGCAACAGCCTGCTAAAGGCCACCTTGCCAGTCCAGATGCGGTCTTTCATCTTTTTTTAGAAGCACAATTGTGGTAATGATTTCTACACAGAGAGCCTGTGCATGATCATGGTATGCAGTTGCTCGGGGACAGAGCAGACATGTGGGTTATTATTCTGAATCTGGAGAGTATTTCATGGAACTATTCATGGGGTGAAAACCTTTCACGCAATTATTGACAGATTCTCCACAGCAAGCCAAGTGACTACTCACGCTTAAATCTGCCTGAAACTTTTACAGTTAGGCACGCATATTGCAAAATTATAATTGTCCAATTTATCACACTGGGGGGATGGTGAAATACTCTGGATACATAAAACTGATAGGGTCAGTAGTTGACAGTAGACAGTCCAGCACCCCATCAAGATCAAATGAGAGCCATTATGCGCTGAATCTCCTCAAGTTTTTTGTGATAAGAGCTGTACAGTGAAGCTCTCCAGGCTAGTTCTGCTGTCCCTGCGCGGATAAATGGCTTCCTCTTTTGAAAGGTCCCACTCCTCATTTGGATAAGAAACACAATCAGCAAAACACTTTTAAAAGCGGTTATCTCGTTTATGTTCACTTAGACTTAGAAGCAGAACATTTTTGTTTTCACCCTCTACAGTTTGGAGTCAGTGCTCCAAGGAAAGTATTCAGCTTCATTGTTCATGGGGAGAAAAATGGACTTAGAGAGACATCAGTCACTCACAGTTAATTTAGCTTTTGCAGAAATGACATAAAACAGAGCCTGTAGGATGAAAATGAAAAAAAAATTGAAAGAAAGGAAACATGCCTGTGCCTACCACATTGTCTCATGTCAGGATCACAAAGGAGCATCACAGCTGTGGACACACGTTTTTCATATAAAACAATCCTTTTTTGTTTGAATTTACATAACTTTTAAGTCTCACAAAAGACATCCAAAACCGACAGCCATAATTTAGAGTGAGAACAGAGTTTAATGGCTATCAGAAGCAGATGGCAGAGGAATGCGTTAAATTCTAAGATGTCCAAAAATAGAGACTTCTGCTCTTCTTTCAGTGACGCGAATTCTTGCTATTATGATGTGCTTTCAGACATTTAAGGGCTTTAAAAGTTTGTGGTTGTTAATCTATCAAACCATTATGCATTATAATTGTTTTCTTTTTCTTTTTCAAAGCCAGAAGCATCTGAGACATATTCAATTGAGTGGAGATAACATTTTTCATTCCTCGCGACCATTAGTTTATGTTAAATTAAAAGCACTTGACAGGAGGTCCCCTATTGTTTTGAATGATACCCCACAGTTAGCAAAACTGAAAATCTGTCCAGCATAGGCTGTACATCAATGCCCTCGTCTATGTTTTGGTTCTGATTATGTCATGTTTATTCCATTCTTAGTTTTCAGTCATTCTGAAAAATTGTGTGAAAAGCTTTTTAGCTGACAACTTTAAAAGTATTTTTCGTTTCTCTCGAATGTCATTCTTAGGATTGGGATCATATAAACAGCCCACATTAAGAGAAACTTCACAGGTCATCTTTCTTCTTGAAAATATGGTTTGCACCAAAGATTATTCTTAAATGTTACTGTGCCTGAGGGAGCAATCAGGGAGTATTGTAACACCTCACTTGAACTCACGGGAAAGCAGATGTAAACAGGAATCGCAAGGTCTCACAGCAGCTTTTTCCTCCAAAAGTCTGGAAAGGTACAAAACTCCTGTGCATTTCTGTAATATGCTGAAAGCAGTCTATTTGTTGTCACCTTGTAAAACGATTGTGTGGAAAATTCATTTTCTAATTTTCAAAAATATTTTCAGGCACATCAAACTAATAGATAACAACAGAATCGTTGGCAGAAAAAGGCTTGTGATGCAATTACATGTAATGAGAGATCCTTAAGATCCAGCCCCCACCCCACTTAGCGTAACCTTCTCGTAAAGAGGAAGGGATCTTTTACTTCCCTTCCTAATGTCTTAATAGGCATTAATGCTTTTGTTGCAAAGATAACAATTACGGAGTCAATGTTAAAATAAACCCAACACTTTCTGTTAATAAAACTTGAGTGAAGAAAAGGCTTAAGGACTTAAACTATTCAGCAACTGTGCATGACAAATTAACGTAGGTCGTATCATTTTTGTTGAGGACACAAAAACCTGAACTTCTCATACACTTTCGAACAAGTTGGATATAAGCTGTTTTCTCTATTCTGACATGGAAAGACATATAATCTGACTCACTGCTTCTAACAACATCAAAGCAGCAGGATACCTGAGTGAAACAAAAACATGCCTTTCTAAGAAAGAAAAAAGATTTTTAATTCATTTTCCAAGTGCCTGTGACTTCATTTTGTTCAAATAAAATGCTGTCAAATAAAATTATTACATAAATCCCAACCCTATCAAAGATGTCAGCAACAGCATCATGTACTAATGGAGCTGACCTGGTCAGATGAGGGCAAGGTGTGATCACTGAAATGTGAACTCAGCGCTGCGTACTTCAATCAAAACATCTGTTCATTGTGACCAGTAGGTGTGTAGTCCTGTTATTTTACTTCATTTTCAACTTCAGATTTATTGTTTCATTTCACCTTTATTTGACCAGAAAACGCCTTAGTGAGACAAAAAATCTATTTTCCAAGAGTATCCTGGCCAAGATGGTAGCGTGGACATAGAAACTCAGGGACAGACAAATCGACAAATATACAAACTAGCAGAAGTGTTTAATTCAAACTCAAAATTCATATATCTACAGACCGATGTATCTACCTCCAAGTTATGCAGCAATTTTGAAAGAGCCTCTCATGGGACCTAAGCATGAAGTTTCTCTGTTTGCTAAAAATCAGATATAACCTTGTTGTTGGTAACAAAATCCTACAGTTGTTCACTGAAAAATTAGGTTACACAGCTTGGAGATAGGCTGCAGTCATTTGAACAGTGGAATCCCCACCATTTTAGTAGGACAGAGGGAATCAAATAAAGAGCCAGAACCTTTCAAATGTTTGTTGAAACAGTTTAGCATTTTCATCCTGTCCATAAGGTTTTGGAAGTCATTGACTCAGGGAAGCTAAAGATTTCTATTCTTCAGCTAACGATGGAATTGTTTTCCAAATTCTTATGGGAGTTTTTATATTGTTGATGGTTTGGGTGAGGAAATAAAAAACATTATCTTTTCAGGTTTTTGTGAGAAATGTGTTTCTGAGCTCCTGAAAGCTCATCAGTCAAAGATCAGGTTGTTTCTTTCAAGCCTTTGCTCAGGTAAGATTGCATTTGTGAAGAAGCAGGTCAGTTGCAGAGTGAACCAAGCATTGTTTCAGCACTTTAAACTCGCTCAGATTTGCTTCTGAGGAAGAAAACTTCAGAGACAATACACTCTCCAAAATCAAGTATAAACATTTCTTTCCCTATCAGATGTTAATGAAATAAAGGTATATTGATTTTGGTATTACTGCTATATTTCTAACATGAGTCAGAGTGAGAAGTGCATGTTTTTTCAGCTGTCAACTAAACATGTCTGCAGTCACTATCGTGTCCTCATCTTGCGGTCTCTGCATCTTCAGACAGGAAGATAAATGCTCCTGCTGTGGGCAGCATCATTATTAATGAAAAGTGACATCATCGCGTGGTCTGCTTAACGGCAATCAGACCTCTCTCTGCAGTGTTCAATGCAATCCAGATGTGCCTTTGATTAAAGGCTTAAACAAGATTGGAGAGGGTGAGAAGGGGAAGGCACATCACAGATCAACCACTGGGATCTGAAACATAGACCTTAACACAATTTTTTCCAAACAAAACCACATGGATGGATATCAGCCCTTCTTTATTGGTCTCATTCCTACTTCTTCAGAGATGGTTGTTATTTGGTTTCATGTGAGTAGACCTGGTTATCTGCATGAAAACCCCAGCTGAATTTGGCCCACCACTTACAATGCTGCATTACATAGTCATTCCAACTTGAAAAGATATGAGAGTCTGAGATTTGGACACAGCTAAAACCTAATGAGATAAGAACACTTGAAGAAAAAGATATTATCTCTAAATATATTATAATCAAAGATTGTGATGGCCAGGGTGTTCTCCACCTCACACCCGGTGATGGCTCGGCAGGCTCTAGCCCCCTGTGACTCAACTGGATTAAGCAGGTATTACAAATGGATTATTGCGATCAAGGATTTAAACTTTTTACTCGATGAATGGCACAGTTTAAAAAAAATGTCTACAGAAGCGTCAACCACAAACTGGTCCAATAAGACTTTGGTGAATACATTTTGCAAATCAAATCAAAATACAGAAAAGACCCCAGTGCTCCTCAAACCACAGCGTCAAGGTAACGAACTTCACAGCATCATTCTCGGATAAAAAATGTGCAACTTCCAATTCTATAAAATGCTGTAAATACCATTTTGTGTTCATGTTTATGAATTCTGTGGTTGTGTGTTTAGCCATGGTGATGAGTGGATTGATGGATGGATGGATGGATAGAAAAAAAAAAGGTTTTCTGGCTTTTTCTGCACTATGTTACTTTGAATTATGTATCCAGACTTGTTTGAATACCCTTTAACATGCATTAACAGGTTTCGAAAACATGAACACAATTCAACATTTGTTGTTCAAGATACCCGAATACTGCAACATTAAAGACGTACTGTGTCTAACTAGTCTATTTTAAGAAAAGCAATGCAACATGATGTCACTGGTCGTATTTTGACCCAAAATAATTTTTCAGCTGCTCGTCAAAGTCAAACAGTTAAGAGGCCTTGAAAGCCTGGGAGGACAGATGCAGTCGTCTGCCAGTGCCGGCGGGGACTCACCTCCTGTTCGGAGGGATTTAAGCAAACTGGAGAAAAAATACATAAAAAAAAATACTGTCACAAACAAAGTTGAATAAAGTCTACCTCGATTTTTCCCATCTCCCACCGGTGCTTGACCTGCACTGGTAAAACTTTTTTTTTTTTTTAAAAGACAAGGTGGCTTGGACCAACTGCAACCTGAACTGCCACATAAAATGACTCACCTGACGCTCTCTGGGCGTGACCCGCCTCAGCTCACATTTTCCCCTACCGGACTTTTACAAGAGCCGAGCCAAAGTTGAAACTGAAGCAGAAACCCACCCAGAGCTTTTTTGGCCCACTTGTTTTCTTTAGTGTATATGTTGCTGATGCAGGATGGATAGAGGAGTGAAAAATGAGAATCGATTACTCATTTTATTTGCTTTATTCTGTCTCATGGCAGACATTATATTTATCATGTTACCATGGGAACCCTGCGGGAATCCCATATTCTGTGACATGTTTTCCACCATATTTCCATGGGGTTACTGAAACTCCTGAGCTTAACATAAAATATATATTTTGGGATTATTTGGACTGTGCAGGTACCAAGCAAACATGCAGCCCCCGTGGAGAAAACACTGGAAAACACCCTTTTCTGTCATGAGTTCTCACATTCACTGTGGGCCAAATGTTATGTGGGGGGAAACAGCCACTCGACATCTGAACCTCTCTCAGGACCGCAGTGATGCTATCTGTTGGTGAAAGCTTGATGTGTGCCACACATGTAGGCTGTAGGTCTCATGAGGGTGGAGGGCCACAGGGCACTTAGAACTAGAAACACAGGTGGCAAAGAAGTAAAAAGATGACTTAAAGGAAAAACATAAACAGCCGAATGAGAAGTTTGTGTGTTTTACCAATTAATTTTGTTTATGTCTTTGCACACTGTCTGACATAAGGAGGTCACATAAAAGGGAATATTCTCATATTTTGTATTTTGTACTACACCGTGGAATACTGGTTTATTCCTCTAAATCAGTCCACAAATTGCTGGAGCTGCAAATATGATTTAAGTTTGTAACATTACAGAATGGTCCACTTAGCCAAAATATAAAAGGATACAGAAGTAATGTTAATAACCAAAGAGAAAATTGGCTATTTTCTCTGCTCCTACAATGCATAATAGGAGAGTGCTTGCTGGAGATGGGGGCAAACAGGGTGAAGCTAATTTTTTACAGAACGAGGAACCAAAGTGCTTGGGTCTGAAAGGACGAACGCACACAGCAGATATGATATATTTCTCTCAGCCTGCAGCTAAGCCCCTGTGATTTAAGGAATACATTTGGACCAAAAGGTGCCAACATTTTCTAGAGGTGCAGTTTAACTTTTCATTGCAGATGTGTTCTCATGGGGATTCAGCTGATACATTGTGAGCTCACCAATGGGGACGCAAAGGAATCAAAATGGCTGTTGCAGCAGTTTATTGGGTGATTCCTGTCTCCTGTAAGTGTTTGAAAAATTACACAAAGTTTAAATCTGTTTTAAAATGTAAAACAATAATGATAATGTAAATATAAATAATAACTATTTCATTAATGTTTTGGAAGAAAAAATCTCATAAAAAATCTGAATTTACACAGTACACAGTATTATCAAAGGTGGAATACACCTTGGCTTTGTTACAAAAGAGTCTGCGTGCTGAACTCAACTGACTGCTGTCCAGACCCACAGCATCTCCAACACATCTGGAGAATCATTAATCACAAAATAAAACAAAAAAAAGACAAAGACAGTTGAGAATTTAGTATCTTATATCAGACAAAAACCGGACAAAACATTTTTTGGTGTAAAAGCAGGTCAATAGATTTATGACTGAATCAACCATTTGTGACTGCTGTAAAAACTGCTTCAAAAAACATTAACTTCAATCCAGTGAACACTGATCTGATTTTCTGAGATGGTGTGTTGCCACATGCAGTGGTGTCACATTTCAGCACAATTCCTTACAAAGTTAGACACAAATTATCCTTCATTCCAAGTTTATTCTGAATTTTAAAAAGTAGCCCAAATTCTTCAAACCTGGCTACCGGTGTAGATGGATGTCACCTAATTTTTACATTTAGTTTTCCATTACTTCATCTAATGTAATGGAAGCAGCACAGTTTTGCTAACTGGTTGTCAGATAGACATGTTTTAAAAAATTAACCAAGAAAAATTTCTACTTCAAAATGTCCAAGGTTCAAGCAATGCTGGAAAGGTAATTAGATGCAATTGTTTGGTGTTTTTATCTAAATGAGTTCAATGCTGGTACAAAAAATATTTAGAAACCATTGCCTTAAAACTCTAGAAAAAATAAATCAAAGACCAGTTCTGTCTGTCTTCTATGTGCAAATGCCATTATATTATTTATGTAATAAATCTAAATTTCTTCCCAGATAAAATATGAAATATGAAAGAATATCCATGGCATTTAAATAATATCAGACTACAGAAAATGTCATTAGCAACTGACTTCTCATTAATCAACAGTGTTTTACGGTAAATCTCACTTTTAGAAAGAGTTCATCTTTCTATCTCACGTCAGATATTAAACAAACAAGCCTCTGTATCTAAATATTTCAGCCAAGAATTATGGTAAATCTAGCATGATAAATATTTGAATTGCTACAGTGGTTTTAAAAGGCGAAACCATAACTGCATCATTTAAAGCTGCAAAACACAACAAATATCTTAATCTCTGTTTAGTCATCTTACATTTATCTTATCAGAGGGGACTTCTGCTTTCTAAACACAGCCAAATCTCTCTTTCCTCTGTAGTCCGGAGAGACATGCAAAACAGCTCTCTGGTCTCATGTCGGTCCCCTGTTTGAAGTTTATCTAATAACCATATGTATTTGTTTTCTTCAACAGAGTAAATGATGATTCTCTCTGTACACTTATCATCCCCCCCTCCAACAGTGCACATGTTATTTATTATGAAATGACACCTCACTTTCCGGAGAGCCTACTGTGGTGGGCATGATTCACGGCGACAGACTATGAGAAACAGGAAGACCATTAAAAATCCTATCAACATCATGTCTCAGCTCGTGGACAAAGTGAAGGAAACTTAGTTGTCAACAAGGTTTTATGTTCAAACCAGTTTTACTTATGAGGAATCAAGACTGAAGTTTGAGTCAATTCAGTTTTTATACTTTTGTACCATCTAAATAGAAATTCAATCATTTGAGTCATTGTGTTGTAACAGCATTGGTCCTCATCTGTGTAAGAGACTGTTTAATAACTGTGGCATACAGAGTGGATGTAGTATTTACCAGTAGGTTTGGCAACTGACCAACTGAGTTGACCAAACCATGCAGCTATGCATCTGACAGCAGTTTGGCAAATAGTTCTACCTTCATCTTTAAAATATGCTGAAAGTACACTGTCAGAATAATGAAAAGAAGATTCATTCAAATAAAATGATTAATTTATACTCTGCAAATCTGAACTCTCTTGCTATTTTTGATCATTTCTCACAGTTTTTTGTTTTTACACTTATTGTTTGTCACTTGTTGGCTGTGGTTTAGATAGCATTGTGACGAACTACTTTAAAGAACTGTTTTGATTCTTAATTTTTTACTTTTGTCTTCAGAGATCGTAGACCTCCAAGTAAACAATAAAAAACAGATCTTAGTTCATAGCGAGTAATTACTCAATATTGACATATTATTCTCTTTATTTTTAATTCCTGATAGCTCCAAGTTAGTATTTTCCAAAATGTGAAACAATTTCTCCAATATTTCTTTTTTTAAAAGATATAAAGTATTCCTATTGTTTTGAAAGCTGCACATGTTATTGCGAATCCAGACCTTTTTCATCCATTTAAAGAAATACATGATGAATATCATGTCATTCAAATGATTACCTACAAACATGAATAACCTTGGCGAACCTGTTACTCTGACAGTTGCAGATGCCTGAGTTCAAATGGCATCAGCCTCAGCAGGAAAAAAGAAAAACATCCAGCATGCAATGTTTATGAAACTAAATCCTTAAGAGCCCAGAAATTTCAGCTGGGTGATAAATTTCCTTTTTGGATTGTTTCAGTCTTCAAATGCACTTAGATACACATTCGAGCTTCTTTGAAGACTGAAGGTGGACATATGGCTTTCCCTTTCCTCCCTTCAATTTGCTGATACATTCCAGGTGTCATACTTTTCATGTTGCCCTCCAAAGATAAAAGGTTCATTCCTGTATGACAAAAAAATAAAATAAAGAAGATTTTTGTGTATTATGGAGGTTATTTCTTTTTCCACATGTATATATTGGAATATACTATGACAAAATAGATTAAATTTCTTTGTCTACGAGGCAAAATAATCTGTTTCAGCCCATGTGGCCCTCAGATGTTTCTGTTGTTACCAATCTGCTCAGATAATTTATAGTAATGGAGTTCCAGGACATGAAAATCGGATCAGAGTATGAACGTTTTCATGAGATATGCTACAAATAAAAACGGTTCACAAAACAAAATTGACCAAATAATTATTAAAAGAAAGGAATTTTGTGCCCTGACAGAAAACAGATAAAATGGTAACCCGGCTATGTTCACTGCTTGTTAGGTGCTGCTGATGGGTGTCTCTTAAAAGTTTAGGGCTGATCATTATCGCTCCCTTCACAGAAAAATGCATGGAAAATTTGGAGTTCAACCTGGTGGGGGCTGTTTAGAATATATCATAGTGATGTTCAAAGCTGTCACAATGAAAAAGAAATACAGTTTTTTTCTAGATTCTACTTAATGAAAAGACGTAAACGAACAGTAAAAAGTAAACATTGAAATTATATTTCCATAAAATCAACAACAATATTAATATTCAGTATCTTAAATTAAGTGTGAATCTAATACATTTAACAATATATATGATATTTTATGTTTATTTGTAAGATATCCATTTTCAGTCCTTGATTCAAATTAGAAATTAGAATTAGACATTTTTATTCCCTTTGTACAGGATAGGTCAGAAAATTTAATTGAAAGATGCCTTTGACTTGAAATGTCTCTTCTCCTTTGAATTAAAGCATGGCAAACTAAGGTTAATCCTTGAGGGTGGATGATGTTTTATCTTTGCTTTCTGTAAAATGCAACCGATTGTCATGAGGTTGTTCGGTCGATTTAAAAACAAGGACTGGTTTAGACATCAGCATTATTGAGTAACATATATGTCTTTCTAATTCTTTGATTAACTTCACAGTACCTAAAACATTTTTCTTATGATTAACAAAAGCCTTGTGATGAGCTACCAGGTCATCTGGCTGGCAAAATATTTCCAAATGACTGAGACGAGAGTTTTACTGAAAAGGTCTGCCACAGTAGAAGGGAGACTTTATATCAGCATTCCTGTGCAGTCTGTGTCACTCTTTTTTATAATCACATTTCAGGTTTTAATCTGATTAAGCATGTACAATACAATCTTACACCATGTGTGGTCTCCTTCTCTAACCACCCCTTCCCCCAAATCCTATTATTACCAATTTTAATTACAGGATAATACCTGTGGGATATTGAATCATTATTGTTGGCAATATCATTAAGATCCAAATGATTGACGCAAGAACCATGTCCATCCTTCTCATGATGCCATTTCACTTTTGAGCAGTCAAGTATTCGTAGACAGACCACTGTGCTACTGTTTCTGTACTTTACACGGAGTTGATGCCACCATTGAATTCTTCAAATGACTTACAACTCTTTGGCAATAAAAGCTTCCCTGTTATCCTGAATAATGTGAAAGGTGAACTCAGCACATGTGATTGGGCTGCCACATGTAGATTACTTTGAACGTATCACACTGATCTGTTAACACACATGGCTGTAAATTGTTCCCCGTTCAGTCTTAATTGACTTGACTCCTGTTATTTTATCTGCTGTGTTCACAGCGTTGAATCAAAATGTTTCTAATTAAGGGAAATGAGCCTAGGGAGAGGCAGGGAGGTCTAAGGAAATTCAGCCACAGAAGGTGTGAAAGAAGAGGACAGATGTTCTGCTGTCTCTGATGGTGAGGTCACTTTGATGGCTTTGACCTCATTCGCTCGAGTCAGCAGGTCTTTCGCAGCCAACAGGTCATAAATATATGCCTGGGATCTCGAGGCAGACATTACCAACATAGTAATGCATGACCTAATGATCTGGCAAGCTACATGTGGAGTAGTGTGCCGTCTTAGTGTGCCCATACTCCCATTCATTCACACTGCTAAATGTGAGAGTCTTGGTACAATAGAGGAAATCTAATTTGTGTAAAAGAGCTTAGCTATATTTGTATTGATATTCCAATTAGATTCTCTAAATTATCATTAGTGAAGACTATGGTTTTTGTTTTTTTATTGTTTGTAATGCATTCAACCAGCCTTCAACCACATAATGATTTGGTCTTCGTTATATGGGAATCATTCATGATATACGGTTCTATGGTATGGAAGGACCATAGCATTACAAATTTCCCAGTTAAGACTCATTAAAAACATTTGTGCTGATCTGACTTTGACCTCTTGGTCAGATTAGTTAAAAAGAATTAATATCAAAGGAACAGTAAAATATTGCCCACTGTTGGCAGGAATGCAGAGCACCAATTTAGTCATAACATCCATATCATCCATCACCTGGATTTGAACCATTTTGGTGAAGTCTGTTTAGTCTGTAGTTTTATTTTCTTCAGATTAAAAGTCTAATTGAGGACCATAGGTCTGACGATCACCCTCAACCTTCCTCTGTTGTTTTGGAACATGATTGACTGTATCAGTGACCACGTCCCCAATACAAGTCAAGCAATTCCAGTTGTGAAGCTGCATGGAGAATTTATTAGAACCAGATGGGCTGTGCTCCCTTACAAGCACAGCCGAGTCGAAAAACACTCGACTGGCTTCTCCCAGGCCTGCTTTGGGGGAACAGAGAGCGGCTGGTCCACCCATTTCCTTTCCTTGCCCTTCCCAGGCATGTCAGAGAGGAGCCAAGCCAAAAACATCAAACCTGCAGTGGTTTTTGGACAGGCTAGGACTCGCACAGTGTGGTAATTACGGATGGCAAGAAGGAAGGTGTGCGGTAGAGAGAAAGGGGGTGCCAGGCGGAATTATCCCATGCCAGAAGCTTTAAAAGAGCCACAAATGAACTAAAAGAAAATAAACAAACAGATTACCAAAAAGCCGTGGACCTTTTCTTTCCCTCTCGGTGTCATTCAGTTGACATTGACTGTCATAGCAGAGGTAACTATTGTGGAGTTTTTGATACTCTTATAATTAGAAGTGACATGACATGATACCCATTAAGTTACTGGACTGTAAGGAGAGGAAATGATGAAGAACAGTATGCACCAATCCCACCAAATCCACTGCCTGATGCTCTGCTCCTATGAAATACAAACCTGTCTTAAATGCTGTTATCGCCTCAGCCATCTTATAGAAAGCCTTTAGTTACTTCCAATGATAATTGACACTGTCCTTACAACTAATTTACATCTGTTCAGCCACCTGTTTTTTATTGACCTGACATACCTCTGGTATTCCTTCACATCTCTCTCTGGAGACTGCCGCTGTGCTCTCACGTCCTGAACCTGATAGCAGAGAAGCAGCCAGCAGTGGTTTTTAAAATGCTTTTCTTTCACCATGCAGGAATTTAGAAATATGTCTGCATTTGGTGAAGCTACAGAACATGTAGACATAGATATAAAAGTTATGTTTCAAATGATTTACAACATCAACAGGATTGTATCAACACACTGGTCAGTTCCCAGGTCTTGTGCACTGATATCGGACATACAGTATATTAATTTTCTGATGACAAAGGACAAATATAGTGAAAAACAACCAAAGCGTAGGAACACCTGTGTCTTCCTCTCTTGCCCTGTGCCAAAGGAAGCATTGGGCTGAGAGCCGCTCGCTCATTGTATGCGGTGATGTCCTTCTGATGAATGGGGAGTATTGGGATGTGTGAAAATTTTGGTTAAAGATTCTGTGACAATTTTCTTTTTTTTCCTCTGGGAACACATCGTACATGGAAATGTATCCACAATCCCAGGACAAAGATCATTTTTAAAGAGTGTGGGGCTTCTGTCAAATGAGGCCGCAATTGTAACATGAAGCTTTCAAAGGAGCAGAGCAACACTCCCAAACTGTGTTAATCACGCCGAACTGCTTGTGAGTCTGTCACATGTCAAATTATTTTCAAAGGAATCACTATGACATTAATTATGTGGAGTAGGTTTAGCCATAATAAATAAGTAACAGATTTACTAACTCACTCTGTCATGAGATCTTCATCTCATCATGAAATGAGATTAAATCTTTATTAAACTTAGATGCTTTATACTAACTGAGTGATCCTCTGTGTTGTTGTCCTCTGGCACCTTTGCATTGGGTGCCACAGGGCAATGACAATAACAAAGACTTTTAGATACAGTCTGTGTTTGGAACTAACATTCTCTTGCTCTCACAGGCTCCAGATTGACTGGGGACTTTTATATATAGAAGTTTAGTCTTCAACTACACTAGTATTGGATGACAGTCCTTAAAAGACTGTTTATGGTCATTTCAGCCATCAGATGTGACAATTCAAGTTTAACTATCTGTCCAAAGTGCTGTGTTTTGAATTATGTGTGAACCTAATTATGTGTCATAATATGTTTTCCAATCCGAGACGCCCAGACTAGGCGTTCGCAAAAAGAAAAGAAAAAAAAAGTCCCTAGCACAAAGCTTTTTTTCTAGACATCTGTAATAGAGGTGCTGCGAGCTCGTATATAAAATATTCAGTTAGGTTTAATGAAGCTGGATCCAGTTATGGGACGTCAGGCTAGGTTTTCCCGTTTTCCCACCAGCTCCAATTTGACATGTCAACATGAATCACAAACAATATTAGGTGTTGCTAGAGATTAATCTTTACAATGATTCACTCTCTCCGATTTTGGTTGCAATGCTTTGCCAGACTTTATTTGCTCATTAAAGGCATTTCTTATGATCCGTCACAGGGACGAGAAATTATTTAAAGATATTTCCAAACAGGTGGGGAAACTTATGAACATGGGTGGATATCCTGAGTGGAAGCATAAAACAGAAGAAAAAACTGGAAAACCGGTACAGCCCTGCCACAAGAACTTGCTGTTTTCTCCTGTTTGTTGTAAAGCAATGGAATAGTATAACATTACACACTGTTGTTTTGGGTGGCCTTGCATATCCCCAATTGAAAATATGAACAGCTGCTGTACAGGGAATGCCTAAACATAATTCATTGCTTGAGGAGAGGATTTTCCTCACAGCCATCATTATTTTACCATGACATGTACATGTCTCAGAAGGATCATGTTAGAGAAACATTAGCCAGAGGTGAAGTTGATTTACTCCATGAGCTGTTCAAAATAAGAGGGCCTTTTGTTGAGAGACGTAGATTGAGGAAACAGGTATGTATCAAGGCCAAACCTCAAACTTACTTTTTTTATGAGCTACCTTTGCTCAAAGCCAGGGTCAAAACCATGCCTGAAGTGCAATGTTGTTGTCATGAATGGCTAACAAACCTAGGATTGTGCAGATAATGAGATGACTAAAAACCTTGAAATGTTCATTATTCATCTTCTACAGGTTTTTCCTGACCATTAGTTTGACAAGATTCATATTTCCACTAAGGCCTGTGAAGCTCAGATGAGATCAGATGTAGAGGATTTACATGCTGTTACAGCACACTATGGTGTGGTGCAGCGCAGTGCCAGGCAACAGCCAGCAGCCCGTTAGGCAGTAAAATTGAGCTTTTAGGAGGGTATTTGTAGGTGATATACAGTTGAGTGGGATGACCAAAAGTCAACAACTGTAGGAGTCAGCGCATAAATGTTTCTAAATGTGGCAGTGCATCCAAAGGTCAGATTAATTAGAAATGATTGTTGTACAATGTTTTATGATAATTTAAACAATGTTAAAAGAGAGGTGTAAGTATGTTTGGTTAAAATGGCTTATGTACATTCATTTTAAGAATTACAGCAATATGGTTGCTCAAGGAAAGCAAAAACCAATCAGCAAACAGAGGTTTGTGTTTCATATAGGATTCAAAATGTTTTTTTGTTTCTTTTACCCAGGGTTAATATTTTTGTGGCTCTTTTTAAATATGGGGTTTCCATTTTTTTATATATTTTTTATTAAGATTTGTCCACTGATATAATCTGACCAGCATGAAAAAAGTAGAGAAAGGTTTGGGGTAATTAAGTTAACCACATATTGAGACAGCCACTATACTTTCTGTAACTTCCTGTAAGTCCCAATTCCAGTTTTCTGGTTACCATAATAATAAATCCATAACAGCAGCAACAGACATGATTTGTGATCTAAAGTCTTATGGTTATCTGAGACCCATAAAACTTGATTGAATAATATTTGTTATATTTCAGAGGCAGTGTGATTCATAGCTGTTGGAAATGTCAGGGAACGAATATATCTTAGAAAATATTTTGTCTAATATTGCCTTATATATCAGTTTGAGTTGTGATGAAAAAGCATCACTACAGAAAAAAATAAAAACTATGAGCAACATAATCTGTTTAAAAAACACTTTTGGCACCATCCACAGAAATGTATTCAAGGGTTCAGCTGCTTGAAAAAAAATCTATGAAAATTCTTCAGACATCGTTCACAGTGATTTCTGTTTTTGTAACTGCAAAATGTGCAATTCTACAAAATAATTGCACACTTGACAAAAACTATATAAGAATTATTCACAAAACTGCGTGCCAGTGTTTCACGTTTTTAATTGAGACAAAATCATAATAAGACTTAGCACAGAAGATTTTTTACAATTTTTAACCTAATTATGGCCATGCAGTTTGATTGCACTGTATAATAGTACAAAACCCAGCAAAGACTGGTGAAATAAAGGTGGAAAGTGCAGCTGTTCACTTCTGTAAAGAGATATGTACACAGGGGACAGAGGACTCTTGACCAATTGGCAGTACATACATAGTTAGAGGTGAAAATGTATTTTTCTGCCATAATCATGAGGTTTCTACAAAGAGTATCAATTCCTCAGCTTCAGCTTCAGCTATGCTATTTTTTCATTTTGATCAGTTGTTTTTATTTTATGGGCTTTATTGATTTGGCACAATCTGATATTTACAAAACCTTAATTTTCCTTCACAGAGAAAGTTCTGTTTATGAGCTTTACTATTTGAAGAGTCTGTAAATGTTGTGCAGAAAATGACAAATGGCATGTCATAACAGCAACTGACGACCAGACTGTAGCTCACGGAAAATTCAGAAGCACATAAAATGTTGACAAGTTTAATAGCATTCCCTGATCGCATCTGGTGAATATCAAGAATATAAGTCATAATCAGCTAAGAATTAGCGTTTATTTGGATGAGCTGTTCCGCTGCTGTCAACATTTTCATAAGCATAAATCACTGGCAATTCACAGATGAATGCTAAGGCATCCTTCTCCCGGTGTACTGAAGGCCAGTGTGAGGCTTCAAGTCAAAGCAGCAGCTTGCTTCTTGATGTGGTTTGTCATTTCCTCTGAGTTGGCCTTGCTACTGCTAAAGGATTTGCAGGACTGTGGGAAAAACCAGTGTGAAAGGGACGAGAGGAAGTGTGTATTTATCTCTGTTGGTGGGGCATGATTTCCACTTTGATCTGTCTGCAGACCAGCTCCTGGACTGCCTTGCAGGCAGTTCAACCGTAGGGTCACTGTGTCAGCCAAAACGGGTCAGCCAAATGTTTGGGCAGCACCTGTTTAGATAAAGGATAAAAACACTTCTCTATCCAGTGGAGCAGCAGCAGGAGAGCTTATAAGTGAGTGTTAGGTGATCCCAAAAATCATACACGAGAAAGGTTTTTTGCTGTGTAGTTCCTTGGCAACTTCTCTTTTCCTCCAAAACAACCGTTATTTCTTATTGATTAGTTAACACCAATCAAAAGATTTGAACAATCGTGACAATGCACCCTCTGTTCAGCACAAATGAATTGCGACCTAAGGATCATGGAGTGCATTTACAGTGAAGGGATATGATATCATGGGGTTTGGTGTTTCTCTGCAGTGATCCATCTTTACTCCATCTCCAAATCTTAGTCACTGAGCAAACAATCCTCTATTTGTTCTTCTCACTGAATAAGGAGTGGCTGAATAAATGATCTATTTTTCCATTGTCATGAAGATTGTATATTTAATTAAAGCAAAAGCTGCATGTCAACACTTCCCCCAAAATACAAGATGAGATAATACAGTGGTGTTCACATGTCATTATATCTCAAGTCTATGAAGAGCTCACACAAATGTATGCACTCAAGTGTTTTCACTTAGTGGGGTCCCTCTCACCAGGACACATGTTGCTCCTAATTCTATTGCATCCCATGTTTTGTCATCATTTCCACATACATGTATATCTACACTCAGGATTTCCACCTGTGGGCACACCCAGACCCTGTACACCTACTTGTGTGTGCACACAGAGGAAGTTGGTCAGCAAGACTGCAAGTGGCATATGCTTGTGAGTGCTGGCCAGGGAGACGATTAGCTGCTTCTGTGTCTATCTGGTGTTGACAGTTCACACAGGCACTTTTTTTCCACTACCCCTGGGCGTATCAACATACTGCTTCCCTTCTCAGGGGGCTCTATCTCCTGGCCCCGGGGCTAAAACATTCTGTGCAGAAGGCTTGAAAATCAGTGCTGTAAAGTTGAACTATTCATTTAATTTGTCACACTTCAGAGATACTTATGTTTTAGACTCCCCAAAAATGTAAACATCAAGTAGAATATGGAATGTAAAATCATAAATAATTATGAAAGTGTCATTAGAGGGATAAAAATAAAAGTGAATTTGCTTGGATGCCAGCAGAGTAATAGTGTGAATTGTTTGGTTATAAGGGGTATGCTGAGTACCAATATGAACATTTGCTAATCAGCATTAGCAACAAAGCTGTTAATGGGATGGTGTGGTCTGCAACACGCATGCAAGCACCTGACTCAAATCCACCATGCTCATGGAGAAATATTTCCCCATAGCTGTACCCCAGGTCACAATCTCACCACGATACCTTTATACCTACTTCCATCCATCCATCCATTTATTAAAAAAAATCTGAAGTTGATGGCCCATCAACACAGATGTCTGAAATACCTTGATTTCTTCTAATGCCCATTACTTTCTTTAACAGCTCCAACAATGTAATTCATTTATGTAGTAGATTTATAGGAGTCACTTTCACACATTTCAAATTAAACAAGGTGAAATGCAAAGACTGTCTGCTTTCTTCTTCTTATTCAAATGCAGAATTACTAGTAAAGCAGCATCAATGCAAACCAGCACAGGTAAAACTTACTAGAGGCCGCCAAAGAGGGTTTTATAGAGGATGCAATGAGCATAAAACTTGAAACAAGACAGGATGACCTATCCGATAATCATGATTTCACGATAAACAGACCTGTACAGACAAATGAACCAAGCCAAATTCCACTGTGAGAAATGCATGTGTTGACAAGGAGAGAAATGTAAGGAATAACAAAGTCAATGCCTCTGGTTCTGCTGCTTCAATTTTGTCAGTCCAACAGTGTCACAGGAATGCAGTGTAAAGTAATGGAGTGCTCTTTATAATTTTTTTTCCTTGCTTGTCATATCAGAGTTGGAAAACTCTTTACGTGGCCTTGAGGGTGATGAAATGTCTATTCATTAGCTCATCTCTTACAAAGTTGGATGATATGTTTATTCACGATATTCAAGGTTAAAAGTACCCAAGCATCCTGTTTCTATGTCTGAGTGTCTCCCAACAAAGACACCCGATGCCTTTACCCCTGATTGACTTCTCAATGTGTATTCCAGCCACCCATTAGAGCCCCCATCTGTCTCATTATATTTATTAATGATGTTCTTCCCTCTCTGTCACATCAGAAGTTTTCACTTGCGGTCTTGGAGATACCGCCGGTCATCAGAACAGCTCAAAGTGTGGGATCCCATCTGGAGTGTCTCACACAAAACACTGCCTGTCAGTCCAGGGAGGCTGCTATAGCTCCAGCAAATTTTCAGCAGTTGTCACAACTGTGTCCAAGTGCTGTGGAATATAGGGCTTGGAGAGTCATAAACTGTGGGAGATGTTATTCTCCATGAGGACAGCTCACCAAATGCACTGGGAAAAGTGTTCATATTGTTAGGAAAAGTCTTTAAAGGAACAAATCAGTGGACATATGGGGGCAGAAGCAGGTGTTGAGAATTACAATGGAACAATACAGTACAGTGGAATGAGCTTTTCATCTCAAAAGGGAAATAATTACTAATCCATAAGAAAAATGTTTGTGTCCTTCCAGCTTTTCATCATTTTGGACATCTGATATGGCAAATTCCTTTGAAAAAGAGAAATAATCCAGTTGTTATTGATTAGAATAAATTAATGAGAGTTAACTGTTATGAACAGGAGCCTTGATGATGATGGAGGGGTGGAACATTTCCATCCGTAGTCACGCAAAGTAATACTACCAACTACAGGGAATTCAAATCCCCTTTGATTTACAATCCTTACAAGTTTTGTAGAGCAGGTTCAAACACATGACGTCACATGGTGGGGTGGCAGTAGGGTTTTTCATACACTGCAGAGCAGAAAGGGTGTGGTGCCCTGAGTTTGGAGACCATTAAACTGTCACCACTCTAATTCTGTAGTGGAGCTGCAAAAGGGTTTCTCTTGTCCCCTGAAGCACCGGTAACGATGTGATCTGAAGCCAGTCAGCTGCCCTGCCATTTGTAGAACCCAAGCACAAGGTTGCATTTACAGCTACTGTTGAGCAGTGAGATGGTAACAGGCCTGAACAGTGATGGTCATCCACATCATCAAAACAGCTGACAGATGTATTGATTAACATCAACCATCAGGACTAATCAGCTGTCAAAGAAATAATGTTATGAGAAATAATGTCACAGTAACGTACGTGGATGCTTGGTACAATTCAGTTGAGTTTAGTTTAGCACTGAACCAGGTCTGACCCACAGAGGCACCATCCTCATGCACAGAAGGTCCAGACGATCCACTTTTTGGTAAACCAATGTGAAATACCACAGAACACCCTAATGGGTCAGAACTGTCTCGGCAGTTTGTTGGGGACATCCACAATATTAGGAATGCGGATTTAAAGTTGTGGCTGACTGCTTTGAAACAGTGTAGTAAAACTGAATTATAGTCCATCAAATAAAAAAAAAGAACAGTGGAACATATTAAACATAATTGTCAGGTATGTCTGCTTACATGTGTATCTCTGTGTCTATGGCAACCAATGTTTATGTGTTAATCACTGTCAACTTAGAGTTTACAGTTTACTCAAATCAAGGGTTTCGCTGCAACGTGCAGTTTCGCTCTCCTCACCCTCTTATTTTAAAACTGGGATGTTGTTGATAAGTCTGTCATTTTGTCTCAAAGAAGGAAATGTCAGTTTAATTATGAGGAAAAGCCTCAAAGTCATGCCAAGACTTTAAAACTTTTATGGAAAAATGTAATATCTTAAAGAATGAAACAGCATAATTTTGCTTATTCCTCAATCGCAGGTTGCTGAATTGGTCCCTAAATGAAAATATAGCTGTGACCTTAAGCACGTGCCTTCTACTCTGTCAGTGCCCCGGCTGTTTTGAAAGCTTACAGCTTGATAACTTTAGAACAGGAAGATACGGTAGCACCACCTTGTGTTGCATGGCCAAAGGTTAAAAGGTCTAACAGAACAGATTGTTTTTTTTTTTGTCTTATCAAAATAATTATTCGTCCAAAACTTTTTTTTTCTCCACTGGAAATTATAGAGATGGAATAAAACATAATCTGGCCAAACTCAAGAGATAAAGGGTTTAGAAAATGTAGCTCTTTACATAATACAATGAGACTTATGACATCACTTAACCTTTGGACCACTTCCTTTATTTTTTTTTTGGTCAAAAGTACATTTTGCTGTGGAGAGTTTCCCTCAATAAGTGATGAAACTGGGTTGAATGAAAGCATTCCCCTGGCATTTATGTCTTTTACACAGAGAAGAGTAGAATGGCTTTCGTTGGCTAATCCTCTCACCAAACGAAGCCAGACACTGGGTTGTTCTGGCATAATTAGAACCTGCTGCACATGTCTAAAGTATTACCTCACTGCAAAGAACACGGCTTCCCCAGCTAACAGCCCCAGCTGGCTGGATCTGGACTCAGTTCCACTGCTGATCAATGGGGAGCTCCCTGCACTTAAGTCACCACATGCACTGTATATTGGCCAAAATGAATTGGAGCAATGATGCAGGGGGTAAAATACATTCTTCCTCATAGTCTGCGCTCATAGTTTTCTTTGCATGAAACTTACTGTTGTGTGGTTTTAAAGATTCTACACTAAGTTATCCAAAAGTTTTCCTCAAAGCAGTTTTGAACTTTATTCAGAGGGAAGACTGGGTTCTCTTGCTTTTTGATGGATTTCTCACTGCTCTCCTTTTGATTGCAATTTGCTCAAACCCTAAACATAAAGGCTCATGAGGTAAGTACATGATCTGTAGATCTGTAGATTGAGAAATTAAAGTACATTCTTCCTGTGCCATCCAATGAAAACACTGAAATCACAGAGGTCTCGTATTATATATGTACACATGGTTTAGTGTTGCACTGGTGCTAGAATGTCTATGTGAACTTGTCCAGTGGCAGCATAACTTGTGTAGAATCATTTGAAAGGCAGCCTGGGGAGCGAAGCTGTCTCCAAGGTCTCTTAACTGCCTGAATTTAAACTTAAGGTCATTCCTCTGCTCCTTGACCAATTATCCATGGAGCTCTGCAGAGTCTCAGCCAGGCTATTTGGCTAAATTGTTCCAGGACATCCTCCTGCGGGTCTACCCTGGAAAATATGTGCTGCCATCAATTGCCTTTTTAAGAAAAAAACTAGTCAATGATACTGGGTGGTTGAGGGATTCATTTTGCACTCATCAGTTGTAGTAATTTGCAGATAGATGTAAATCGGCATTGTGCTCGGTGTAATTTTCTCTTTTTCTATTCATTAATCCCACACCTCTGCCACCGCATCTTGAAGCATATTTTAATCATTTCCATATCTCTGATGAAATGTGTAATTACCGACTGATATTTTCTCAGGGATGTGTAGAGTTTTAGTGTCCAAGACATAGTGTCATTGACATCAGGCGCAAATTTGCCGATGCTGTTTGGTGGAGTGAGTCATGTCATGACTCGTCTGTACGTGTGTTCCGTAACCTCAGGTCCCTACAGAGAATCTCATTACAAGGAAAATACTGGTGATTGTTTTTTTTCTGATGGGAGGGTGAATCTAGATATTTCAAAGCAGACGCACAGCAACTCAGTAGGCTTGTACAGTGGATGTAATAATGTCCAAACATGAGCAAAAAGCCTGCTGTGTTAGCGGTGATTTCAGGTCAGCTAGGCTTTTAAAATATGCTGCTTAACTCTTCAAATGCACAGTGACACGTTGGTCTGTTTGGCAGATATAAATTTCACCATGATGTCGACAAGAGAAAAAGACCTGACAAAGAGCATAACACCATTAAACTGGTCATATCATGTGGAGAAGAGGGTGGAGAGGGCTTGTTCTTGAAAAAAATATTCCACACTTTTGGTATGTGTATTGTAAGGGCAAAATCCCTTGTGCTCAAAAAATTTTCATTTAATACTTTTCATTTTAAAAGTGATCTGTTTCTATTGAGAGCCCCCAGACAGACTGTCCATTTTGATTTATGGAGAGGAAATAGTTGCTTTTTCCTTGCGGGTGGGCCTGTGAAACTCACCTCCCACCCCCCTCATTCTAGTGTAGCTTGTGTAAGCAGGGGCGCACAATTTCAAATCACAAGAGGTCACAATCTCCAGTCATCAGTCGCAAGTCTTAGATTGCAGTTTGGTCACTGCAAAGAAATATTCCCAAATGTAGCTTTGGGTCAAGGGGTGAGACACTTGATCATACGGAACAGTCAATGGAAGACAGCCTGACCTATGCACTTGCTTGAGAGCTCCAATAATAGAGTAAATTCCTTGGTCATTAAGAGAGAAAAGAGAAGCTGGGCTGATTCCAAGCAGGAAAATGTATTAGAATAGTAAAAGCTGATGGATAACATTAACTTAAAATGTGCACGAGAAAGTAAACAGTGTATTCACTAGTTCTAAGGGAGTAATGTGTGAACTGACATGTGAAGGTAATAATAAAACCAGACATAGTGTCATAGTTGAACGCCCATTTACTGCTTCTCTGGTTCTTGATACCTTTTCAGTGGACTGTAAAACTGTAGGATGTATCCCATGATTTCACACAATCAATGGTGGTTATTACCTCCCCAAAGACCCAGTGGAGAATGTATCATGAGCAGGTGTGCACGTATAAAAAGCATAACAAAATCACAGCACATGACTTTTTAGATTAAATAATTTTATATGACACCAGGGGAAAAAATGAATATTACTGCGCAGTGGGTATATGAAACTCAAACAATTATCCAGTGAGGTTAATAGTGGTCTACAGCCGTGAAGAGAAATATTATTGTGGTCCACATAGGTTCAGATATTGTGCAAGTCTTACAAAGGAAGTCATCTTTTTTTTTTTTTTTCAGCTCCAGTGCACACTCACACACAGCAACATCTTCACATTTCAGTATCACCCCAGCATGATGCCATTATTTAATAGTATGCTTTGGTATACTATATACTTACCTGTATGCCTAACAACTCTGAAACTGAGTGAATAAGAACAAAATTGATTCATTGTCCTGTCCCGCAAGTCAGATATATCTCAGTTACAATTAATCAATTACTCAATTACCATCTATTCTGTCTTGTAAAAACCAAACTGCAGCAGGAGGAGTTTGTAAGCTGGGTTAAGTCAACTCGTTTTTAAATCACAGACAGGATACTGTGCAGTGTGGTCAAAACGTGGATGTAAGGATGGTAACTCTAAATTTATCATAGGTTTGAGTGTGAGTGTGCATATTGTTGTCTCTGTGTGGCCCTGTGATGGACTGTTGACCTGTCTAGGGTGCATCCCGCCTTTACCCAATGACAGAGTCCAGACCATCTGCAACCCTGTCTTGAAGTGAATAGTTTTTTTTTTAAACTTAGTTGAAGGGAATCTTTGATGCAGTTTCAGTAAGAATCACCGAATTCCAATGACTGCCTATGTTTTCTTCTCAGTCAGGATGCATGGAAGTTTTTTTTTTATTAAAAGGGAAACTCTCATTGTAAGTCTTCCTGTTTTCAGATAGAGGCAATATTTAATGATTTACCCTCTAATTTGTAGATCAAAGCTAACCACTAATGACAGAAGACCATGTTACATATAGATCTCCTGCAAGTCTTGAAAACCACAGAGGAGGGTGGAGAGTGACTCATTTTGTTATATATACATAGACATGGTGATTCCACCTCTCCTTCACCAGAATAGAAGGAATGTGATAGATCTGCCCCTCACAGACACGTTGTGTGACCATAACATATAACTTCAATGGAAAAAAAACAAGAGACTTAAGTAAATTAAATTAATTGGCACCAAAAAATTGTATACCTTTAAGAGAGCAGCAAAATAGCCACTGTATAGCAATTGAGCAAATTATCCCAAAGACACACCAGTCGTCACGATTTTAGCAGAGAGCAGGTAACCTTTGTTAAAGTCCACATATGTTTCAGAACAGAAAAAATACATCTGCTTCCAACTTAAATTGCCCTAACATCCCTAACCCTAATAAACAGAGTGGGACCTGACCAGAATATGGGAGTGCTGATAGCGTTGGGAACAAGGTAAAAAAAATGTAGAGCATATAGATGGAATGTTGGCTTTTAGGAGCAGCAGGGACTTCTTTCTTATGGGATAGATTGCCAATAAACAGTAATCATTACAGCTGGGCATACCATGAGCACACAAGTTCAAATTCAACCTACCTTAATTGAATTTCCAGTGAGCATGAGATTATAACATTGTGCCTGGTTGTTGCTCTCAACCCCAGTTTTTTTTACCCCAATTTGACCCCATTTCTTAATTCAAATCACTCAAGCAGTTATAAATATGTGAGATTTACAATCAAGAGCTGTAAATCATGATTAAATCCCTGGAATTTTAACACTGACTTTGGTTCAAAATTGGACTAATTTGCAGTCTGGACGTCTCAGAAATTTTCCCACCCCCTTTTTCGTTGTCCCTAAAATTGGTTAGGACTTAAACACAATCTAATTGTTCAGCTGTGTGTTGAAATAGATGTGATAATAATCATATTTCACTGACTGGTGAAATGTGGTGTACATTAAGATATACTTTCAACACATTTAATGCTTCAGATGAGTTGTTCCATTTTACATGCAGCAAAGAAGGTTCCCTGAAGCCACTTAAATAAGTTAAATTAATTAATACATTGATGTTGAAGTGGGAATCATTAGGAACATTTAGGAAATCCTAATTACATATAGCCTACTGTAGAAATACAATGAGCCCCAATTTCAAATGGTCTGTTTCATGTATTTTTCCTTAATTATTCTATACTGTTATCTGTCAATCTACAGATGTTATGCTTCACATGGAAAAGTATTTAGCTGGTTTAGGTGTGTTTCCAATATCATGGTGAATGAATGGCTGATAGATTGGTCAATGATGATGAATATGCTGCTGTAAATCGAAGCTTAGAAACTTTCACTGTAACTGTTTTCTTCCAGACAGTCTGACTTTCCAAACATTGGTCAACCACAGGTGAAAGTTTTCCATACCAATTAGCAAGTGCTCCACCCACAAATTTTCCATCAAAATAAACTGGGAACACATAAAAATCGCATTTGAAAACGGGAATGATTGTCTTTGATATTCAATGCTTTAATTGAAACCAGGCAGCTGAATTACAGGGCTCTGTTTTGACGGTTTCATGGTTTCCATCAGTAGAAGGGGATTCCTGAGTGATATCCTGAGGAACACTAGATTTCCTTTTAGAGGAAAACCAAACAGTGTAACACGTCATTGTTTTGTACTGACTTCATGGCCAGTCGGCATTACAGCTTTTCTGTACCTGTAATGGACACTCGGTCAAAGGTTCATTCTACTTCTGTCTGCCACTCACATAGTCTGTGGATAAGTTCAGTATCCACTTCACATATGGCAGGGCTGGGTAAACATCTGGTAATCTTTGTTTCAGCTTCTCAAAAGCTCAACAGGCAATGGTCTCGCTGTGTGTACTCAATCTTCTCCAATTACATAGTTGCTGGCGGCTCCCCTGAGGTTTACATGGACAAACCGTTTGGGATTGCTGAAGGAGTTTCCACAAAATAGGTGTTGTCCAAAAATTCCTCGCTGTTATGGGTATCAACCCACTAAAAGAGAAGCGTTAAAGAGACTGAGAAAACAACAAAGGACATGCCGTGCGGTATGTATAACACTTTTTCCTCCTGTTTTGTGGTTGACTTGTATTCTTCTGATTCAGATGAGCTGAAAAAGGAGAATCTGTTACATAGAATGTTTGGACAGACAAAGAAAATAAAACACAGAGACACCATTTATACTATATGTTGCACTGTCGAAGACAAGTTTGTGAGCCAAGATTTTTTTATTTTTTTATTATCATTAAACCCATTCCCTACCCAAAGGATGATAACAATTATTCTTTCCATTGGATACTAAGTTCAGTAGCTATGGTATTAGGCTGGTGGTTTTATTTTGGAATTTCTTGAAAGAAAATGATTTCAGTCTGAGTTTGAGGGTCCACACCCTCATTACAGACCCAGTCTATTGTCCTGGAATTGCTCTTTCCACTTTGGGTAGCGTGCGTTGATGCTTTTTGCATTGGTAAACTGATGCGGCTGGAACAATAACTTCGCAGGTTCCTCTGACAGGGCGGTTCTTGCCATGCTGGCAAAGCGCCAAGCCAGGCTACCAGCCCAGGCTCCTTTTCCCAAGTTCCACCCAGACGCTGCGTGCGCCGTCATCCTGCTGAAATGTAAACCCCAGATTCAGCTGTGTTTGTTATGGTTGCGGCGGCCCTCAGTGAACACACAACCCTGTCACAACGTACCTATAACAGCAGGACTATATTTCAACAACAATCTATTTGGTCAGCTGCAATTACATCACTCGGTGGTCAAACACACACGAATGCTGGAATGATAATTAGGATTATTTCACAGGCACTCTTAGCAAGGGTCCTCGATGAGGCTCTTATTTCCTAACACACTACAACGTTTCATACACAGACTTAACTCAAGTGCTTTTAAGTGTGTTTTGGCAGCTTTACTCTGACCAGACTGACCTGTGTTCACTGGCACACCATTATTATTGTTTTTGTTATGGATGGTGTATTAAACAGCAGGACCTACTATCCCCTATTGTCTGTTGCAACAATCTAGTTACACCGTAAACAATAGTTTAAACTGAACGCTGGTGTTGCCCACCAGATCACTGGCCTGTCATACTAATGATTATTTACTTAAGAGAGAAAATGAGTAACCAAGAAAGTCTAATTTCATCCTGAAATGACCCCAGTGAGGTGAAAGGGGGACACATCCTTAACTATGACCAGACTCGCAATCTGCACGCTGGTACAACAACCTTTGCATGTTGTTTTTCTTCTTTTCCTCTTATCAGTGCATACAAACCAAAGTTACAGCATAACGGATCTAAAGAGAGGCTAATTTAGAATATAAATCTGTTGTGCAAATAGCAGGGGGTCTCTGCAGTGTGGCATTAGTCAGGTTGGTAATTTATTGTGAGAGCTGAGTGTTTCCATTTGCAGTAAGAGCCACTAAAAACAGACTTTCTGGAGGTTTCTGGGGGGCCGACTTGTAAAAGTACTGTAGCGGTGTGAGTTGGCTCATGGCCTGACAACCTGTTTGGGAAGGTGTATGGATGGGCTTTTGATGAATACACAATCCAGTCATCACAAAGTAGACCTTACTCTTGCAAAATATGCCGCTCTAGAGTATTTTGTTCAGAACAGCAGCATTTAGCTTTCAGAAAAGGTCCCTCAAAAGAAATCAAATAAGTGCAAGCAAACATGAGCAGGTGTACATGATGGGCATTTCAAATCGCAGTATGTTGGTCGATAATATGTTTGTCTCACAATAAAAAAACTTGCACTCAAATATCAAGGTAATGCCCAAAGTGGTCATCATAAAGCGTCATAATAACTATATTACAAAGACGTATAAATCTCGTTAATACTAACTTAATGCTGCCCTCTACTGAATTATTAGAGAACATATATAAAATATAGATATACATTACCCTATATTGGCAGGGAATTTTAATATAACAGATATTCACAACAGTTTACAGTTTACAAAAGTAAACTGCATGGGAGATGTCACCAATTCAAGAACAAACAAGAAAACCATGTTACAAAACAACAAATATCAAAAGCTAGATAACCTTTATGTTTTTTGTATGTTAGCCTACTACAGAAGTGTTATGTCTTGTGCTATATATTTCCATTTATGTTAGCTTATCAGATCAAACTTACACATCTGACCTTAACTCTATGCAAGTTGGAAAGTAATGCAAAATTCACATAGAGGAAAGCTCTTCGGCAGGGTTCAGGTTGGCTGTTTGGTTGGATTTCACCTGGACTTGATTTGAGACTGATACTGCTGTATAAAACTACAGTCAAGTTTAGCTTGGCTGCCTAGATGTTCACTCTGTCACACAGAAATGGGAAAGATTCAAGAAACAAAAGCCAGAAAACCAAAGACCAAGGAAAACATAACAATGTGCAACAGCACATGATACAGTATAAGCATGCAGATCAGCATCTGGGAAAGTACCATGCACAGCATATTTATGGTTTGACTAAACCAAAGATACTGTAAATACCAATTCAAATTGTACATTTGGAAATAACATATGTATATATATTCACAAATAGACCTAGTTCGTATCAATTGACAGAGGAGAAAGGAGGATGTTGCTGTTTGGCAGCATTTCACTTTCTGTATGAGACTACAGACATACCAAACCTGGCTGGACACAGCCCCCCCCTCTTCAAGGATATTTTCTCCCACCTGTAATATTATCCAAAATGCTTTGTTTCAGAAACTCCCTCAGCAAAATGAAACCAAGGAACACCTGTAGTTGTACGTTTATCCAGGCTGTGAGCCAATGATAAGGCTGTTAAACCCAAACAAGGTTAGATAATGCAGTCAAAATGAGAGTGCTCTATTAAGTCAATGATATGCATTTTAGGTCTGCCATCATCAATAAATGTATAAACAAATAATAATTCTCATACATTTAGATGAGTCCTATAGAAACCATTTTTTAGATAAAGGCACAAGGAATTAAGAAGCTTTCATTATACAGAAAGACAGAAAACTTTCTATTTCTGCTGCAGTCACATGATTCTATATTATGGAGTGCAGCATAACCCCTGTCCCCTCTTAGCCCACAGACTTGGGCTGTGTCTTTTCCTGAAAGAGTTGATTGATTGGCCATCAGTGGAGACACGCTCCTTGAATGAGAGCGCTCACCACATAACCATCAAGTAAACAGACATAGAAGTCAGGGCCAGCAAAATCCCTTGTGTCTCCATACCATCCGTTAGGAAGGCAAAGCCGGATCTCATGTATCTGTGGTCAGACAAGACCGCTACCACTTCCTCGTATTGCAAGGCTGCTTGAAAACCACGCTAGTGTGTGCTCTGTTTCCCCAACCTTTTTTAAGGGTTGGAATTCACATAACCATGTGGTGTGCTTCTGGAGTGTGGGACTTCCTTAAGATTGGACTGTTTATCAGTTGAATCAAACTAAATGGCTTCGACATATGAATCTTTATATGTTTATGAAAAATAATCCATAAATTCATATGAAGGAAATCGCTTTGTGTTGTTCTCATTGCTGTCAGTACGACATCTTTCATGGTATGGCCGGTTTGGTAGAAGTGAGAGGTTTACACTAAATAAGGCCAGACTGGTGATTGAGATAGTCAGCTTTCCCCTGAATTCCCTCACACAATGCAACCTCCTGATTTCTGGTTATATATCTATATATAAATATACAATTTAAATATATATTACATATTTAGTTTTATGCCAAATCTAGTCAGGTCTACAATTATGGAAAAGTAATAGTCCCCCTTCTGGTGACAACAGACTGACAGTGGTAGTCAGCTGATGCCAACAGCTGGGTGCCAACAGGATGTTATAATACTAGAGGATATAAAGTGAGCCACTTCCCCAAGACAACATGCTCAGAGCCTGGAACACTAATTAACATCCGTTTCTAGCTTGCAAATGTTTTGATTTTCTCTGTTGTAATTTGTCACATGGGAGCCAGCTGTGAAAGGAATTGCCTGCAAACCATCCATCCATCCATCCATTATCAATACCGCTTATTCCCTCATGGGGTCGCGGGGGGGAACTGGAGCCTATCCCAGTGGTCAACGGGCGAGAGGCAGGGTACACCCTGGACAGTCCGCCAGTCCATCGCAGGGCCACACACAGGACATACAAGGACAAACAACCACTCACACTCACATTCACTCCTAAGGGCAATTTCCCCAATCTCCAATCAGCCTAACATGCAGGTTTTTGGACTGTGGGAGGAAGCCGGAGAACCCGGAGAGAACCCACGCAGACACAGGGAGAACATGCAAACTCCACCCAGAAAGGTCCTGGTTCCCCCGGGATTCGAACCCAGAACCCTCTTGCTGGGAGGCGACAGTGCTAACCACCACACCACTGTGCCGCCCTGCCTGCAAACCTTTATAGAGAAATGAAGTTCGAGAAGCTAATTTAAACAACTTAGTCTTCTTCTTGATATTAGCAAAAACTCTCATTCCATTCTTTCCTTAGTTTAATTAAATTTTTATAAGGTGTTGTCACAAATGTTAAATGGTAATATCATCCAACTGATTCAGTTTACAGAGCCAGCAAAACAAAAGATGATAGCATTCCTCTTAATTTTTTCCTAAAAGTGATCATTTACTTGTTTCTAAGGTACAACAGCACATATAAGAAATAAATAAGCAGGTACCATACAAGATGTTTATACAGATGCCAGGTATTATAGGAGAGTAGTTAGGACTATTTTAGGCATACTTTCATTAAGGAAATGCCACCAATCCCACAATTACAGTCATCAATAAAGACAGAGGAAGCAACTGATGCAGAAACATCCACACACTTCAATTTGAGAACAACTCATCTATTGGCTTGTTGCATATTCACAATGATAATGAACCACAATAATATGAACAAACCACAATGTTGAGTGTCAATTATTTACAATTATTACCTGTGTTTTATTGTTTCCATATCTTAAACATGTAATTTATAATTTATTAGGTATTTATTCTATAATATTTAAAAGACAGAAGAGTGCTTTATATTCTCTATCACATGTCCTAGTACTTGGTTGACCATTTAAAGTGTCTAATTTTATAGGACATCACTTGATGCAGAACTGTTATATTGAGACATGCAATATTAAGTCAATGGAAAACTGTGCCAGAGAGGAAAGATGACCCCTTTGTCATTAGAAACACAAAAGGAGAGAACAGTAGTAAATAAGTAGAGATACAGATTTCAATGTAATTACACAAGCCACATTTTTGTTATTATTTCTGTAAACCTTTATGGAAAAGTCAGGATGAAATCAAGTGTACCGTTCATTCTTTGTGCCATTAAGTAAAGTCCACGGAAACAGTCTGGAAAAGAGTGGTTAAATGCAATGGGTACTAATTACTTTTTCCCTTAGTTTTGTTTTTAATTGTTGTTGTAAAAAGTGTGATCTATAATGTGCCACTTGACGGATGAAAATGATCTCTTTATTCTTATAACATGCACTGAGGACACGTGCCATTCCACTACCACTACTGACCACTACCAGCATGAATCAGAGGGGCACTGGCCCGGGTGTGCTGTCCCCGACTGATTTCCAACAGAAAGCGTGGGCGTAAACTGGCTGAATCAAGCCACAAGCACCACTGCCCGCTGCTTAGAGTAGAGAGGGGGACACATTATGGCTGTAATAACCAAGGAGTCTCAGTCAAACCCAATTCTCATTGATAAATAAGGAATGACAATCACAGTAATTTTTTCAGATAAGCAGTGCAAACATAGTAGCTTCACAGAGAAATCAGATCCACCTCTCTGTCATTTGGCGTCGACGGTAGAGGAAGGCTTAATTCTTATGGAAACAGTGTTTTTTTACACACTTGTCTGCGTGGCCATATGTCAACTCATTTATTTCACAGACTGAACCTCTGCTTTGTGTTCCTGAACATATTTCAGGACACTTTGACCCTTACAAATATATATAACCGAATATCACTATATCCTCTTAACTACATGTTCTTACTGATGAATTTCTGTACTCTCAAACTGTACTGATCTAACGTAGGACGCGATAAGCCATTGGGTGCATTTGTCAGGAGGAACAGGCATCGTCTTAAAGGAGAGGACTACAGCAGCCTTTTCATGCGGCACGTGTGCTTCTCTATGTGCATGGTGGCCCGGTCCGTTGAGTTCGTCAGGACGTCCAGAGCTTCATCCTGCCGTTCCAGCTCCGTCTCGGCCTCCAGTGCGAGGTTCTTCAGCTGCCTCAGCATCTGCAAACACACGTTTATGGCGTGACGCAGGGCGCGGCAGTCATTACAATACATGTCAAGCCACCGTGAACATGGGTAACTAAGGAACAGACACAAACAACAGAAGATCGAATATTAAAACTGCATCAGCAGTCTCGTGGTGGAACATGCGGACCATATGTGGAGAGCTACAAAGGTAGGGGTCACCGAGTTAAAAAGCGTGTAAGTGTAATAAAACAGATTTAATTGAGATATCTGCTTCTTTATTTTGCCGACAAAGAAAACACCTCGCTTCTTGATGTGCGTACATCAGAAGAAAGCATCATAATTCAACACCAACAGTCATCCAATAAAGGTTATTCACGTGACAGATGTGATATTTCAAAGTATGAAGGAATGAAACATGAGAATACACCATGAAAGTCTCCGCTTGTCTCCTGGGACCATTTAGAAACAATTTTGTTTGTTTTTTGCTTTCAGCAGGGTTAAGGAATACTGAACTGCATGTCCATGGTGTAATAGCTGTGTATGTTATGGTTAATGGGACAGCTTAAATATACTGCAATGTGCCAAGCAAAACCTAATAAACACTCACTTCAAACCATACCACCCTGGTTTCTAAACCCGTTTTATGCTACAAGTGCTTATACAAACCCAGCTCACATACACACACACACTAGCTTGAGATTATGTCAGTTTTCACTGGCTGGTTTATGAGGACATTTCGGCTCGACGCTGCAACAGCCACAGGCAGCACAGGAAAACAGATAGTATGTCAACGCACAACAAGGAACCGCTGCATTCACTCACTCAGCTCCATGACTTCATTATTTAAAACGGGATGACACGGCTGAATCACACCTAGCAGTTAACATTAACAAGAGCCTGAATGTGTCCGAAAAAAAGGAAAAAGAGAAAACACAGGAGAAGAGTATTTTTAGCTTTTGCTTATACAGTGGCTAGAGACCTTCAGTCATGTAGAAAATCCTAAAATTAAAACATTTAGGCTACGACTAACAGACAAATGCATAAGCAGAAATTCTAAATGTGTTCACAGGTGGGGGAAATTTCAAGATGTTAACTTTACTGACGTGTACACACATACACACAAATAGATAATCAATAAATTTGTAATCTTGTCTGAACAAAACGTGAGATCGTTTTAAAACTAAGATGTGCAAACTTACAGAAAAATAGGTGTCTGGTAAGAAGGCAACATTTCCAAGATTCAAAACTGACTGGGTTTAATTTTCAGTTGCACCAAGACAGGCACATCCACCACATTCAGCCTCATTGCGCAGTGAGAGGTTCTTTTTGCCTTTTCTTTCTGCTAACCCTTCATATTCTGTTGAATTCTTCTTCTGTGTTGAGCTTCTCTTACAGTCACCTACATTTGTGAGACCGATAATTTTCTGATATTTTTTTAGACGTGTACATTTGCTTGCTGTTTGGATAGCGAGCAGTAAACCTGTTTGCCCGCGAGGCATATGAGATTTGAGTCAACATGCAAACTTTCATGACATTAATGGCATGCTATAAAGCTCCAGTGTGCTTAAATCATGTTAAGTTACCAGGATGTCAAGTCCCACCCTAAAAGTAGCCCGAAAATATATAGCCATCTCTCATTTTACGGTCTCTACTACACTACCATGGTAAGCATGGTGGCCAAATGTAGCCGCTGTACAGTGTGACGTGAAACGTGGCTGAGATTAAAAAGCTGGGACAAAAAGGAATGTTTACAACAGACCTTGAAGATGAGTGGCCCTCTGTTCAAGTTTTGTCAAAGTAGATTCTAATCTTGAATTACGCTAAAAGCAGGGCGTGTGAAGCGGTGCTTCAATAAGTCCCATACAAGCGAACCTTTGTGGCTGTCCTAGTGCTGGTAAAGCTTTGAGATTTATATAGAAAAATAATTATCACAACAAAACGCAATAAGCCTGCGATTCCTGTCATTATGTGTAATTATAACCAATATTTATGATAGAGAGAGGTAACAATGACTCAACAGAGATATTATGTATCAAATGTGTACAAAACATTATGAAGTGTAAGGACAGACTTCACAGTTACTGAGCTGTAACAACATGGACGAAAACACTCGGAATCAGTAAAAGCCATGAGTGGGTTTTAACTGTTATCCGTCTTCATTCTGTATTTTTACATTTGGAAAATTTGGACATGTTTTTTGCTTTGCATGTAATAGGGGGACAAATCAATTACAGTCTGTATGTCCATCTTAACTAATATATGATTTATGATGATCTAATGTGAGACTAGAGGAAGTGTTTCATGGATTTGTGTTGTTCTGGATAAAATGCTAAAATGTCTGTCACTGTATAACCACTCTCACACACGCACTCAAACCTTCAAATGTCCCGAAGATGTTCCAGAGTGGTAACATGTGAGAACTCGAATGTTTCCAATATTTGCACGGCTGAGATTATCCCCCTTTTTTAAATTTCCCCTACACATGGTCCACATTTCTTCGCGTACCCCCACATAAGCTTTCATCACACTTTAGCTCTTGCTGTAAGATTCATTCAGTCATTTGTTAAACTCTGCCCTTCATGCAGAGGAAAAGCAGCATGCTGCAAGTTTTACATGAAATGTCTTAGTCTAAGCAACCAGGAGCAGTGAGTCACAAACATTAAAAAAATCATCAGACTTATGGGTATGAATTTGCGTCACTGTGTAGGTCTTGCCACCACAGACCATGTCTGTAACAGCTCTCAGCATTGGGAGCTTCTGAGTGGAAAGGCACTGAACAGTCTGACCAAGTAACTGACCATGCTTCTTTTCCTCTCTTAAAACTAGGATGGACTTTGGTTTGTGGTCTCACCAGATAACATTTTAAACATACAGGGTGAAAAATAAAAATCATTACAGAAAGTTGTGGTTTTGGAATGGAAATATAAAAATACATGTTTCTGAAACCATTGCATTACTTGTGATAACAAATTAAATTATTTGAGGCCTGCATGTGTAACCTTTGTGTGTTACCTGATTTGTATCAACAAATGTTGACATCAATAAAGCATTAATGTCTTAATGTCTTAATGCCTTATTAGTTTAATAGTGTTATACCCTCACACTGGCAATGTGAATCCAACGTTCTTACCTGCTTGAGTTCCTGGGCCTCAGCCTGACTGACAGATGGCTGGAGGACTTGCACCTGCAACTGGGACAGCTCTCCTGCTGGGACCTCCACTGGGAGCTCAGTCTCTTGGCACCTCTGCAGAAAACCTGACTCCATTTGAGTTACGATGGAGAAAAATGTGGAGAGTGCATATGTTGTTTTGAGGAAACCAGACAGTAACACAAAGGACTGTGCTGCGACTGAGGCAATGAGGGTGAAGTGACTCATCAAAATATATTTCAGTTGAAGAGAAACACCAACAGCCGTGATTAATGTTTTTACATGTGGCTGCACTTACAAATGTTTGGACCGGCAAAAATGGATCTATGCTGCCTCTCAGTGGTCAAATTTGTATCAAGCATGTTCCTTACCTTCATTCCAGTGTGTCCCTTCCATGTCGCATGGAGATGAAAGTGGAGTTGCCTTAAAAGCTGTGTATTCACTTGTGAATTCTACCTTCTTTTTGTACTGCATCTCTAGCACGGACATCGCCTCTGGCATCTTGGCAGAAAGGAGCCTGTAACACATATCTGGCTTCCCAATGAATCGCTGTCTAACCGTAATCTCATAGGGGCTGTGCACCCGGATCTCATCTATTTCATTCCGCTCAAATCGGTGAAGGAGTATGCAGTTTGTGTCTCGCACCTCCAGTGAGGATACTAGTACCAGGAAACACCCAGGCTTCAAGTCAGAGTTTCCACCTTTGGACAAAACTGCTGGGATGCTTACAATAACTTTAGTTTTACTGGTGCCTCTGGCTGCAGAGGCGGCAGCTGCAGCTGCAGCTCTGGCAGCGTCTTCAGCTTTGGCCTCTTGCTGGGTCTTCCAGGGGAGCTTACCAAAAGGCCACCAGGGGGGAGACTCAAGTTCTGACAGAAGCCTGCAAGAAAGATTAGTTAGGAACAGCAGCAGTTGATGTAGTAGCTACTTGCTGCGAATTTAAAGAAAAATGCACACAACATCATCAAGACATGTGCCAAATTTCACTGTAGATTAAGTTTTAAGATAATTACTTATCAGCCACGCCCAAATCAGAGTCAATTTTCTCCAGTCCTTGCATCATGTTGTCAAATTGCTCTCCCTGGTGGCTGAGAACTCTACCAGTGTCCTCCAGTCTTTTCTGGGCACCTGCTACCAGGCTGATCAGCTCTCTGCCCTTAGTGGGCTGAGACTCAGCCCGTCCAGTCTCTGAGTTGGGAGAAAGAAGACGCTCTCTCCAGAAATGCTCCATCACATTATAAACCACAACCCGGTTGGGCTTGAGGGAGCCAAACCAGTGCTTGACATTGCCCATTTCAAGCACAGTGAGGGTGCTGAAGATGAAACTAGATGCCTCCATCTTAATCTCCATGATCCGAGACAAACGGAAGCTGCAGAGGCTCTCCTTGCTTTGACTGGAGGTGAAGTACACCGTGGTTCTGGTGAGTGACAGGGTTCCATTCTCCCATCGCTTCTCGCCGTTGATATAGTAAGAACCTGGCCAGCTGTGGATAGCAGTGTCCCGGCTCATTCTGAGAGGAGATGTACAGACTCACCTGGGAGAAGGCCAAGTAAGCTTTAGCATGGAGTTGTTAACACTGCTGTGTCTCCAATACACAGCTGTACAACGAATCTACTGTAATAACTGATCTGTGATCAAGCACAATAAATCTAGATATAAAGTAATATATACTTACTTCAGTGTGATCCAAAGAGCAGATCAGCTCAAATGAGGCATTCAGAGAAGCAAATCCTGACCTAAATCAGCATTAAAAGTGCGTCACTACACTTTGATAGCCCTAATAGATGATTTTACTTTATTTTAACCATATCGTAAACATTCCACATTGCATTTGTTGTGGATACTAGACCGAGCGTTACGTTACCTCGTAGTCTTCTAATAAACTGGTGTTTATTACGGAAGTGATGTAAACATCCAGTACGGCTTTATTTACTGTCCGACTGGAAAATTCTGCAAGGCCAAGTAATACATGACATTTTCAGGGGGATAACAATTGTTTTTGATGACGTAGGCTTTTAATTTAAGCAAATTACGTAAAATATTACCTTTTGAAATAATAATTTTAAAGTAAAGTAAGTAAGTAAAGCAATACCCAGACAGAAGTAGCAGTGGTATTAAATGTGCAACGCTGAGGTCATGCTCACTCATGTGGCGACCTGTCGTAATAAGACAAAGAAAGGCTTTCTCCTAATATAAAGGTTTATGTTCTACCTAGACTACACTATTTTACGAAAGCACATATGTGCCAATGGAAAATCTATTTTGCAGTCAGTTTTTGTCTCAGTTCCCAGCTTTTCAAACCCTGACAGCTAAGGTCGCTAACTAGCCTTTCGAGGTATTGTTTACCACCATGGACCGAGACGCCTACCGCAACTGCAGCAGCCTGGTCAAAATACCAAGGCAGTCATATGAACAGTTTTGGTCTTCGCATTTTGTAGACTACATCGACAAAGAGCTGAGCTATTCTAAATTTTTCAAGAAATACCTACTGCCTAATCACCCATGTATGTTTTCAAGAAGGTTCACAGAGGAATGGAAGTGTAGAAAACATTGGGTGACTGAAGAGGGGAAACCTCATTTCCAGAAACTACTGCAAGAGTTTGGTAAATCTGACTTAATTATACATCACATGGTAACAGTTGCATTGACAAGTGACATATAAGATAACGCGAATACGTTTTTTTGTTCCTTGCTTTTTTATCTTACAGATGAGACTCCAGTCCCTGTTGCAAATTGCAATGCAAAAGAATATAATGCTAACCCAAAACAAGTAATACCATTTAAAGAATTTATACTTTACTGGAAGGAATATATCCAGAATGGACACTCTTCACCCAAAGGATGCCTCTATCTTAAAGACTGGCACATGTCAAGGTATGTTGGTATGAAGATGGAACTAAATATCTTTGAGATGTGCAAATTTCTAAATATTTTAATATGACTAGAAAGGGTTGTTAGATGTGTCTTTGAAAGCAACTGGCAAAACTGAAGATGCTTTTTTTGTGCTGGTGGGGTAAGGATGAATTTGTTTTATGCAACATTTTTTTTGTATTTTTCACCATTTTCATATTACTTTATATTTTGTGTTGGAGTGAATTATGTCACCAGTTGTACCACAGATGTAGTTTATACCGAATAACAAATTACATTTGAGAATAATCTGATCCCATAATTCGATTGCTCAACAGGGACTTCCCTGAACATAACGTTTATTCTACACCCATCTTCTTCTCTTCTGATTGGCTAAATGAATACTGGGATACACTTGAGGTAGATGATTACCGGTTTGTGTATATGGGACCCAAAGGCTCATGGTATGAAAAATAACACATTACATTGGTAAAACTCACCTCATGAAATAGTGTTTTATTTCCTTCTTTTACTTTGTTATAACGCTATGTACTTTGTCCCTAGGACACCGTTCCACGCAGATGTGTTCCGCTCCTACAGTTGGTCTGCAAACATCTGTGGCAGGAAGAAATGGCTCCTGTATCCTCCAGGTCAGGAGGATTTTTTAAGAGATACTCATGGCAACCTCCCTTATGATGTTACGTCAAGTGAGCTTCAAGACAGAGGCCTTTTCCCCCATTTTGAAGAAGCCTGCCAGCCTCTAGAAATCATTCAAGAAGCAGGGGAAATCATTTTTGTGCCTAGCGGATGGCACCATCAAGTTTATAATCTGGTGAGAGCAGGAGGACTATCGGTCCCGCTGAGCTGTAGAGACATTTTCTACCAAATAAATTATATGTATTACTAAAATTATGAGGATGCTATTTGAATTGACCTACATTAAAGTTGTAGGAAAATGTTTGGATTTTTTTTAATCAGGTTACAATGTTCAGTTATTTATCTTGTTTCTTCCAGGAGGACACCATCTCTATTAATCACAACTGGCTGAATGGCTGCAACATTGACATCATGTGGCAATTCCTTCAGAATGAGCTGTCATCAGTTCAAAAAGAGATAGACGAGTGGAGAAACACAATGGATTCATGGCATCAGCACTGCCAGGTACAGGCCACAAAGGGCGGCTCAGTCAGCACATCCACAAATGCACAGCTGCTACAGATGTTCCTAACTGAGTGTTGATTTTCGGATGCGTTTCCTTTCAGGTCATCATGAAAGCCTGCTCTGGTATCGATTACAGGGAATTTGCCTCTTTCTTGAAAATTGTTGCCGAAAACCGGATGGCTTTCCTGAATGCCTGCTCCTCTGGTGATGCCTCGGAATACTCAAGGAATCTGTCGGACACCTTGACCATGCTTGGACCGTACCATGCTGCCTTTGACCTACAAAGAGTGGCTCACATTATCGAATGCCTCTTGTGCAATGAAGATTTTAAGCGGCTTGATCATTCGACACTGACTTTGCAGCCAGAAACTATGTTACAGCAAATCCGAGACACCATACAGTCCACAAGGGGGCAACATCTCCTTTATCAAGAATAACGTCCTTCTTGATGTTTTCACCTGGAGTAACCTGAATGGAAAGTGCCAACTCATTTAGTGTGAAGTCCTTCGGCTTGGTTTCCGTCATGTCTGTGTGTATATGAAGTGAGTTTTGCATATTTATTAAATAATCAGAAATACATTTTATTATACAACTCTGAAATAGCACTGCGATAAATAACACTTCAAAATGTAACATCTTCCTGTGCGCTTTTCCAGCTGTAAAGCAGTGACAGTGTAACATTCCACACTCTGGGCTCTGTCATTGAGAAATCTGTCATAAGGAATGCATGTCACTTTACAGGGAGCTGCAAAACATCTTCCTCAGTTTGTTTACACATCTTTAGGCCACCAGTCTGGCACAGAGGCCTCGAGTTGAACTATAGTGTCGTCTGAAGATTTGAGTGTTAGCACCTCTTTGGCATGAGCCATGCGGATTAGGCTCAGACCCAGCTCCTCCACCCCTGCTCGGTGCTTCCCGGCTGGCTTGCCCGCCTGCGTCTGCAGCGCGGCTCCTTCCTGGAGGTCTTGGACTGGGGTTGACAGTCGCACTGGCATGAGGCGTTTGCGAATCACTCCAGTGTGATGAGTCCTGGCTGTGAGCTCCTGGCCGATATAACAGCCCTTGCTAAAGCTGATACCCTGCATGTAGACGAGGTTTGACTCGAGTGGCAATGCCACCCCAGGAGGAAGGTCCTTAACTCCTTCAGGAAGGCCTACACAACAATGACAAAAGAAAGTACAAGCACCACTTGTTATGCATTGGCTGAGACAAATCCCTCTCTTCAAAACCATTTAGCTCTTTTCTCATAAAAACCGTACCCCGTTACTAATTGGTCATACCTATTGCATAACGATGTCTGTGATAGTCCTCTATGTCTCCTATTTGACAAGATGTAATGATATCCAAGGCATCAACTTGACTGTTCAACACCAGTCTCCATCCCATGCGTGGAGTACGCGGGTCAGATTCCCATACCAGAGCCTTTTCAGGGACAGAGAGCTCAGGTGTTTTGGGCTCTTGGTCCGAGTTGTTTTTCTGAGACAGCACCGCCCATACAGAGAGCTCAGGACAGGGGAGAATTTTGACCTGTCTGCGGAGCTTGTAAACCTTCAAGTGTCTTAGGATTGAGTCCTTCATAGTGCTGTCACATTCCAGGAAAACACCACGTCCTTCTTCTGTTTCTTTCAGACTGAAAGGAAATACAGGAAGTTGAGCTCCTCATAAAACAAATGGCACATGTTTTCACTTATTTTTTCTAGTTGGTGCTAGGATGGGAAACAGATGTGTTCAAGAGGTTCTATGTACCAATTACAACACATGGAGTGTGAGTCTAAATTTCGACCCGCCCCCCCAAACAAATGTGGAAAAGGAACCTCTGCCATTCACATGCATAGTAATTACAGCTTCATATCATATTGCATCTGCCATTTAAACACAGGATTCAAATTGAATACTTTTTCTGTACATCCAAACAAGCTATTTCAAATATCCACAATCCCTAATATCCAGGAGGGAAACACAGGTGGACGTTGTGTCACTTAGTACATTAAGTTTCAGACCATTTAACTATCTTACACATTGAACTTTTGGAAACATTCAATTTAGTATGTGGTCCATCAATTGTTATTTTTTGCTATTTTATTCTTAAACCCAAGTTAAAATGTCTAAAATAATTTAACAAGGCCAAACACAATTCGTGGTCGCTGTCTTTCAAAATAGTAGAAATCATTCTCAGCCTGTAGCTGAGGTAATGGTCATTTTGTACAAAGAACAAGTCATGGGTAATCAAGTCAATTAGAAGGAGATACAGGATAAAACAAAATGCCATGCTGTGTTAAAAACCAAAAAGAAGAACATCATGAGAAAGACCCAGACAGCCAGAATGAGAATCCAAACAATAACAGGAATGGGAGGAGTCTTTAAAAATGAGCAATTTGACACTGATACAACAAAATGAATGGAGATGCAAGAGATGACTAAAAACTATGAAAGTGTTACTGTTAGCTGACTAATGGCACCAAAGCATGAGTCTCATAATGATTGTTACCACAATTCAGGTATGTGCATGACTGGTTAAACAATACCTCTACTCTGGAAACGGGGAAACCCTGCATGAATGACAGTAAATCTGCAAGAGAGCCATCTTGTATGAAGTGACTCTTAAGAAACTGTAAAGTTAGATAGGATCCAGCCCTATGCATGCTATCACCTGGAAATGAAGGCCTCTATTTGGTGTTTATTTACAAAACATTTGAATTACGTGTCAGCAAATGTCACTGCCTTTGTGTATATCTAAATAAAGTGCATTCCTACCTGTACAACAAGATGTCATACAGAGTCCTTCCTTGGACATTGAGCATATGAGCGTACATGGCCTCATGCTCTGGCTCATCCAGCAACCCCATGTCGTTGGTTATAAGCCCCTGAAGAAACGGACTCGTATCTTGTCCTTGGATCTTGAGCAGGGTCCTGTGTGCGAGTCGATAGCACACGAACTGCTTTCTGACATGTTCACTCGTGTCCTGGCTGTACCTCTTGACTGGGACGCCCGTTGCAGCTGAGCCACAGGAGATAAGCTGAACTCTTAAGCCGGTGCTTTTTCTGGTGAAAACACCAAGCCCAGAGAACGCTCCCCGGACGAAGCACAAAACACCCATGTTGTACAATCATAAACAAATGTTATGAATTGTAAAATTGTGGCTTACTCTTTCAACAACAACTGCAGAACGCTACATAACCGAGGACATGATAACTTGTCCGCGAAGAGTGGGCTCCATTTTGATTACCCACAATGCATTGCTCGATGACAGACGATCACGTGAAAACTGTTTTGCAAAAACTAGATGAACGTTTCCATTCGTGAGAACGTTTGAATACTGAATGAATAATGCTTTACAATAAGTTCAGTGCATTGCAGGTTAGTAATCCTATTGATATTTTAAAAGATACATATTTAAATTTGAGGAGCTTTGTAAATATGTTTTGCTTTTCTTTTATTTGTTATACATTTACACATTAAATCAAGAACGTGAATTTACTGAAAAACATCAGGTGCAAGGACTGGTTTGAAAATGAGCAAAGTAGCCACTGTAGAGATTTTTCCAGCCTTTCTTTTCTCGCATTTTCATCAGATTATACCTACATGATATGTTATTTAATCTGAAGTAATACAAAATCAATCACCAGAAAGGTATAATGTTTTATTCATTAATAATACCAACCTAGTTATCTTGTTTGAACCTCGGTTCAGTAAGCACTGGTATTAATTAAAGTATCCTTAGTGACCAGCATCTTTGTATTCGAAAAAACACAAACAAAGCCACATTTGAATGACAGGAACACACAAAAATTAGTTATGGGTCACATTTAATCCTTATGTTACACCAACCCACCTTTATAATTGTAGTGTTTCGAAATTAGGATACTGGATGTCACCGTTTTCCAAAAGAAATTCAGCTGAATACAAAATTAAGTTGGAATAATATAATTGTTGTCTGATTCTTAACTTTCTAATGCTCTGCACATTTTGAATTAGTGATCAATTTAAACTGCAGGCAGGCCAGTCAATAACACACATTGTATCACAGAAGTATTTCTTTTGTAAGACTTGCAGAGTGAGATCTGACACTCTCCTGGTGAAGTAACCACAGATGAGACAATAAGTTGCCCTGGTTGTGGAATTTTTATAAAAGATTCCAAGGTATTCCTCTGCCTCAGTAAAACCTTCACACTTACAAAAGTGCTGTTTTCTACAAAATAAAATTGTTTTGTGTTTCAGACAATACCAATATCCCTCCTCCCAGTTTTTATTTGTTAAATGAAAGTAATTTTCTACACTTCTCTTAGAGCATGCATGGTTTTAAAATAAATTCATCTGATTAAACAGTTATAACTAGGATGTATTTTGTATTATATTTTTGCCATAAGAAAATGTAAATGTCCCAAATTTCCTGTATGCTTCTAAGCTCCCACACTTTAAATCTAATAAATGTTAGAATTGGGCTTCTTAAAAAAAAAAGTAAATCTGAGATTTCAAATTAATTTATTTTCTCTTGATTAAAATACCAAAACAGTCTTTGAAAGTTTGAGGCACTTTGACATTTTAAAACAGCGAAGGCAGGATTAGCTATTATCAGAGACTAACTGTTTAAGTGACAGAAAAAGGAAAATCATATTCTTCTTTTCTAACAGCCTAAACATGAGATAAGAGGTTACTGAATAGGTAAGGATATTAGTGCTACTCCTATAGTATATTGAATGTTCCCAGACGTAAAGCATGCATAATCTTCTTCAGTATTTTATCAAGAAAATAATCTATGCTTCTATTTACTGCTTTCTGACACTGAAAGGCTTTAAAAACAAAATGATAGACAAAGGCTTCTCACGCAATCATCACACTAAGCAGATGGTTCCCAAAAAAGCCTTCGGTGACACATCCCTGTTTCATTATCTTTATCAAACATTTCCCATCAGTCTTGCAGCAACTGACACTCATCCATCCAAGCATACCTTCCCAAATATCAAACATGCATCTTTCTATCAACAATCATCTCTCTCCACAAGTGAGTCATTGTGCAATAGCAGTGCTTTGTTCAGCAATTACAATACAATCACATGTTTTAAAGCCAAACCTGTCCAGATGCATCCAGTTTGCTTGTGGATGGAAAACTAAGATAACTAGTTTGAAGCAATCCATTTACAGTTTATCTGGAATTAGAGATCCTAGACTAAGCAAGAATGTCTTGGCTTTATCCAACGTCTATGGCAAGTGCAACATGACTCACTACAGTAACAGAAAATACTCTTGATATTGGACATTTATAATTTCTTTAGGTGTTTTAACATTTATTCCCAAAAACTAAGCCTTCATTGTACTCTGTTTCTTCAGTTAGTGTGATTGAAATCTCAGTTGTAATTGTCCAAAGTTGAATTTCTCCCCCAGTCTCCAGCTGTGTACAGTGAGGTTTGAGAGACTTTCAATCCAAGAGTTTTTACTGTTGTTATATATAGATTAGTATTTAGATCCAGACAGATGTCTTTCCATTCTTCACAATGGTAGCAGTCTTTTCTGTTGTTGACTTTGGTCTCGCGCCTTGTTTCTCCTGGACTGTGTTGACTCGATTTTGCTCTGCCATAGTGCCCCCAGATACAGGACTGCTGGTTCTGGAGATTTGTTGGTTGGTTTTGCTTTGATAGGTTTGAAAGGCCATATCAAGTTGTTCCTGTGCAACCCGAAGGTGCCGGTGCAGACTTGCAAGATCAGAGGGAATGTTCTCGTCTGGGCTGGTACACTGCTGCTCCTGGGCAACATTAGCCATGTTCTGCTCATGGGTGAGGAGGCTATTTGGGATCCTGCTTGGCTTGTCTGTTTTCATCACAAGGTTGTACCCTGGTGGGGAGGATGGAATGTTGCGAGAGAAGGGATAGCCATAGGACATCGAACGTCGGTCTCGGTTTCTCTTCAGGCGAAGGGTGTCCCGAAAAGTACCGATCCCTAAGTGAAGCATCTCACACACATTTAGGATTAGACAAAGACAGCTCACCACATACATAATTAAGAGAAATATTGTTTTCTCTGTAGGTCTAGAGATAAAACAGTCCACTCTGTGTGGACAAGGTATTCGGTTGCACACATAAGAGGGACTAACTCGAAAACCATAAAGTAAATACTGTCCAGCAAGAAAAGCTATTTCAAAAATAGCTCGTGACATGAGTTGTAGAACGTACATTCTCATTAGACCCTCTTGCATTATTCTTCTGCGTCCGTCATGTTTCGCTGGGTCTTTGTTTGCGCTGTCCCCTGGCTCAGGCTTGATCTCCTGCACTTCCAGTGTATCCTCATAGATCATCGGCTCTGCATCATCATCTCCCTCCTCCAGGACCTCTTCAAGATGGTGGCTTTCCCTCCATCTAGAATGAGGTGGGGGCTTCTTACGAAGTCTCCGGTGCTTTCTGCGCTCCATTTCTGAGGTCCTAGCGATCTTGTGGATGGCATAACCCAGGTACATTATAGAAGGAGTCGAGATCATGATTATCTGGAAAACCCAGAAGCGAACATGTGAAAGGGGGGCGAAGGCATCATAGCACACGTTGTCACAGCCCGGCTGCTTGGTGTTGCAGGTAAACTTGGACTGCTCATCTGAGTAGATGGATTCACCGCCGACCGCTGTGAGAACAATGCGAAAGATGATGAGCACAGTCAGCCACACTTTTCCCACAAATGTGGAGTGATTGTGGATCTCTTCAAGGAGACGAGTGAGGAAGCTCCAGCTCATTTTGCTCCTCTAAGCTTTTCAACTAAAATCTGTCAAAACAAACAAACAAAAAAGAACAAATTACAATTAATTTAAGAACCAAAACAATATATTTATATATATATATATATATATATATAGATTCGTAACTCTTTGGTTAAACTTTCAGTCAGTGAAATCCTTAACATTCAGTTAAGTTAAAAAAATTTATTTATCTTATTTCTTACAGCATAATTTTTATTATTACATTGTAATAGTGGGATAATCTCATACATACACTATATCCAGATTTAACCACACTGAGACTGCGTGATGTAGAAAACTCTTTCTACTTTTATTTGATTCCATAGTAAAATCTATTAAAATGACAAGAAATAGCAAAGAACAGATCAAAGGACGAAGCACTACCGCACACAAAACCACCAAGCAATCATTTTCATTATGGATAAGTAAAACTAAAGCGGAAGAGATGCAAAATGTGTGTGAAAAAGTCTTCATGATACAAATGCGTGCTCCAGTCAAAGCACCACTCCAGAGACATACAGTTCTCTGTCTTCAACACAGTGATACACAGGAGAAACCGATGACATAAGATATCACAGGGTCATATTCTCAACTCACTCCGCATCACTTCAGACTCTGGCACAACTAAAGCTGCTATAAGGAGACAGCGTAGCACTTCATTCATTGTACCAAGCTGCAGAGTTCTTGTTGATCTCATGACTGTGATGCTGTACTCGCTGGTGTGTGATGTGCCATCTCCCCTCCCTGCCGTTCGAGTAAACAGGAGAGGCTTGTTGGTCCGCCATGAGGATGCCCCTCCAAATCCATCCATACTGATGCAGGGGAGGGTTACACACAGTTGGAGGCAGATGTCACCAATGGCGGTCAGTCCATGTCTGCCCCAGGACGGCATGACAGAAGGGTTGTTTCACAACGGATTTATATCGAATGAAAGCGTTGCACAAATCCTTCTTTTCTGTTCTTGCAAGAAGAACAATCCCTACGATTCTGTTTAACACCCGTTAGTTTTCTTTTGTTCTATTAGGAAGTTCCAACCAGGTCATCATGGAAGAAAAAAAAAAATTACGCTTCAGTACCTAATACATTTTGTGAATGTAACCCTAACTTTTTCATGGAGAGAGTAGCAGAGAAAGCCCTCCTAAACATTTTGTGTGGGACATTGTTTGTGTCATACTTGAATGAAATTTCAAATATCAAATCACAGGAATTAGTGTTATCTTTACACTTTTTGTTCAAGTGGCGTACAAGGAAACCAACAGGGATTTTTTTTTATTATGAAAAATGGGCTGCCATATTTTTACAATTCAGATCTTCATAGTTAAGCAGTTTCTATAATTGTAAAGAATACAAACAAATATTATTTGGGTCCATACATCATTATTAAAAATATATGTATATCTAACTTATTTTGATTAAACCATATTGTAAAATGTTCAGACCATAAGAAAGATTTGAATATCATACCCCTTTTTACAGAATTTGCATTTGTTTATGAATTTCACAGTCCGAGTGAACGATATAACTTTCACTTCCAGGATGCAAACTGAGCAACACTTAATCTACCTGTTTGTTTAATTCTTCTGCATGTATTCAACTACTTCTGAGATTAACATTTTAGGACAGAATTGAAAAATAATTGAGCACTTTATACCAAACTATAAGTAAAGATAAATTAAGATAGTTACCATTTGAAAATATGATAAAACCAAAAGGCACTGAACTGACAGAGCAGCTCATCAGTAGCAACCACACTTTCGTTTAAAGGAAAATTAAAAAGAACTCACCTGGAAAAGTTGAACATGCATTTCCCATTTTGAGAACTTTCATTTACTCCTTTGGATATCTACTACTCAGCCTGATCGATAAATAACTCCCCCATCTTAATGTTCTGGCCTTTTTTTTGGCATTAATTACTTCTTGGCTGACATTAGGATCCAGTATAGTTTCTAACTTAGTAAAATGCAGTCACTTTTAGATCCTATTTTCACACTGTGTAGAAGTGAGGTCCCCGCTGTGAAAGCCTTACATACTGGCTTGTGTCTGGCTTCTATTACACCAGCCTTTTGCCCAAGAAGGAAGCAAAAAAGAACGGGGAGGCAGAAAAAAAAGTATCCTCCTCTGGCAAATGACCCTCATCCAAGGGTTCAGACTTGAGGATATCGTACTGCAGATTGAAATGAACACACAGCTGAGAGAGTGGAAATCGTAATACAGTCTACTCCCCCCGACATTCATATGCAACATTTGTAACACAGATGATGAGCCTGTCTCTCTCTCTCTCTCTCTCTCTCTCTTTTTTTTCTGACTTCCTCCCTATGCCCGTATGTTTCCATGATGTGTCCATGTTTCCAAACTTGATTCAGATTTGGAACAATCCTCACTTTTTCAATCACAAAACACATACAAGCCATAACCACAGCAAATTTTTCTGAAGGACCCCTAAATTATCTGTCAATTACATAACGGTTTGCAGTGGGTGACAGTTATGAAGGAACACACGAGGGACACCAAGACAGGGACATAAAGGACAGCGGTGTCATGAAGACATAAGCCACCTTGCCCCGGTGCAGATCAGCCACAATGTAACCAGCAGGTATGCTCAGTCATGTCAAATGTCAAAATATTTAGAACTTCTATCCAGGCAGATGGCCAGATAACAGAAGAGCAGACTGGTCAAACCCTGGCCTCCCACTGAATGTCCTTTCCGACTTCATGTTTACACTTGGTTCTTTGCTTTGGGTTTCTGGATCTCAGTAGCAGCCATTGTTCCTTAAGGAATGATATGGAGTTTCATTTTGATTGCATGGGCATGTGGACACAGACCTCTCCTTCAAAAATACACACACATGCTTTTCATTATGTCCCTAATGTTGTGTAATAATAACAAAATACAGATGAGGAGGTGATTCACGCAAGATTAAAAGGGGAAAATAATTCTTCCATCTCTTTCTTCTGTGTGCCAGAACTTGCCATCAGGCTTTGGAAGTAATCTAAACTGAACTTATTTTGATAGAGGGTTAGATAAATGGGTTAGACTCTGGCTTGTGTGAATGAAAAGTGCCTGGCCATTGTCACAGTGACCATGTTATAATGTTATCCTGACAATGCCCTCAATAAGTCTTTAAATATTATTTGTATAAAGCCATAAAGCAAAGAATAACGCTCAACTTCATCAGTGTCTTCCACCAATTAAATCAAAGATCCTGCTCCCAAAATGAGAAGCTTATTTTTTTGCATAATTATAGCCCAAAAAGGTTAAAGGTAAAAAGTTAGAAGAAAAGCAAAAAAAAGAACAGGTTTTAGGTCAGATAAGATATGTGAGAGCCTGCATAGCCAATCATTCTGAGGCCTAACCTTCAAGGCTCGCCTCATTATCCCACACAAGAGATGTGGCTAAGTGAGCCCCCAACCCCCAGTTCAGCATGAGAGCAAGCGGACGGGGTATGCTGCCGGAGTGACTGGAGCATTTGGAGTTAGTACATGTGACATCCCTAAGGGACCAACGACCACGTGTTTGTATGTTGCTTTGAATTCTCCTTACTCACGAATAATTCAAGAGACAGATGGTCCAGAGAAGATTGTCAAAAAGTGTGATCTTGACCTGATCTCAATCCTTAGCCATAAATATTTTGACTATCATTTAACACCCCATCTTAATGAAAATGTGAAAGCTTCATGTAAAAATTGCAGGTTGGGTTATAATTTTATATTTCTGTTCATTTACGTTTAGCGATGATTTCGGGCTGAAGCTCATTTCAGCTGTTACTGAGCGACAGGCTGGGTTCACCCTGGGCGGACACCAGACCGTGATAGGACATGTAATTTCCACATTTTTTGTGCGATTATTCTGTTCGCGCAAGCTGCATAAAATATTTGGACTGAGAATTAACCTTTTTTTTTTAAACAAACATTACTCTGAGTACTTGACTATATTCCTGTGTCTGTAGAAAAAACATGTCTTTATGTGTGGTGCTTTTTAAAACAGTTGTATAATGTAGCCTACTCAAACATTTAATAAAGTTCAAGATGGGATGGACACTGGTGAATAACTGAAGGGGAACAATTGGGGTCAGAACTGTGAGGGTGTAGCTGGACAAAGCTGATTTCACTTCATCTTCCTGTGTAAACAGTTTATTGGTTTATGATTTTCCCACACTCGTTTTCAAAGCACAAAGAGATATGATTAGCCAAACTGCTAAATGTTTGACATGAGGTTATGTTGAGGTCATCCTTGGAACAATGTGTATTCGCAGACCACTTCCAGCCTTGTCAGATAAAAGGGCTTTCTATATATTGTTGGTAATCATTAGTTATTGGTGAATTTTGGCCTTATCTGTGGACCATGCATTTAAAATGTCTTTTTCAGAGGCTGTAAGGCCCTTCTTTAGTATGCCCTAAAAAACTGTATCTGGTGAAGTTATCAGCTAAGTTTTTATAGAGTTGTATGGAAAGCTTTCCGGGGTGTACCCTGCCTTTTGTCAGGTGTGATAGGCTCCCGCGACCCTACTAGTGGTAAGCAGTACAGACAAAGGAGAGGTGGATGTAAACGGATGGAAAATGAATGAATGAATACTAAAAAAAAAGAAAAAAAAAGGTTTTCCAGTATTGTGTATTAACATACTGTATGATAGTTCAATTTCACAAAAAGGTTTCAAACAAAAGCTGAAGTGTGGAAACAGTAGAGTCAACCCTGCAAATGTTACACTTTAAATTTACTGTCCCTTTGTCCTCTGACAAGTCAGGCTATTTTAGCTCTGGGAAACTGTTGTTGTGGTTGATAAATATTGATTGGACAGCCCACAGCCAGGAAATATTACAGTATCCCCCTGTAAGACATAATTTGACATTGTTGTTGTTACAAGGACTGGCATTGTGTGACAGCCAAGAGAGTATTTCATATTCCTAAAGGTTATATTAATCTTTGAACAGCTTTTTTTCAACAGACAAAATATATATTTTAATTACGTAACATGTGAATTAAAGCTAAACACGCTGACACATTAAATATATTTACAAAAAATATCTATAAACATCACTTAACGACTTAGCTCAAGATAACACCAAGTCTCTTCCTAAATGTTTCCTGTATACTCATGCTATATTATGCTTAATAGATTATTTTTTTAGTGTCCAGACATATTTGCCCTACAGAGCTTTGAGGTAAAGAGATGCAACACAAGGGAATAAACATCTCAACAACTCTCCTTGGCCACCACCAATGTCATGACTGGAGTTTTGTACACATGTCTCTACTGAACAAAGTTGATGTGAGCAGACTGGGGGCTGTGGAGGTCTGTGTTTATGTAACATATCAAGGTCTACCATGTGACTTGAATGTGGCACCCTCCCCCCCAGAGAAGAGTGACACAAGACACCAGAGCAAATTCATGCAACTTAATGCTTGGACTCCTCCTTTTTCATCCTCTCCCTCCACTATCATTAAACTATCCTCACCAGGCTGTGAGGGGGTGTCCCACAGGCAGCCTGAGAGGGGTGGCAGTCCCATCGCATTTGTTCATTTTTCTCCCAGTTTCTCAGCCGAGCCTCTCCTACCCCAGGGCCGACTGTGTCCCGTGCCAGTTTTACTAAGGCTGGACTCCACTGAAGCGACTGAGATGAAAAGCCTTGAGGTTGATGCCAACAACTTCCCTCAGCGAGGGCTCTGCGTCTCCTACATCTAAGGAGAGCGCAACTTGTTTCAAGTGTGTATTATGATGTATTAATAAAGCAAGGGGAACACATTTAAAGATATATGACAATAAGGAAAGATTTGATTCTGTGTGTAATCTACTAAATTTTAACGTTTGACTTCAAGCCTATATGTCTCACTGAGTAATTTGCCCAGTTTTCATTGCTGAGACTGTCTAATTGTTTTATATGAAAGTTGGGAACAACAGTTTATTTGTTTTGCTAAACTGAATCATATTTCAAATGCAAGAAGCTTAGGTTATACTTAGGAGCAGCTAAAGAATGGCAATTCTTTGCTTGTGGAGCTGTAGGGCTTTAATCTTTGACATTATCTTGTCTTAACAGTCCACATCACGGACAGAGTTGAGGCAAGCCCAAAGGACCAGTGGGCCCAGTGTGGCTCATTTGAACAATCAGAGATGCATTATTGCTACTCCGCCTTCCTATAAGATGCCTTAGTGTTGTTGCCCTTCTCCAACTTAGTGAACTCAAGATGCTGATAACCCTCAGAGCAACTCTGCGGGAACGCCTCTGATAACAGCAATATATGCCCTATCTTTGACATACACTTATACAAAAAGGTCAGAATAAAACTGTACATATGGCCGTACAGTAACGTGAACTAGTTAACTCGTGTGAGATTTATTGCTTGGCTTTCAAGATAGTTGATAATAACAGGCAACGTCATGAGCAAAATATTAACCTTCATTGTAACTGGTGTTAAGTAAATGTATGATGGTGTATACAATATGTGTTTTGTAAATCAATAAATACAACGTAATACAAGCTTATAAGATTATCATTTTGTTTTTTTCAAAATCAATAGTATTTTTCTCTTATAGGTTTCAGCCACTAGATGGCAAAAATCTTCTAAATCAAGAAAAAACTATTACAACATGTTAGAAATGTTTGCACTCCAAAGAATGTTAATAACAGTTGGAAGATCCACTTTGACTTTGTCATGAGCAGCAGACATGATTATTGATTAGAAATGCTGAAAGTGACCCTTAGCCAGATTTTAAGATTAAACTTTTAAATGGACTGAACTATTCGACTATAATGAAGTGACTTAAATTAAATTTCAACAGCTTCCCTTACCCAGGAATATCACAGTTTGACAAAACTGTGTCTGCACAAAGCGATTCGTTTTGAGTGTGTTTTACACTGCATTAGACTGTTGTTTGGCTGAGAAAAGACTGTATCAGGATTGCTTCACGTATATACATTTCCATCAAATTAAACAGTTTAACATGACATTTTATCAGTCTTTATTTGTGAGATTAAATGTGCGTTAAAAAAAGCAGTTGCTTATCTTTTTGCAGTATTCAGCTATTGTCACGCACAGTGGTGACTGAATTACTGCAAGCCATGTGACAGCAATCGTTTTATGTTATCATCTCACATGTGCTTTTTGATATTCTAATGATGTGCCCACTGCAGCAGTGGTTTCATCTGAAACCTGGCAAACAATTATCAATGGAAATTTGAATGCAAGCAGCACACATATCTTCTTAATTGCTGCTGAACCTTAATAAATCTAAGATAGAATCAGAGAATGTTACATGAACAAAGGTTCATATATTCAGTTAGACTGGACTTCCCTGCTGAAATAAGAAAACTCTAATACACTACAACTTCATACATATATATTATAATGAATTCATTTGATGTAAAGTTTCTTTTAGCAGAGGTTTTTTCATCAGTACTTTTTTTCCCCTCAAAGCTACTAAAATCCCTGAAACAAACAAAATATTCTAATTTTGCCTCTGAAGCTGTTGGGCTTTATTTCTTATAAAGGGTGTTGTCTTAAGTGAGCTTGGGCAAGGCTAAGGGGAACACTATTGAAGCCATTTCAACTATCTAAGATGCATTATGTCCACTACTGCTTTTACATTGAAGGGCTGATGCCTTTATCAAGCTCAGTGAACTCAAGACACTGATAATGCTGATAGCAACCCTGAAGGACTCCCTGTGATAACCACAAAATATGCCCTATCTTGATATGCAGTAAAACATAGATTTGTGGTCAAAATTGTGAATACGCCTATTATAACTGTAGGACTAGTTCACACAAGTACAATTTAAGGCTTGGCTCTCAAGTGAGCTGATAAGAAAAGGTCATTTGCTGAGCAAAGTATTAACGGTCAGGGTCATCGGAATGAGGTGTTGTATGCAGCGGATGTTGTGTGGATGAACCTAATCAAATGGTTGTACCTGACTTTATGTATTCTAGGTGTTCAGTGGCTGGGAAATAGTCTTTTTTTTTTAACTGTCTTTACTGGTCATGCTTTTAAAGGTGAGCAGCTGAGGAATGTCTGCAGAGGCCAGCAGGAATTTTCCCTGAGAAGTATTTTAACATTCTTTTTCCAGAATTTAGTCCAGGTTGACTTTTTTACAATGTGAATGAAGGCCGGCAACATAGAATGGACCCTCAAAAGATACCTGAATGGATTCGCCTTTAAAACATCAAGTGTTTTCCATTTTAATTGCAACTCCATTTTTGTGTGAGTGATTTCCCCAAAAACTCAAGGTAATTGAGGAAGAATGTCAGTGTGAGAACTAAGAATGTGCAACATTCGCCAGCCATAAACAACTTAACATGTAGATCTGAAAACTGAAGCTCCGTGGAACAGAGTTTATAACAAAATTCAACATTGTTTACAATAGTCACGACAGACATTTCTTCCATTAGATTTGTATCAAATCATCCGCTTGACAAAGAACTGTCTAAGTTCAAACAGTATAGTGTAATCCATTCTGTTTGGGACAGCGGCTACTCTGAGAGACATAAATCTCTGGTTGGGTACAAAAACAGGATGGCGAGGTTAGAGTTCATGAAGAAGTACTTAAAGAAGCATACATTATTGTCGAAAAGTTTCTCAGAGCCTGTGTACATTAACATGTGTGCTTTTTCTGTCCTTTCATGACTTTTTTTTTGTTAAACTACTTTTCTATTAAGCAAATTACAACCTTTTGCAAACATTTATGAAATGTTTTTCTTTTGAAGGCAGTCTCATTCAGTGGGTAAATGACCTGTCTCCACTGTGTGTGATAACAGTGTTTACAGAGACTGTTAAAGGTTACTGTTGGACAACAGAAGAAATGCAAACAACTTTTAACAGAACTTCAGTCCTGCACAAAACATACAATTTATGATCGTATTGGAATTCATCTCATAATACAGCCCTGACTTAAAAGTCCCACGATGAAATGCATCTTGTGAGTTTTTTTAACGCTTTATACAGAAACACACATGCTTTTCCCCCTCCCTCTTTAGCTTGTATCAGCATCCATATGCAACTGAACAGAAATGTTCAATTCAAGTCCCATTCTCAAATTGATTATTAAAGCACAACACAATTTTCAGTTCAGCATAGGAAAATTGAACAACAAAAGGCTGCACCTACCTGTCCATGTGGGTAAACCAGGCAACTTTCTCTATGCTTTACGGCAGAGTATCCCAGGCAGACATCCAGAGGCATTGTTTCACTGCTCTAGCTCAGTTGCAGGATTACAGAAACAATGGATTGTTTTTCCTCCAAACTCCTCACCACCAAGTACAGGCAGCACACTCAGGAGACCACCATCCTGCCAAAGGCCCCATTGTTCGCATCTTGTCCAGCCATGATTAGTTGTTGTTTATTTTTGTCACACAGGATGACTCCCTGTACATGTAAGAAGCATGGATGCATGGAGCTTGATTACTACAACAGCAGTACGCAGCCATCAAACTATTCTTCACTTTCATGTCACTTTAAGTCCATCACTTTTTTTCTGCTGACCAAAAGTCTCTGTTTTGTTGTCCTCCATAACACCAATTTCAACTATATATGCTACAAACCGAAATCACCTTGGATTATTTCCATTGTAAAATGCAAGTAAAATGCATTTTTTGCCAAGGGGTGTTTCTTTTCAGTATCACTAATAACAGTCAACACCATTTCTAGTATATATTTACGTATTAACTTAAGTGTTATGGGTTGTTGAAATAAGAAAAAAAAATCCATACTTAAGTTTATTTTACTTTTTATAAATTTGCATTATAATTGTTGTTAATCTTCACAATTTCCATGAAGTTTGACCTGCATGTGTTAAGAGCACATAACTCTGTCCTTAATCAGGAAAAAGTCTATTGACGGGGTTAATTTAAAATAACAATGATGTTACACGAATGCTCATTTTATTCCAAAGTACTAACCTATTAAATGATTGAATTACTGGCATGGTAAGACAAAGCAAGTTCAATTGTATAGCACATTTTGTGTACAACACAACTCAAAGTGCTTTACAAAGAGTTTAAAAGCAGAAAAAAGGATAAAGTAAATAGATAAAGATAAATTAACATCGTTTGTCACCTTGATCGGAGATGTCTCAGTGCTGTATTGGGGACTAAAGCCTGACTTCAAACACATTATACGCAGGAGAAAGTCAGTCAGCTGTTTATATACAACTTTTTCTAGGACTTTTCCTAACAATGGCAGGTTTGATATGGACTGGTAATTGTTCAGTACTGTGGCATCCAGATTCCTCTTCTTTAGAACAGGCTCAACGACAGCCGTTTTTAAGGCCTTTGGAAATGTTCCAGTCTTAAGTGAGATGTTGACAAGATGAGTGAGTTGTGTTTTAGTATTGTGGACTGGTTGTGACTAACGTGAAGTTAACACGATGTTTGATACGTGTACAGAATGTTTGGTCTCTGAAGGCTGACTAATCTTTTATCTGTTACATATTGAAACAGGGATGAAAGAAGCTACTTCCATCTCGGGCCCTGCTTAAAAAGCTACTGGCACATGTAGTACTACTGCCTAGAACTTGGAGTTCAATGAAGCATGTCAGGTTTGAGATGGTGTACAAAATGACTCATTCCACAAACATTTTGAACAAAACAGAACATACAGTGCTCTCAGACCACTGTCTGAGCCCCACACTCTCACCCAGTTAGTGGTGTATTACACCAGTACAGTGGCATGCTGAGGGCTGGAACTCAGAGGAAGTGACCAAAGGTGGGTTTGAAATTGATAAAACAGCTTGGCTAGGTGGCTTTGCTGATATGCTTAAGCCAAATCAAACAGGCATCCTCAGAGACAAACTGCTGAGAAGGCCGTTTAGAAAAGGGCATAAACGTTTTGTAAATTGTCATAGGCCTTATCAAATGAGTAGCTGATAATTTCTTCTTTTGGATCGTGGCGCAGAGGGAGAATCATGTGGATTGGAGAGAAAGCACTCTCGTTTTTACTGAGTGGATTGAAAGTAAGAGAGCATGCCTTATTCAGCACACTGGCTGTTCAGGAAATACTCTAAAAGGAGTGCAAAGTCGGTAGAAAGCCAAGAGCCACTCATGAGTAGTGTTGACCTGTCAGACCCTCCGATTGTCTCACATTACTCAGAAAAAAGAGAAAAATATGGTTTGTTACAGTGCCGTATTAGTATTTCTATTAGTATTATTACTGTAACAAACAACTAATCGCTCCACAAGAAGCTGTGTCGCAGTCTTTTCGCACCAGCTAAAGACACACTGGCTTTACAAGAGCAGATAAAAGCTGAGATCTGTGAGTGCCCGCACAACCAGTCCAAGAAAGATATCAGTGCATCCCTGTTATCATCAGTGAGAAAGCATCAGGCTGAAAAAGAACAAAAAGCTACACATTGCACAGGAAGTGCAGGCTGAATGGGTTGTGCGCTTCCTTTATGTGCGATATGTTCAAAGTACCTCTTTGTGTTATCTGAATCAGGAACTTTCACACGTCCTATCACAGCTCCACACATGCTATTGAACAATAGGAGTGAGTTTGAGGCCTATCTATGTTTAACTTTATTTACACTATGGCCATTAGTTTACTTTGATACACATGTTATCATGCTGGATTTTTTTTTCTGTTTATCAAATCCAATTCTGTTTGATCTGTAGTAAGTAATAAAAGATTTAAAAGACCTGGATGAGTAAAATCTGACCTTGAGCTCCCAGCTAACTTAATCTGTTGATTATGTCTATACGTATGTCTCGTAATTGTTAGATTTAGTGCAAATGACAGCAGGAATAAAAAAGTAAGATACAGATTTGTGATGTAATGGCACTTTACTGTGATAACATTTCAAACTGACAAATCAATGCATAAGACAGGTATTTCTCATCTGAGTTCACATTAAAATGTGCTTTTACAATAGTTTCTGAAGAAGACTGATTTTTTATGAATATTTGAGTGGTCGTATGAGTTGACAATCAAAACATAAGGAAAAAAACAGCTGTTGGGAATAAATTGACCAAAAAATCCAACTAAAAAGCTCTACATATATTACGTAGAGTGAAGAGTGGAGAACGTGAACTGAAGGGCTGTGTTAATAAGTCTAATAAGCATTGTGCATTTATTACCAATTTTAAAAAGTTTTAAAAAATTGTACCATAGTAAAGAATTACAAAATTTTATGGAATAACAAATTCTGTCCAACTGCACTCCATTTATAAAAAAATTCAAATTGCTCCAAAAGAAAGACTGAAAATACTTTTTTCCCACCAACAACTGTGCAAATATTCATCACATAACATTTCTAAACTTGCTGACACATTTTATCTGTGTCCTATGACAAATGAAAGTGAACAACTGCATGTTGGAACAAATTGTAAGACAAAAAAGAGAACTTAAACTTAAAAATGTTGTCACTGTGATTGTTTTCAAACATATTAAATCTCAAAATTGTCATCACACAATCTTATCGTCAAAATAAAAGATTCATGGAGATGATATGAGTGGTTTAATATCTGAGTCTGTATCTAAACTGAACATCTCTTATTGGCTGCATTGATCCAAAACCCCATCGCTTGAAATCAATTTCAGGTATCTTCTCATCAGGATTCTTTAGCTCAAACTCAAAGTAGACCAACATGAGGAAAACAAACTGTTTCAGCTCATTAGTAGCAAAGAATCTTCCAGGGCACATGGAGACTCCTGCACCCCAGGGCATGTTGTAGTACTTCACCTTCTTCCCTCCTTTGTAAAAGTCTGTTTTTTTGCTGCCGTCAGGGTTCAGAAAGCGGTCATATTTAAATGAATGAGGATCAGGGTGGACTTCTGGGTCAAGATGCACGGCATTGTAAGGGAAGATCGCCATTCTGTCCCCTTTGCGAATGAAGTATTCGCGACCATCAGCTAACTTAAGGTTCATGTCCTGGAGCACTGCCCTGGTGAGGAGGGGTGCAGCGGTCAGTCGGAGGGTCTCTTCTACCGCACTGTCCAGCACCGGAGTTTTCATCAACATTTCACGGGTCAAATTGATTAAGGAGCCCCCACGTTGGACCTCTTGCCCCGACTCCTTTAGAACTTTATCTACCTCTTCCCTCACAGCTGTCATGGCCTCTGGATGTTTCAAGAGGAAGAGGAGCAGCCAAAATGAAGAAGGGCCTGTGTTGCCCTGAGAGGCCCAAAGAAGCACAAACATGTACTTGTTGATCATTGCATCATCCATGCCCATCTCCTCTTTGGCCTGCTGCATGTCCCACACCCAGCGACTGATGTTGTCCTTCATCTTCATTTTCTGCACTGACAGAGCATTCCAAAAATATTCCTGCAGCCTGTTGGCTTCTCTCTTTTCCTTTGGGGGGAGAACCCCATATGCCAGGTTTGGAAAGAGTTGGTCATATTTCCGAAACTCAGAAAACAAAGCATCAGATTCAAATCGGTCTGTCTCTTTAGCTTTTTCTTCACTTCTCTCTGACTTGTGTGGCACATTACCAAATAAGGCTAAGTAGCCGGCTCTGAAAACGATGTTATAGCTGTACTTGAACAGACCGTCTTCATTCCAAGTCTTTTGATTGCTCCCAATGTTGTGCAACATTAAGTTCTGCAGATTACTCGTCATAGCTTGGGTCATTACTTCAAGGCCTTCACCCTTCAAGTGTTTGTTGCTAGAGAGGTGGAGGATTTGATGATCATTCTCAACTGATACGTAACCAAACACTCTCTGGACCAGCTGAGCAGCAAAGTTGTTGAAGTCCAGCTTTTCTCGACTCTCCTTAACAAATGCCCCAAAAGACAGAGGATCTTGAAGAAACGTAATATAAAATCCTGCTATTTGTATGGTGAAAATGTCACCGTGTTTCTGCTTCATCCTCTCTAAAAACTTTAATGTATTCCGTCGAAATTCTAGGACATGACCAAGCCATGGAATGAGACCTTTATCCAGCGGGGGTTCTCCTGGTTGCCACTGTCGAAAAACCCCAAGAATATACAATCCTCCAAGCAAAGCAATGAAAAAGGCAAGAAGGATCAGCAGCAGCCCCATGACTTTCCTCTTGGGAAGCTACAGAGATTTGGAGTTAAAGCCTGCTCTCTGCAGGACTAACAGACCTTTGCTCCTCCCTCCATGGAGTAAATCTCTGGTTTCCAGGAACTGCATGAGCAATAGTCACACCCAGCACATCTGCTTGAGGAAAAAATGTAATCTTTGTTCATGTGCTTTTACTTGACAATTGAAATTATATTGGTAATTACTACAGGCGCCCTTTATCCTTTTTATCTCTGAAAAGTTGGCACTCACAGAGAAAAAATTCAAACGTGCATCTTATTGTGTTTAAAGTTTGTACCTGGTTTGTGAAAGCTCTTAAGTCATCATGGAAATAGGTTTACAGTGATTCCGTCAATTGAAAAAGATAATCTACTTCATATAGATAGATATATGAATAGATTGATGGAGCTTGATAGCAAAATGGATCTAAGAATGGATAAGAGCTGCAACTGCATACAAAACTGGGGTATTAGTTCAGTGTAATCACAGTCAGAGAAAATTGTCTGACCATTACAATGATGAATGGTGTTTTGCTTTGTAACACTTTTTGTCAGATTATCTGTATTTATGAAGGTTTAACACTCTGTAAACTACTAGTTTGTGTAACAGCCTGGCCTTCGTAAAATGTCATTTTTATCTACAAAATGGATTACAATGTCGTCATTTTCAACAAACACGTGCTATGGAAACTAAAAAACATTGAAAGGAAAAAACAGGTTTCTTGGAAAAGCTTGAGAAACTGCCATCTAAACTTTAAAAAACAGCCACTGCAGTTCCCTTTGAAATATCAAATATTTATATAGTTACGAAACTGAGCTTGCTAAGACTGTTAATTACTGATAGAGAGCAGCATTTGATGTTATCATGATGACCATGAACTTACAACCACTGGCATAGTTTCTTTTTACTGCGTTTCTCCACATTGTTACAATTTTCAAGGATGGATTATTTGATTGGCTTCAACTTTTTTTTTATCAAATGAAAGAACACATTAGGGTTAGATTATTAAATACAAGTTAATATGTATTTCTGGGCCACTTTTAAAAGGACTGTCTCTTGTACCTGTTGTGTCAAGGGGCAAATTGTATCAAGCCTGGAGAAGAATTTGGATGTGTGCAGACAAAGATTATTCCTCATATGATGTTTGGAAGCAAAAACAAACCCATTTCTTGAGCTGTATTTTTTTTCAGTCAGCATGACATAAATTTAAGATCCAAGAGTAGACACGTAGTGCCACCTACTGGATATGGGGATAAAGTCTGTAAATGCAAATAACACAAGTGAGCCAAAAAAAACTGATTTATAGTACCATAGAAATGACTCACCTATACACCAAATCAATTGATGAATTTGTTAATATACATGTTAATACAAGTGTAACTTTTGGTGCCGTCACATGTAACCTATCTTTTTCTTTAAAAAACCTAAAATCAAATTAACTAGAATCAGTTGGCTAAGTATTATAGGAGCTCTTTTAAATAGCCGAATGTGTGATCTTAACCCATGGTGTCTTCACTGACTTTATCAATTCTCCACATTAAGACAGCAAGATGTTTATTCATTATCGCATATTTCTATCATGTTATCACACTATCACATGTGAGGATGAAATATTTTATCATCCTCTTATCTATGACAAGTAATTCACATAAATGTCAAGAAATTTCACAGTTTTTGTCTAGAGAAGAAATCCATGTTTCCTCATTGTAACATAATGAAAGAGAAAGAAGACAAAGTTCCATCCATCAGATACGCAAACTCCAGAGCACTTAGTAAAGCAGTTTCGTTTGCAGTGAAGTTGTGCCTCTTTTTGTGAAATCCAACAGGACTTGGACTCTGCAACAGCTTTGTTTTAAAATGTTTTGCAAATGACAATGTAAACATTACTTCTTAAAAGTTGACAAATGAATAGGTATAAACTACAATATTCAAGTTTCCTAACAAGACAACTGAAATTCAGTTGAAAAAAAAAGACATTCATTTTTTAAAGAAGTAAACAGCGCTTCCAGCTCCTGCGCCTTCTTCTTTTAAGATCTCTGCTCTAATCTACAGAGTAAATCTGGGTGTCGTGCATGATCAGTAGAAACTCAGCCCATAATTACATAAAGGAAATGCCACAGGCTCATTAAGGCTTCAAAGCTCTTTCTGGTGTCTGTTTTCAATAAGAAGAATGGATACACTGCAGATGCTGTCAGAGAAATACATGACGAGTTGCACTGGAAAAGAAGAACTAAAGGATTATTTTGCTGCTTATAAAAAGCCCAATTCAATAAACATAAATTAAGGTGCAAAATCAACTAAACATTTTTAGGGAGATTTATGATGGATATGGTGTTTTGTTTTGGTCACGATGTGCAACAGTTGAAACAATGAGCTGGAATCACTTTGAGCAAAAGCATGTTCTGGTAACACACTATTGTTATTATTAATCATAAGTAATCCAAGAATTTCTAGAAAGGCAACTCGAATTGGATTTGAATTGAATTTGAAGGTGTTAACATAGTCGGTAATATAATATTCAAATATAATAAAATGCTTGTTGTTTATTATAATTCATGTTTATTGAATATAACGACTTCTCACGTAATAATATTATTAATAATTACCACTTATTATTGAACGTTGTGCAGCAGGACCATGTGCGACCATGTGCTGTTTGTCCACAGTTACATCAGTCCCAAGATTAACGAGTGAATGAGAGTGTTTATTCCACTTCATCACAACTTCGTTTTCAGATTAAATATAGGCCGAGCATTTATTAGTTTATTAGTCATGGAATACACAAAAGAGCACGAAGATAAAGCTAGACCGAGTGCTCCCGCAGTCTGAGTAGGGTAAGCCACATAAAGAGCTTGATATTTGTTTACCTAAAAAAAAAGCTAAACATGTATTGTCCAATACGTTTTGCGTCAGAGGTGAACTACGCATGTATGCAGTGCTGCGTTCAAAAGTCTCGGAATTAATATAACCATGATGCATTTACTTTTTTTTTTAAAAATGTCACAAATATGCACACCGAAGCTTATGCTAGTTCATGTAGTACTTGATAAACACAAACATGGGTATGCCCTCCTTATTTTAACTCTTAGTTTACTCTTTGCCAC